>JAGFNQ010006046.1:54432-103467 GCA_024364735.1 Boesenbergia rotunda
TATGCATGAATATAAAGCATACCTAGATGAACTATTGAGATTAGATAACAGAATCAATGGTAACACTGACCTTTTGTTAACTGAAAAATATGCAGAGCACAACGCTCAACGGCAAGTCTTACTGGGCCACTCCCATTCTTTAACTGAAAAGATCTATGTCTAATGAACTAGGTTGCAGATTCAGTCATATCCATAAGTACTTGTAGCAGATCCTGGAACTCATTATCTTCCATGTACTGAGAATAAATAAGATTGTACATCAGTGCCTCAATGCAAAATAAAACAAAAGTATACAAAAAATCTCATAAAGCATCTTAAAGAAACTAAAACGAAGCAGAAGCATTTGTAGCAAGTTGTTGTAAGTATTTCTCTAATAGTAGATTCATCTATCATTTCACAGCTAGACCAAATATGGTAATCAACTTCAGACCACTGTCTTGCAATAGACACAAATCCCAAAAATCAATCACATAAAAGATGTTGTACCTGAGACATGATTCCCATGACTTTTGTTGCAGAAACTCGCACCTCATCATCATCAAGTTGCAACATGGCTCTCAGTAAAGTAGCAAGTTACTTAAATAAGATTATAGATTATGTTATGTAAACATGGTACTGTTAGAATGTAGATTGAAACTATTCATACTAAATAGTAGCAATTTCTTAAGGGAACTTAACATCAGTCATATATCATGCAGAATGAAGCAAGTACCAACAAAATTTTGGTCCTTAAGTCATATAACTCTCATAAAGCATAGAAAAATAGTATGTCATGAGATTTGATATTGAATGGCAAACCAAAAACGAAGCAAAATGCTCAGATGTCATCACTGCGTTGAAACCAACTATAGGCACCAAGGAAGCTAACAGTGTTCTAAAAACCACCTACAAAGGCCACAGTAATGTTATGTGACAAAAGTGTCACCTCTTTATTAAAATAAAACATTTGATGTATTTAGAACTAAATGACAGCTTAAAGCACAAGTAGCAAACATTTGATGTATTAGAACTAAATGACACAATCAAACAAGGAAAGAAAATGAGTTTCAGAAGGTTCCCTACCAGAAATTCCATGTTCTGATGTCCTATTCACCAAAGAAGAGAAGATTTTGTCAAGAATGAAACAGTTTTGAGAGGCCAGAGCTACAATTATGTGCAAGTTAAATTATTAAGATGCATTCACAAAACTATCGTGGGTCCTAAGGAAGAATCATTGGCATTGGATCAATAGTTTTGACTTGTTAAAAAGAAAATTGATAAAAATTACAGATTAAAAAACACACTGAATATTTGGTCTCAACATTAGTTCCAAGAACTCAACAAGAAAAACATGGATTTTAAATATTATAAAGGGTCTGATTCTGAATAGCTGACTTTCACAGAGAAAACGAGAAAACAATTATCAACCATGAACCATTTGCAAAGTTCAAAGAGTTAAAAAAAAATGAAAAAAAAAACGCCAAATCTTCAAGGACTTACTTTTCTTCTGTTTTGTTGTCTCCTTCAGCAACTGTACCACTTGCTGAACTGGAAAGCAAAGCTTACTCTGGAAATTGACATGAAAAAAATCAACAATTTTAAAAATAACTAACTTAAGAGAACTTCAAACAACAGGGAGAGTATCGTTAATCAAGAAACTGCATCTGGAAAAAAGAAAGAGCCTAAGAGGCTCAGAAGAGTCAGAACACAGGTTACCAAAACTAAAGAAGCATCATATAGTGTATACGAGATGATAATGTAGAAGCATCATATAGCATATACGAGATGATAATGTAGTCCAACAAATATTGAGACCATTAGACAAGAAACTCCGGTCGATATATGAATTCTGCATATGAACAAATCCAAAGTAAGCACGGATCTTAAATAAGAATGCATATGAATTCTGCAAACAATTCAGATGCAAGAGTTGATGATGCCAAATTTAAAGTGAAAAAGAAGCTTCAAATAATCCAATAAAAAAAGAAGCATAATAAAACCAAAAAATTCACTAGTACAGTGACCAAATAGTATACAAGGATAATCGATCAAAGACAAGTATTTAATATTCTAATTTTGAAGTCCAAGGAATTCCCAGACAAGACAAATAAAAGCTCACAGGTATCACTAGTTTGTTGGATAAAAAAGATAACGCAATTTTATATGACCAGTAGCATCATGTAACGTTATATAATAGCATGGGCTAAGAAATTTTGAGATAACATGCATTCAGTGGACTTCTATAACTATTGAACAATAGAACTTACTAAGCATATACATAACGACTGAAAGACCCATCTGTAAAGCTGTTCCACGACATATAAAACTGATCTGCAAAAAGAAGACACTTTGATCATGAGATACAAGAGACAGTCTGGGATCAGAATCATTTTCGACATTTAGCAAGCTTTTAAACATCAAGACATCATTCTGAAAAATAATCCTTCACAAAAAGATGGAAAGCAAAGGTAATATAACTACTTCGTAAAAGGAAATATATATACAAGATCGAGACGTGGTTTATGAATCAGCGTGCCCTCCGTGGAGAAGATACTTGACTACTTCGTAAAAGGAAATAACAATTCCAACAGAAGGCCCTGCACGAGCGACGCGCGGCCCTACGCCTGTGAAAAGCCCCCTTGCTCCTTCATTCCTGCAGGAAGCTCGCGTTGAGGCGATGTGATTGAACTGGAAGTTCTCATAACATCTTATTAAATGGTTATAGGATCGTCTTTCAAAATAATGCATGCATATAGATCGACCAAAATGGCAAACAAACCTCCAGACTTTTAATAGTGTATTCCTTGTGGTTGTCTTGAGCATTTTTTCTGGATCATTCTGAAACAGCATCAGATTTTCATGTTAAAAGGTGAAGGATTCAAGGCTCATAGGACAACCAGAGAAACGCAAACGCAACTTCAACTGGTCAAAAACTAGGTCAACTGAAATGACAAAGTGTTTGCACATCCGAGAAGATTGTTCTGAAAACGCATTTTTATGATGAAAGAATGCCCTACCTCTATTTGCCTACGAGTCTTTGCAACATCCAGAGGGCATGTGGCAGCAGCGGCGAGACTGCCTGCAACATATCCAGCTAAAAAATTTGCCCCAAGAACATGGAATGCATTGCCATCCTGTACCATCCCAAGTAAGCGTCTTCGAATCTGTAAATATTAACATTCCAAAAGTACAATGTTAACATCATAACAATGTCAACGTCATCTCAGCAACAAACTATAGGTTCGGTTTGCTTCATATGAGATGATGAAAATGTTAACAAGATCTTCTCACTGGCTCAAGGGTCGACCAGCAAATAGCAGAGAATGGAACATCACGGGCGAGCTGTGCTCCTGCTCCCATCCACAGCACACGGTACCCTTGAACTGCAATGATCAATTAACAGGTCGAGTAATCAATTTTCAAAGAATAAAAAGTTTAGCATTTTGAATGCCCACCAAGAAAGAACTTGACCAGCTTAAAAGTTGTAGTTTGTTTCAGTGAAGGCACAAATAATCTTTGGAACTACTGGCGAAAGGCCAATAACATACTTTTTTCGAGGTAAGTATTGCTCCTGCCTGGTGAAAGAACACCGAGTAGAGTTGTCCACATTCCTGGTAACTTGATACTGGTTTGAGATGATTTAAAGGCCTGTGGATCAGCATAGCAATTTTCTAGATTCTCAAACAACAGATCATCATGTCCATGAGAAGAAAAGAATTAACCCAACACAGTTGCAAGTGGAAGAGAATCATTTACAACAGATGAGCACAAATTTGCCAGAAATTGTAGGACCAAACCAAGAACGTTGATAGAGCATCTCTAACGGACATAGGATAATAGAAAATCACTTTAAATTAACTATGCCAATACATTAGTCCCTAAACTGACTCACATAAAAGTATACAGAGATCATGAGTGGCTTCTGGAAAGTTTGACGTTAGCAAGAGCTTGGATGGCAAGAGTTCCACATACAGCATAAAGCAAAATGAATCATGTCATAATACCAAGGGAACCAACAGATTAGCAGCATAATTGAATGTCCTGCTAATCGGATCAAAATTTATTTGGTAGTAGATCATTGCATGCATGCTTATATACTTGCACATATTGCATAAAAAAGAATGGCAGCATAGATTAAAAAAAATTGAAAGATTTTTTTTAATACCAAATAAATAAAAATAAACAAAAAGGACTGACAGGTACATAATAGAAAACCTGAACATGTAAAAAATGTCATGCCACAAGTATAAAGAAAAGGTGATATTTGCAAGTTGAAGTTTCCAAGAAAAAGAAACTTTTCACCATATGCAGCATATTCAAAAGCAAGATACCTGCATACGTGTTCTAGCCAGCTCAATAGGAGAGCAAGCAAGGCATGCCAATGTTCGCGCAGCTGAGCCAGAAAGCAAAGGAACATATGGTGTTAGCTCAGGTTTATGTAGGGAAGTGATATTTTCCATCCAATTACGGAAAATGTCATAGCAAGGTAGATAGATTCTCACCTGTTAGCAAGACATTATGAATTGATAAAAGTAAGCAGCACAACTATAGATAAAATATATATATATATATAAAAACAAAAACAAAACCCCTCTGAGTACACAGTTGTTACATTACAAAAGTTGTGCCAAAAAAAAAATAGTCATAGAAGTGGGGGATATGCAAAGATGATAAGTGAAGGAAATGAACAGTATAAGGTTATTATTTATACACTGCCAAAAATCTATTTGGCTATATTCTTTTGTTCAATTAGTTAATTCTATGAAAGATGTTAGGTTATATTGCTAGTCATATCCCATGTTTTAAATTAAATTAGAAGAATGCCGACCAAATATGATACCAACTTTCAGGGCCTAATGCAATCCCCATGCTTCTCATTTATACTTGGATCAGCATTGAAAATGTCATTTAGAAAAGATATGTACATGTTCCTCAAAAGAAGATTGCAACTTACCTGATAATGGGCATGGAGTTGAGATACATAAGAAAGATTCACAAGTGAATGGAAACCAAAGTTGTGTAAACTGCATGAATACCATCAAATTCAAAATTGAATATCAAATGACGACACCCATGTTAATCTCTTCCAGAGGGGACACATAGAGCACATCTTGATCACTCTGATATTCGAGTAGGAAGACAATGATTTAATGCATTTTTTTTCCTTTTTATCAGTTTATATTTAGCACGGTTGGGCCTACACTCCTTGGATAGCAAAAATTATGCTGATATTTTGTAAATCCCGAATATTAGTTTTTTGCAATAGGCATAATGGATAACACCAAAAATTTCAGCCAATGAACAAAAACACTATTACCCTTATACTTTGTAATCATGACAAGAATTTTATGAAGTTGCAGCACAGACATATTGTTCTTTTTCTGACTGACACTGACTAAAGCTAACGCACATCTGAAGCAAGAGATATTGTTAAACAGGACAAGCAAAGCCAAGAAGGGATTATGAACTATCATTGAAACTTACAGTTGGAACAGCCTACGCAAGACTTGCATTAGTACCCCTCCACAATCTAGCATATCCTTCCTGCAAAAATTTTATCTCATAACTAGATGTAAATTGACAACTAATTGAAAATTAAAAAGTTACCAAAAAAAAAAAAGAAAACATGACAATCTTATAAAAAATAGTGTGAGTTGATCTTAGACACATTCCTCACCTGCTTAATCACCTTGTAGAACACGTCAAATGTTCCCCTGTACCTGGAACAATCGGGAGAACAACCTGAACCATATCTCCCACCATATATATAAGAAGGGTAACAACAGATATCCGCCGAGGGTTTGGGTTGCAACAGACACTGGGAATCTGGAAGTAGCATACATTCCATTTCAGAAACCCTTAAGGATTTCGGAAACCCTAAACTGGAAAATGCCTAGGGTTTTAGAATCTATCGATCTTACTCCCAAAGCGGTAAGAGAGAAGTGTGATTCGAGGAGGATGTACCTTGGTGTAGTAATTTGCAACCCCCTTCTCCCCGAGCGTCACCAGCAGAAGCTTGAAATTTGACCGCCACAGAGTCAGAACGTCGGCGACTGCGAGAGAGAGAGATGGAGAGGGTAGTGGCGAGCGTCGTGATGCTGCCGCTGGGGTTCAGTTTCCACTCTACGGACGAAGAGCTCGTGGAGGATACTTCTTGGTGGTGAGCTAGGAGAAGATGTATGTTCACCAGATCGTACACAATGTCGATTTCGTGGAGAGGAGAGGACGAGGGAGGTGGCAATGAGGGAGGTGGAGGGAGGTGGAGGGAGATATTTCGCGGAGAAAAGAAGCGCGGAGAGATTTTTCGCGAGCCGCCGAGGGTTGGCAATGAGCGAGGTGGAGGGAGGGGATGTGTTTTTTATTTTAGCGGGAAATACGACAACACTTTTAAAAAACGCTTTTGTAACAGCGTTGTCTTTCATCCGAAACCACAACACTAAGCACATCGCATCATTATAAAACGTTGTCGTTATTAAAAAGTAAAACACATAGACAACGCTTTTCACTAAAAACGTTGTAAAACAAAAAAAGACAACGTTTTTTTTTAAAAAACGTTGTCGATTGGGCGTTGTTGATTGCAAAAATTCTTGTAGTGTGGACACTTGGTAGAGAGGTCCTAACAGGTCACGGTTGACCAAAGGTAGGCAAGGGAACCTTAGACTTGTGCACACAAGTTAGGGTTGGACTCAATCGATTGGGTAATCGATTTAAGTTTGGTTTCTCGCAAACAGAAGCCTTCTTGATCGATTGGGTAATCGATTAAGAAAGGTGTGGATCGATTGGGTAATTGATTGGAAGAAATAAGTTGCGAGAACAAAATGTGGCTGAATCGATTGGGCAATCGATTCGGCCTTCTCTTAATTGATTGATCAATCGATTAAGAGGTCCGGTAATCGATTGGGCGATCGATTATGGCAGTATTGCGCGAGAGCACGGAAAGGTGCTGAATCGATTCAACAATCAATTAAGGTTGTTCTTAATCGATTGGCTAATCGATTAAGCTTCAAAAAATAATCGTTGAACGGCTAAGTCTGATGTGGTAATCGATTGGGTAATCGATTAGTAAACCCTAGGCGTCGGGTATATAGGGTTTTCACGCAGTTTTGAAGCGGCATCGCTCGACAGGGGCTCGCGCAGTTCTTCTCTTCCTTCCTTGCCATTTCAAGAGAAGCTTTGGGGCATAGTGTTGCTGCACTTCCAAAGTTCTAGAGGCGATCTCAAGCTTGAAGAAAGCAAGGAAAGCAAAAAGAGCTCGTTGTTGTAAATCTTGTAAGATTTCCTATTGTATTTGCTTCCTCTTGTTGTATTCTTCTTGTAAGCTTATATGATGTTTCTCCACCTCAAGAAGGAGACTTTCATAGTGTATGAGAGAGTGAGGAGAGTGGATCCTTGGATTAGTCACCTCAATGAGGTGGATACCAAGTAAATCCTTGAGTGTTAGCATTTCATGGAGTCTTCCGCGGCGACAAATCTTCTACAAGCAAATCGGAGCTAATCACTCACCCCCCTCTAGCTCTCCTACCAGTCCCAACAATAAGATCATATCAGGCCCAACGTAGGTCTGATATGGTTCCATATCAGGCCCAACGACCCCAATATGTGATTTTTTTCTCAATTTTTCGTTATTACGTTTTAACACCTTAGATAGGTCGAAATAAATAAAAAATAATATATTTGAGCTCCTTATAACCTCAGAAATCCACGGAAACATAAATTTTTACAATCGGAGCTCTTTAGGTCAAGCCAGTGGTTTTTCATCAAAACCCATTGATTTGACCTAGAGAACTTTGATTGCAAAAATTTCAGTTCCCGTGGATTTCTGAGGTTACAAGGAGTTCAAATAAATTATACATTGTTTATTCGGACTTCTCCGAGATGTTAAAATCATATAACGAAGAATCAAGAAAAAGTCTAATATTGGGACCATTGGGTCTGATATGGAACCATATCAAGCCCAACGGGGCCCGATATGGAATCCATATCAAGCCCAATGACTCCAATGTGTGATTTTTTTCTCAATTCTTTGTTATTACATTTTAACATCTTGGAGCGGTCGAAATATCAATAAATAACATATTTGAGCTCCTTGTAACCTCATAAATTCACGAAAATCAAAATTTTTACAATCGGAGGTCTCTAGGTCAAATCGGTGGTTTTGGGCCAATTGGGTCTGATATGAATTATATCAGGCCACGTCGGGTCTGATATAAAATCATATCAAGCCCACGTTGGGCCTGATATGGTTCCATATCAGGCCCAACGACCCCAATGTGTGATTTTTTCTCGATTCTCCGTTATTACATTTTAACACCTTCGATAGGTCAAAATAAAAATAAATAACATATTTGAGCTCCTTATAACCTCAGAAATCCACGAAAACTGAAATTTTTACAATCGGAGCTCTTTAGGTCAAATAAGTGGTTTTTCGTCAAACCCCATTGATTTGACCTAGAGAACTGCGATTGCAAAAATTTCAGTTCCCGTGGATTTCTGAGCTTACAAGAAGTTCAAATATGCTATACATTGTTTATTTGGACTTCTCTGAGGTGTTAAAATGTAATAACGAAGAATTGAGAAAAAATCACACATTGAGGTCATTGGGCCTGATATGAATTATATCAGGCCCAACATGGGCCTGAAATATAATCATATCAGGCACATGTTGGGCCTGATATGGATTCCATATCATGCCCAATGACCCAAATGTGTGATTTTTTCTCAATTCTTCGTTATTACATTTTAACACCTTGGAGAGGTCAAAATAAACAATAAATAACATATTTGAGCTCTTTGTAACCTCATAAATCCACAGAAACTAAAATTTTTACAATCGGAGTTCTCTAGATTATATGAGTGGGTTTTGGGCCCATTGGGCCTGATATAAATTATATCAAGCCCACGTTGGGCCTGATATAAAATCATATCCAGCCCACATTGGGATTGATATGGTTTAATATCAGACCCAACGTGGGTATGAAATCCATATCAGGCCCAACGACCCCAATGTGTGATTTTTTTCTCAATTCTCCGTTATTACATTTTAACACCTTAGAGAGGTCGAAATAATTAATAAATAACATATTTAAGCTCCTTATAACATCAGAAATCCACGGAAACTGAAATTTTTACAATCGGAGCTCTCTAGGTCAAATCAGTTATTTTTGGTCAAAACCCACTGATTTAACCTAGAGAGCTTCGATTGCAAAAATTTCAGTTCCCGTAGATTTCTAAGCTTCCAAGGAGTTCAAATATGCTATCCATTGTTTATTTGGACTTCTCCAATGTGTTAATATATAATAATAAGAATCAAGGAAAGAAATCTAATTTTAAGCCCATTGGGCCTGATATGAATTATATCAGGCCCAACGTTGGTCTAATATGATCTTTTAGTTTTAATTTAATAAAAAATATTTTAATTAATTTAAATATTTATATTCAAATCTAGATCTAAAAGTATGCAGGTTTTAACTCATTTTAACTATTTGATGATAAAATGTTATTTCATTTTATTTTTCTTTTAATTTTTAAAATTTGTTTTCGAAAAAAAATTAGAGTCAAAATTAAAAAGTAGAGAACTTCAAGAACAATGCAAATATAGCGTCGATGGATTGATCTGCCACTGGACGAAGATGGTCAGGGATCTCCCGTAGCCCCAACTGGTCAACAAACAACTTTCATATCAGGCCCACGTTAGACCTGGTATTTTTCCCATGTTATGCATGCATTCATCTAAAAGAGAGAAGAAAGAGAAGAGGAAAGAGAAAAAAATACATGAAAAAAAGGGAGGAATGAAAAGAGAAGAGAAGAAAGAGAATATAGGTTGCGTGTATAAGAGAGAGAAAAGGAAAAAGTGATTTCATGAAATTAGATTTGATAGAAAGGTAAAATGGGAAGAGTACTGAAAAAATGTGTCTTTTGGTAAAAATCAAAGTAGCGTACGTCTTTTAGTTAATTCAAAAAGTTACATGCGCCCTTTGGTAAAATACCGAAAAATAAACAACAAAATATTATTAATTTTAAAAAATTAAAAATAAGTTACTATGTTACTAATTTTCAGGAACACGCCCCCGGGACTATGGTGCAGCGGTAGTACGACTAGTCGCTATCCAGGCATACGTGGTTCGATCCCCAACTACGGCGTATTTTACAAGAATTTTTCCTTCAAATGGGACGCGAATCCTGGGATGCTAGACTTTTAAACCGTCCACCATGAGTGCTTCCTGATTTACCCTGGTGACCGGTGAAAAACTTTCGTAGGGTCGGGCCGATCACCCCAGGGTCGGGCCGATCACCCCAGGGTCGTTTGCTACCTGGTCCAACATTTAAATTTTAAGAACACTGTCGACACCACCACAACAACCATCAAATCTTATCCCACTAGATGCGATCGACTATATAGATCCTTCTATGTCATTATACTCTGACCCCTATTACATCATGATCTATATTTAAATAAAATTGATCTTATTTTATTGTTGTCGATTAAGTCGTTTTGACCTTTCTCTGTCTCGTTTAATGTGCGTATTTAGCATAGTTTCAGATCGCTTAACAGGGATATTATTGGTTGTCTAAGTACATATTTGTATCATCTCAAACGCGTCTCTTGAAATTTTTCCTCAATAAATATAACTCTGACTTTTTTTCTAATATTTTCGTTTCTTATTTTGTCTATTCTTGTATGTCCACACATCCACCTTAATATCCTTATTTCTACAACTTTCATTTTTTGCTCAAGTGTCTGAGTCATAGCCCAACATTCAGTATCATATAATATAGCAGGTCTAACTGTTATTTTTGTAGAACTTCCCTTTAAATTTTTAGAGGTACTTTATGATCACATAAAACATATGACGCTAACATCTATTTTAACAATCTTGCTTATAATATATGTAGGACATATATCTCAATCCCATCATCATTTTATAAAAATGATCTTAAATACTTAAAATTCTCAATTTTAAAAAACTCATGATTTTTTATCTTAACAAATGTTTTATTATGTCTAATATTGCTAAACTTAAATTTCATATATTCTATCTTTACTCTACTGAGCCTAAAAATTTTCACTTTTAATGTTTCCTGTAAAGATTCTAATTTAGTATTTACTCTTTCATGTGTCTCGTCTATCAAAACAATATCATCTGCAAATAAAATACACTATGATATTATATCTTGAATGTGTCTAGTGAATTAGTCCACGATCAGTATAAAATGATAAGGATTTAGAGTTAATCTTTGATTTAATTTTATCCTTATTAGAAATACTTTAATTAATCCATCTGAAATTTTCACTGATGGTTATATCTTTATACATATCTTTAATTAGTTTAATATATATTACGCTAACCCATTTTTTTTAGAATTCTTTTTATATAATTTCTCACAAAACATTATCATAAACATTTATTAAATCAATAAATACATGTGTAGATTTTTATTTTGCTTCCGATACTTTTTTAATTAATTATCTAAAAAGATATATAAATTCTATTGTCGACCTTGTAGACATGAACCCAAATTAATTTTTAATTATCACAGTCTCTTTCCTTAATCTTTTTTCTATTACTCTTTCCCAAAATTTCATAATATGAATCACTAATTTTCCTTGTTTACTTAAACACTTCCATATTTCTATTAGGATATCAACTGATTTACGGCTTTTCAATTTTACATTACTTTTAAAACATAATCTACTTCTCAAGTTTTAATTTTACGATGAAAATTAAAATTTTTATACTCATTTAAACTATTTAAAATGCCTAAGTTTAATTGGTCCCCTAGACTTTTATTAAAGAGTGATAAAAATAAATCCTCTACTTTTCAATTGCGCTAATATTTACTAATAATATATTACATTAATCTTTAATAAATCTTATTTAATAAAGTCTCTAATTTTCTCTCTCACTTTAATTATATTATAAATAATTTTTTCATCTTCATTTATATATATGTTATGATATAATCGTTCAAAAATTTTATTTTTTAATTATTTACTGCTTTCTTAATTTGTTTTTGTCTATAATATATTATTTTTTAAAATTTTTATCTTTTTAGAAATATATAATTCTGACAAACAATTCATTTTTTCTTTATTTTCCATTACACTCTCATTCCACCACCAATATAGTTTACCTCTTTTGACTCACTGAATATACCTTTAACAATTATTTTTAATTTTGATATTATCTTATTTTATAACGTATTAGAGTTACAGTCTATTTTATCTAATATTTATATTCTTATAATATTTATATTCTTAACAATATGTTTTACTTCTCTTCCTTATATTTTCATCACAGATATTTATTTTTTTCTATTAATATTATAATTAAGACATCTAATATATGATAAAATTATATGCTATCACAAAAATCTAATATAATTTTTTTTATTCATTTTTTAGAGATATACCATCTCATATTTTTTATTTCTCACTATAAGATATTCAATTAAATTGTCTCATATTAAAATTATTTTACGTAAATTACTTCAAAATCTTAATTTTAATTATTTTATGAAATACCATTTCAGATGTATATAATTACATTCAAAACTTAATATGCATATACCGTAATTATATTCACAATTTTTTTCGTCATTACTATCTTAAAATACTATAATTCACATTTTTAAAAACACTAACAATTTTAACTTTTGCTCATTCAAAATAATAATTTTTCTAATAATTATCAAATATACAATTTTCATTTTGAATGTTTTTATATTTCATATTACAAATCTCAAACTATTATTTATCTTATAATATTTATTATTATCTCACCTATAATATAAAAATTCTTATCTATTTAATACTACATCTAAATTCTAAATTCTTATAGAAATGTATCAATCCTAACCGAAATGTTAAGATCAAATCCTACAACACAAACCCTTACATATTTAATATCATACTCAATTCTGAAGATATAGAAATCTTTACCCAAAGCATTCCTTCCAAAAAAAAATATCCTAATAATTTAGGAAATTCATTCATTAAATATTTATTATAAATTTTAAACCTTTATTATAATTTTTTAAACCTAACACAACCATGTAACAGACTAACGTAACTCTCATATTTTATCTGGACTTCAAACCAACCATAGCAAAGTATCTTTATCTGGACTTAAAACCAACCATAGCTTGGTTGGTCACAGGCAGAATAACAAAAATGTTAACATTAAAAAATTTCCAAATCACTATTTTATCACATTTATAAAAATCAACAAGAAAAATGATTGTTAATTAAGAAATGAAAGAAAGTTAAAAAATCTTGTTTTGAATGAACAATAAAAACGTAAAGAGAAATTCAGAATTTTTCAGATGAACGGTTATAACAAGAAGAGAGAAATTGGTTTCTTTCAAAACATATACATGATGTTTGATAAATCACCCAAAAAATATTTAAATATATATAAATTTTATTTTAATAATTATAAGGAGAACGAAGAGAAAATAAAGGGCATTTATTTGTTTTTATAAATTCTCTTTCTAGCCATGAAAGGTTACAAATGGACAATTAGAAAATCGTGTATTACTTATGATAAAACGTAATCAAGGGATCAAAATTCATTTCATTCAAGGATGCATTCATAAATTTGCTTGTCTTTTAACTCTCAACTGAAAATTTATCAGGATACTTTAACTAACCTATGAATTTAAACCCCTATATTTCATATCATCATTTCATCCAGGATGTATATTTTAGACGTGCAAGTGAAGGAAAAAACTACAAATATCATAAATTAGATGATATTTATCATAAATATAATATATTTTAACCTCTAGAGAAACTCAAAGAGATCGACGAAAATGGCTATAAATTAGCGAAGAATTGAACTCAAGAGAGAGGAGTAGATGATCATCAGGACTGTGAACAGTTAGGATCAGCAAGGCAGATTAACAGCCGATTCAGTCCGCATCAAGATTGGGCATAGCCCTCATCATTTGATCAGGAAAATCGCAAGAAATTGAAAGACAGATCTGAAAGCAGATCGGAGGACAAACGCTTGCAAAAGGAAGAAAAAACAAAACCAAAACGAATGGAAGAAAAATTCGAACATGTGCCAAACCAGATCCAGATTACTCAGGCTCATGAAAAAAAAATGGGTAGAAAATTTGATGTCAGCACATGAGAGAAGAAACCTCATCGGCGTGGTGCATGACTTCGATTTCATCATCGCCCGATTCGAGAAAAAGAAAATCCAAAGGAAGAGGAAGCTAAACCTGCGGCGAGACGATGGCGAAGAGACGGTGCGAGTTGTACGTGGGGAAAGTTGATCTATATAGGGGGAGAATGCCGACCAGGACCAAGCCCTAGAGTTCGTGGGCTAATTAACGGGCCGGCCCAAATCTCAGTTCTCATTCTTAATTAAGGCTTATCTAAACTCTCAACATATTTAGAGTTGACATTCCAGTAGAGAATTTTTTATTTTTAGTACACCATAGTTGGAATTTGATCCTATGATTTTTTTTTTTTCATTTGAACTAAGTTTTATGTTTGATTCGTTTAGAATGTTTATAATATTAATGGGGTGTTTGATGGAGAACTTTTATGAGGGTACGGTAGGGTATTCTGCCCGCTCAAGGTATCGTTGATTGGTTAATGGAATCTTATAAGTTGCTATCATTTTGTGTATTTTTCAACTATGAATAATAATATTTATACACGTATTTGTTAAATTTGTTAATATTCATAAATAAAATATATAAATTATTTGTGACCAATATTCAAGAACCTATTAAAAACTTACGCAGATAATGAAAAACAATTGGATTGGTCTAAAGCCAAGACAATTTTAAGCAAGATCCTTTCTACATGAATATTAGACCATCTCCTACCATCAACATCAAATTTGATGTCATTTTCACATCAAAATGGTACAATTTTAACACTAAATATTATTTTAACTCCAACCCATTCACACTATATATCACACCAAAAAATATATTTCATAGAATATTCTATTTTTTTCTTATTCATTTATTCATAATTTAATTATCGACCTAAATTTTAATTTAGTAATCATTTTGAATATAATTATCATATTTAAAATTAATATTTCATTTATATTTAATCAATTTTTCAAAAAAATTACATCCAATTAATATATATTAAAACTTATGATTTTTATTTTTAATATTTTTATTACATAATATTCATAATTATTATAATTATTATGATTCAATTGAATTTTTATAACTATGTTTAATAAAATTAAAATAGGTTATTATATTTTTTTAATTTATATTTATAATAAATAATTAATATTATTAAATACTTATGGAAAAACATTTATTATAAATTAATTTTTATTTATAATATTTAGTATTATAATATTTACTAATATATATTAGAATTAATGATTATATATTATAATAAAATTTTAAAATATAAAAATAATTAAAAAATATTATCATCAAATTTGGTGTTGCTACAGTGCAACACCAAATTTGGTGTAGGAATATGGTGATGGGTTGGAGAAAAATGGTGTCATTTTGACACCAAATATGGTGGGATAGTGCTCGGTTGGAGATGGCCTTAGAGTAAAAATGTTATACATTAATCCCGAATATTTCATACGGTTGGTCCCACATGGTTGACCTTGCATGATTGATTTCACAATCATACGTAGAGTGATAAATCAAAAAACTATAATTGTTCAGTATGAATCGATTAATTCTGGAGGTGACCAGCCTAATCCAACAGAATTTTTTCATCGACTACTAAGATAAATCAGAAAAACAAGTGCAAGGTCATTTTGATAGTTAGCGCTCTCACGTACACTATCCATTAGAAAAAAAATTCCAATAATATATCACAGTTGAGTATCAAATTCTAAATATCTATTTATCGTTAGATGGTTTAACCATGACATCCTACCCCATGTTGAAACTTGTGAATCATATTCATGAAAAAGTATCTATCAAACTGAAAATATAAATAAATAAAACTCTCAAATCAAGCCAACAAACTTATAATAGCAAGTTTATTAACTAACTAAATAAGTTTTGTTCTAATTGAAAATTTAATAATATTTAAATATATAGAACAAGTTTAAACTTATAAAGAAAAAATTAAATCAAACTTGGACAACCTTTTCATTGGATCAGTTCTATCTTAGTTGAGCTCAATTTAACTCAATTATTTTAATAAATAAACTTGAACAACATAAAACTTCATTCGTTTAAAGCCCTACTTGAGAGCACTATAATATCTATGAGTATTTTTTTCTTTAAATTTTTAAAAATCTTTTTTTTATTGTTATCCTCTTTAAAAATAGTTGTACCAACATCTTCTTTCTTGATGTATTAGCTCATGACATTTTATCAAACAACATAGTCAAGAAAGCTACATTCCAAGACTATATAAAACATGGACAAATCATCTTGCGACAACAATTTAATACATTTTGACCATTAATTTCTCCCATTGGCCAATTAACACTTCCTTAATCAACTAAATAAAATTAAGCCTCAAGAAGTAATTAAAGCCCTCCCTATCTCACTCAATCTTATCCCAATATTCCATTGAAATTAGTTGCCTTCTTTGAATGGCTCATACCAACCGCATCCTCTATTTCATGATAGCGAAGTTGCTTAATCCACCCTATTACTTGTCAAGTCAAAATCGAAGTGGCCTCGGCCACTTTTCCAAACCGTTGTCGGATTATCCAACTGGACCGACTAAACCACGCGTGGTTCGACCACGACTCTCCATCGAACAACACTTGTGATCCTAATCATCATCGACCATTATCATTAAGCCGAGAACAAAACGCCAAATATGGTTCTATCGAACAAGTTACACGTACCCTAAACCCGACCGGTCAGGCTCGATCATTGTTAATCAGTTCTATATGATCAATCAATATGGAAATGAGATCCCTATCAACATGAGAAAGTATATTAAGTATCATTATGCTAAATGCTGACTTGTCATCCTCATGAAGGTGTCTCCTACCAGTCTGTCTGCTCATGATGTCGTACCTGCTCACTATAAACCCTAATTAATTCAGAAAAATCAAATTCCAAGTCACATAATTGATAATATATGCGCATTTATATATATAATCACCACCTTAATTGAAGAAAAAAATGATATATAAATATATTTTTAATGTAGTGCAACTTGATAATAGAAAGAAAAAGAAAGCGACCAATCACCAGACTAGCTCAAATTTTAAGCTATATCTCTCTTTCTTTTGTCTTTCTTCTTCTTATATATGGTCTCTTCTCCTTGTGATCCTCATCATCAACAAACAAGTCAGAAGATTAATCCGATCTGAATGAGGCCTGCCGACGACAAGGAGGCCCTTCGCGGCTGCGGTCGCTACCGTGGGCACTGGAAGCCGTCGGAGGACGAAAAGCTGAGGCAGCTTGTGGCCAAGTTTGGCCCTCAAAATTGGAATTTCATTGCTCAGAAGCTACAAGGCCGATCAGGTCTTTGTTCTATACAAATTTTAACTATTTGTTGAAGCCCTTGCCATAGGAAAACTAGCCCTAACTATTTCCAAATCAGGCAAAAGTTGTAGATTGAGGTGGTTCAACCAGCTCGATCCGAGGATCGACAAGAGACCCTTCTCGGAGGAGGAAGAGGAGAGGCTCCTCACCGTGCACCGGCTTCATGGCAACAAATGGTCTCTTATCGCCCGCTACTTCCCCCACCGCACCGACAACGCGGTCAAGAACCACTGGCACGTCATCATGGCTCGGCGCCACAGAGAGCAATCCAAGTCAGGCTCGCTTTCAGCTCAACGAGACAACTACTTTGAGTTACACTACACGGAGGTTTCTCCTCGATATTCTTCTACCACAACCTCCTCATCGAGGAACCATTCTGCTACTGCTGATGGTACAGACGCATTGTGTGTGAGCCATGAGGCCACAAGATGCAGGCAAATTGGATTCATTGATTTCTTGGGGGTTGGATGAACACAATTCATAATAATTAATATAATCATACAGGTTAATCTAGTTGTTACTGAAACTTAATTACGTATTAATTAGATAAGAGAGTTTATCTTGACTTACTTGTATTAGGACCTTGCGCTCAAGAGGGGGGGAGTGAAAAGCTCCGATCGCGTCGATTGAATACGCAGCAAAAACTAATTGAAGCAAACTCGACGCCAACAAAATAAGAATGCTAATACACTTGGTTTACTTGGTTCACCATTTCCCAAGACAACTATCACCACTATCCTTCACCTTCTCGGAGACCTCCCTGAGATAGAAAAGTCTCTTACAATATTTTCTTGCAACAACACAACGACATACAAATGCAAAAGCAAATGAAAGTAAAACAAACTTCACAAATGAAATCTTTCCTTTGGTAGCTTGTTTGTTGTTTTGGATAGCCTCTTGATCGTGGAAAATGTAGCAACCCCTTCGTGTCCAACTTCTCAAGAATCAACGTCGAAAATCTTGTCAAACCCCTTTTTATAGCCTTTAGGTTGAGCTTGATTTTTAATTAGCAGTCGACTGATCTTACCCATTGGTCGACTACTCTGTCGAATCCGACTGTTTAAACTTGCAGAACGACTATTTCTTGACATTTTGACCACCATCAACTAACTTTTAAACCATATAGTTGACTAATCGAGGACAGTTGAATCAACTCATAATCAGTTGATTGATATCTGAGTTTTACAAACCCTAAAAATTTATACATAAGTATTTTTTTTTGTTTGCTATAGTAATAGTCGATTGTCACTGTTTATCAGTCGACTAATAATATAGTAACACAGTAGCAAAAATATTATTCAAGGTTACTGCAATAATGCTGTAATAATCGTATTTTTTAAGGTTTTAAAGATTTTGCGTTCATTAGTCATTCGATACACCCTATCAATCGATCAATACTCCTATTTTAGTTTTATCAAAGTCATTCTTGTCTTGTTCATATTAAATTCTCAATCTATTATAACTTCCTTTGCCTATACCCGATCAATCTTGACCCACTAAGATTTTTCTTTACCTAACATTTGGTCAACCTTGATATGTCGGGATTTCCTCATTACCTAGCATCCTATCAACTTTGATATATTGAGACTTTATTATTGTCTAGCATCCGGTCAATCTCAACCTGCTTGGACTTCAAGTCTTATGTCAACTCCTTATTAGACTTCCAACTGTCAAGTGTTCAGTCAACCGTGACCTATTTGAATTTTTCTTTTGTCAACTACATGTTAGATTTTTGATCACCAAATGTACAGTTATCCATGACTCATTTGGACTTTTCGATTCATGTTAACTTTATATTTGACTTCCGACCGTCAAGTGTCTAGTCGACTGTAACCCACTTTGACTTTTCATATCTTGTCAAGTACCTAGTCAATCTTGACCTATTTGATTTTTCGCTCAACCAACTTAATATATTGATCAACTATCAAATATCCGATCATCCTTGACCTAATTGATGTCTCACTCGACATAACATATTGATTCAATATCGAAACTCCCAACTCAAATCAACTCAAGCTTAATTAATTTGGTCAACCTTAACCGGAGGTTGATTGCACGAACATGACTTGTCTATTTAATTAAGATTTAGTCACAAAACGATTACAATACGCATGTGTTTTAAACCATGAATTTAGACTACTTAATTAAACTTAATTAATGTTTAAATTTAAAACATATTAATTTTTAATTTTATAATGCATTTTGCATTTGCGCATAGTATAAGTTTGCTCGATAAGTTAGCCTATTACTTATGAAAATTCATGGATCGAAGCAACCGTTTAAAGAGTGAGTTAAGTTCATATTGTTGAAAAAATCTAACATTTGGACTTACATATTTGAAATTAAATATGCATAGCTGTCTTTCGGTAGTCCAATTAAAGTGATCTACTGAGATTTAAAGTTTGGACTAAAATAGGATATTAAAATATCATGGAATTGATGTGTAGATACCATAAAATAATTTTCAATTTATTGAGGGACTAAATTGAAAATAAAGCATCTATTTTTATTAAATAGGGTTATGGTCCCCAAACGATGGTTCTATGATTCGAGGCTTTCTGTATTCTCTCTACAGAACGAAAGGAAAGAGGAGAGAACCGAACGTTTGGAAGATCATACCAAGTTATTCAGATTAAAGTTATGGATTCATGTACGCTTCCGTGGTTAAAGTTATGGATTCAGGTATACTTCCGTGGTTTTGTTTCATCTTTCGATTCTCGATTTATCATGCGAGAGATATGTAATTTTGTGATTCTGAATTTTCGACAATTGGTATCAGAGCGACTCTATGCATGATACTCTGAGAATTGGGAAGAATTTTCTCGTTTCTTCATTAATGTGAAATTAGGGTTTCAATTTTCTTAAATTTTGGTGAAATTACGATTGCATGATGATTTGAGAATTTTCGTATTTTAAGAAATTATGAATTTGGTTTCATTTTTCATGATTTGAGAATTCCCTCTCGTGGATTTACAGTGGTCTCATGATTTGAGAATTTACTCTCGTGGATTACATGCAATTTACGATTGTTCGTAAGACTATGATTTAAAAGGCATGTTTTCAATCATCGATTAATCATGTACAGACTTAATATATTGTCTTTAAAAAGCATTGCATTTAAAAGGCATGTTTTCAATCATCGATTAATCATGTACAGACTTAATATATTGCCTTTAAAAGCATTGCCTTTAAAAGGTATGTTTTCAATCATCGATTAATCATGTAGCCTTTAAAAAGCATGTTTTCAATCTTGTTTTTCCAATCATTCTATTTCAAATAATTTGACACATCTCATGTTCCTATATGATTTGTCTGATATTCAAAATGAATTTATTTAAACAAGAAGTCGCCAAAGTGACCTCTCTTGCGTAGATTTATTCGTTAATAATATTAAGATGGTTGTGTATGTGTAATTTCATGCGGGTATTAGCCAGCCCAAAGGAAGGTTAATGTTTGGCCCGAAATGCATATACACCTGTGGTGGTAAATATGTGGCAATTATCAGGTTATCCATGTGAGCAATATGTCGGCTCAAAGGAAGGCTATTGCTTGACAGGACTTATTGTCAGTATTTGATTACTGCACAGAGGTGACCACTTACAAGTTAATATTACTGTCCAAAGACTTGATATTAATGTCGTGGTAGGTGTCTCGAGATGTTGCTACCTTATTTGAATTTAATGATTGTTTATTTGGTTATAATGTGAGCATGACAATTATTTGATTTTGTTCTTTGTTTAGTTATGATGTCTGCTACTTCAATTTCTGCCAACACCAACAATATACCCATGCTTAATGGGTCAAACTTTAAGGATTGGAAAGAAAACATTCTGATCATTTTGGCCTGCATGGATCTGGACTATGCGCTAAGGGTTGAGCAACTCCCTTCTCTTACGGATGCAAGTTCTCTTGATGCAAGGAAGAACTTTGAGAAGTGGGAGCGCTCAAATCGCGTAAGTCTAATGATCATTAAGCGCAGCATTCCGGAAGCCTTTCAAGGCACAACTTCTAATGAAATCACTAAGGCTAGTGAGTACCTTGCTGAGATTGAAAAGCGTTTTGTCAAAAATGATAAGGCAGAGACAAGTACGCTTCTAGCGAGCTTGATCTCCATGAAGTATAAGGGCAAGGGAAACATAAGGGAATACATCATGCAGATGTCTCATGTTGCTTCAAAATTAAGGGCACTAAAGCTTGAGGTGTTTGATGACTTACTCGTGCATTTAGTGCTGATATCGCTTCCCACACAGTTCAGTCAATTTAAGGTCAGTTACAACTGTCAAAGGAAGAAGTGGACTCTTAATGAGCTCATTTCATACTGTGTGCAAGAGGAAGAAAGGTTGAAGCAAGAAAGGACTGAGGTTGCTCAACTGGCTAGTGTTACTAAGGATAAGGGCAAGGACAGGAAAAGAAAAGCTATTGAGAATGCTGCTAAGGATAAAGGTCCAGCACAAAAGAAACAGAATAATGATAATGAGGATGTTTCTTTTGTGGCAAACCTGGACATATAAAGAAGGATTGTACTAAGTATCATGCTTGTGTTGATGCAGTCTGGCCCTGATTGTTGTTTTGGTGTTAACATCGATTTTAGTTTAGGTTGATTATGATGATTATGATTAAAGTCCTGGTCGGGGATCAGGCATGGGATGGAAAATCCTAGTCTGGAGGGCTAGGTGTTGAAAAGTCCTGACCTGGAGGGTTAGGTGTTGAAAAGTCCTAGCTTGGAGGGCTAGGTGTTGGAAAAGTCCTAATTCGGAAAGGTTGGGTGAAAAGTCCTAGCTTGGAGGGCTAGGTGAAAAGTCCTAACTTGGAGGGTTAGGTGCAAATTCCCATCCTGGAGAATTAGGTGAAAAAGTCCTGGCTTGGAGGGTCAGGTGCCTAGCTTGGAGGGCTAGGTTGGATGATGTTCTAACTCGGAAGGGTTGAGTGAAAAGTCCTAGCTTGGAGGGCTAGGTGAAAAGTCCTAGCTTGGAGGGCTAGGTGAAAAGTCCTAACTTGGAGGGTTAGGTGCAAATTCCTAACTTGGAGAGTTAGATGGAAAATCCTTAGCTTGGAGGGCTAAGGTGGATGGAAACTTAGCTTGGAGGGCTGAGTTTGAGTCCCTGGATCGGTCTGGTGATCGATCAGGGATTCTGGCACGCTGCTCCTTCGTGGATCGGTATGGTGACCGATCCAGCGATGACTGATCGGTCGGGTGACCGATCAGGGAGCACACAGTGAGGTTGGGAACCTACTGTGCTGCTCCTGATCGATCTGGTGACCGATCAGGGAGTATGCGTTTCACCCATTGACTGGCTCCTGATCGGTCTGGTGACCGATCAGGGAGCGAGCAGTGAGGTTGAGTTCCCTTGCTGAACTGCTCCTGATCGGTCTGATGACCGATCAGGTTTACTGTGCAGATTGTTCTGGTGAACGATCCAGCGTCGCAGGTTCCTCACTATGATCGATCAGGCTCTAGCCTGATCGGTCTGGTCATGATCTGATCGGTCTGGTGACCGATCAGGAGGCTGCCTGATCGGTCTGGTGACCGATCAGAAGGCTTAGCCTGCGAAACTCAGAAATCGCCCAATATAAGGGTGGATCGGTCCGGTGAACGATCCACGACCTGGGATCGGTCTGGTGATCGGTCTAGGAGAATCTCAAAGAAATCGCGATTTCTGATTGAGCGTTGGGGATCGATCAGGACGGAGCCCGATCAGTCTGGAACCAGCCTGATCGGTCTGGTGACCGATCAGGAGGCTCTCTGATCGGTCCGGTGACCGATCACTTTAATTCAAATTGCATTGTCAGACGCTCTGATCGCGTCTGAACACAACCGATTCGCTGCCACTTTCCTCTGATATTTGATATGCTGTTTGATTTGCTGCTCTAATACTCTGAGTAAGTTTCAAGTGACAGGGGAGGATTCAAACACTCAAGGAGAAGTCAAAGAGAGCTTTCCTTGGAGCAGGTTTGTCCCTTTCTCCACACAGGTTGCAACGGCTGGATGCAAGACTGAAGCTGCTGACTGAAGCTTGGCTGAGGGAGCTCAGGAAGTTCAGTTAGGGTTCAGTGTAGCTGGCCCGTTGGCAGTGAGGCAGCTGTAGGCTGCTGGAGATGAGATCATCTGTTGCTTAGCGGAGAAACAAAAGGAACGAGAGTTGTAGTGTTCAGTAACATTTGATTCTTGTGCTCTTGAGTTCCTGCGTTCTGTTTTGCTCCACATTAAGCTTGTTGTTCTTGAGTTCTTCAATCATTCTGAGCAAGCTATTGAGAAGCAATCATCATACTTGAGCGCTTGAAGGAGAAAACAAGAGGCTTGGAGTCCGACAGTGGGAAGACACGGAGAAGGGTTCTGCGTGAGATTGCCACTGGGTGGAGCTCAGGGAAGCTTGCTGTGTTTTAGTCCTTGCTAAGTGTTTGAGTAAGATCCTTCTTGTTGTTTCTTTGTGCTTAACCTATATCCTTGTTTGAAACACACTGTGGAGAGGTTTCTCCATCGAGAAGGAGGTTGCTTTATATCCGATGATCACCGGGGCTTGATCTGCCGACGATCAAGGGATCGCCCACCTTAAGGGCACGCCAAGGAGTAGGGGCAAGTTATCCCCGAACCTTGTAAACCCTCCTTGTTAACGATCTTGCTAGTTGTGTTTGTTTCGCTTTCATTAGATTTTCTGCATAATCTGTTTTCTACTCTTTCCGCTGTGCTACTGATAGTTTAAGTGCAAAAATATTGCTAAGCTCTTCAAAGAAAAGTGGTTGGCTATATTCACCCCCCCCTCTCTAGCCATCTCGTTCCCAACAGCTTGGTGTGCCAAGAAAGGTACATTTCTTACTTTGGTCTGTTCTGAAGTTAATTTAGCTTCAGTACCTAGAAACACATGGTGGTTAGACTCTGGTGCTACTACTCACATAACTGTTTCGATGCAGGGATGCCTGAGTTGCCGAAAGCCAAATGATAGTGAAAGATACATTTTTGTGGGCGATGGCAAGTCGGTAGAAGTTGAGGCGATAGGACATTTTAGATTGTTATTAAGAACTGGATTGTTTCTTGATTTGAAAGACACTTTTGTTGTACCGTCTTTTAGACAAAATTTGGTTTCTATTTCCACTTTGGACAAATATGATTTTTCTTGTTCATTTGGAAATTGTCAATTTAGTCTTTCATTTAATTCCAGTATTGTGGGCACTGGTACATTAAGTGCATTTGACAATCTATATTTTCTTGAAACTATTGCTTCATATAATGAATTCTTGCATGTTGAATCAAGAGGTACTAAGCGTAAATTAAATAAAGAAAATTCAGCTAAATTGTGGCACAAGCGTTTAGGTCATATCTCAAAAACCCAGAATTGAGAGACTTGTGTCAGACGGTATTTTAGATACACTTGACTTTTCCGAACTTGATGTTTGTGTTGAGTGTATAAAAGGAAAACAGACCAAAATAAAGAGATTAGGTGCCAACAGAACTACAAACGTCTTGCAATTGATACATACAGACATTTGTGGGTCATTCCCTATGGCTTCTTGGAATGGTCAACAATACTTTGTGTCATTCATAGACGATTACTCATGATATGGGTACCTATATCTAATTCACGAAAAATCAGAGGCACTAGACATGTTTAAGGTATTTAAGGCTGAGGTTGAAAATCAACTCAACAACAGAATTAAAAGTGTCAGATCTGATCGTGGTGGTGAGTACTATGGCAGATATGACGGTTCAGGAGAACAACGTCCAAGTCCTTTTGCTATCTTCCTAGAGGAATGTGGAATCGTCCCATAGTCCACTATGCCGGGTTCGCTTAGCATGAATGGTGTAGCTAAAAGATGAAACAGAACTCTGAAGGATATGGTGAGAAGTATGATTAGTCATTCCTCTTTACCAGAATCAATCTGGGGAGAAGCACTAAAGACTGCAGCTTATATTCTCAATAGGGTGTTGGTGCATGAAGCACCATATCGAACCTTGTTTTGATATTGGCAAAGGATTCAAAGTTAAGTGTTATTTGTGATCTAATGTTGTTACTTGAGTGTGCAGAAACAAAGTCCTAACGAAGGGCTGCTAGGCACCTGGCGAAGGGCTGCCAGGAAACAAAGTCCTAGTGAAGGGCTGCTAGGCACCTGGCGAAGGGCTGCCAGGAAACCAAGTCCTAGCGAAGGGCTGCTAGGCACCTGGCGAAGGGCTGCTAGGAAACAAAGCCCTAGCGAAGGACAGCTAGGCACCGGGCGAAGGACAGCTCGGTATCCAAGACCTGACAAAGGACCGTCAGGCAAAAGTCCAACCAGAGGAACGGTTGGCATCAGGTAAATTCTCCCGAGAGGAGTAGGTGAGGACGCGTTCCCCGTCGAGGGAACAGTAGGCGTCGGTTCGACTTAGGGCTCCATTTTGGAGACCAAAGTCAGAACCAAGACAGCTAAGGTTGTATAAATCTAATAAATTATTATTATTGTGCTTTGGACTAACCCTGGATGCAGGACCGAAGGAATGTGTGTCTGCAGCTCAGAAAGCCTCAAAGGAGAGAGGCAAGGCTGAGTAGGGCGCCCGGAGTGTCCCGGGCGCCCCCAAGGTACATACAAAACATGTCAAAGGAAAAGGGTTCGAATAGCTGTTGGGCGGGGCGCCCCCGTGCTCCCGGGCGCCCGCGCTGCTCCCGGGTGCCCCCAGCGTCCCGGGCGCCCCCAGCGTCCCGGGCGCCCCCATGCGCATGCATCGAACCAAAAGCCCTCGAAGCCAAGCGGATAAAGTTTGACCCGGTCAATCCGGGCGCCCCGAGCGCTCCGGGCGCCCCGAGCGCTCCGGGCGCCCCGGTCAAAACGGATCCAGAGGATCAGACGCGACCGAGACTTTGGCGGATCAAAGGCCACGTGGGGGGCGCCCCCGACGTCCCGGGCGCCCCCAGGCCCTATATAAAGGGCCTTCGACCCCAGGCTTCGTACAACTGTTCTCTCAACGCCCCAAAGATCTTCTACGCTCGTGCCTTGCTCCGGAAACACTCCAACTCGAGCCGACGACGTCCCGCTGCCCCGAAAGAGTCAATCCACTCCGGACGTCGGTAATGAAGATCGAATTTTTTATTATTATTGTTAGCGCACTTACTTGTAATAAATTATTGTAAACTGATTTGCGCGTATATAGAATTGCCCAAAGTAAACGGTCAACGACCGTGGGCCTTGGAGTAGGAGTCGACACAGGCTCCGAACCAAGTAAATCGACCGTGTCTTTGTGCTGTGATTGTTTTATTTTATTTCCGCTGCGTACGTGCTCTTTACGAAAATCCGAACGATTTCTGATATTCACCCCCCCTCTATCGGTTTTCTCGATCCAACATAGGGTACCTGTAAGAGGTTGCAAGGTGCAAACTTAGTCCCACATTAGAAAACATATGGGAAGATCATTGGTTTATAAGGAATATGATATCTCCATTGACATGAGGCCTTTTGGGGAGAGCCTAAGAGCAAAACCATGAGGGCTTAGGCTCAAAGTGGACAATATCATGCCATTGTGGAGATATCTAAATTCCTTTTGTCTTAACAAATGGTATCAGAGTCAGGTTGCTCATCCAGATCTAACCATGTACGTTAAGCCTTAAATAAAGGATACGTGGGCTCCCGTGTCTTGATCAAGAGGACCAGTTCTAGTTGCGGCTAGGTGGTCCTAGTAGGTCAGGTGGACTAAGGGGCAGAAAGTCCTGGTGGATCAGACATCTAAACGGAAAGTGTTTCCGTTTGTGGTGGGGGCATGTGGTCCTTTGTTTGAGGGGGGGTTTGTTAGAGGTTGCAAGGTGCAAACTTAGTCCCACATTAGAAAACACATGGGAAGATCATTGGTTTATAAGGAATATGATATCTCCATTGGCATGAGGCCTTTTGGGGAGAGCCCAAAAGCAAAACCATGAGGGCTTAAGCTCAAAGTGGACAATATCATGCCATTGTGGAGATATCTAAATTTCTTTTGTCCTAACAGTACCAACTAAAGCAGCGGCCAAAACACCTTTTGAGCTTTGGACTGGGCGAAAGCCTAGTTTAAAGCACTTTCACATTTGGGGATGTCCAGCTGAGGCTAGGCCTTATAGGCCAAATGAAAAGAAACTTGACTCCAAGACAGTGAGCATCTACTTTATTGGTTATTCTGAAAAATCCAGGGGTTTCAAATTTTATGATCCCACTAAAAGGTCTATTTTTGAAACGGGAAATGCGGTATTCTTTGAGGATGTTGAGTTTGGGGGGAGAAATAAGGTTAGAGACATTATCTTTGAAGAGGAGTCGGTTTCAATGCCGACTACTGCCCTTGATAATGTGCAAGTTTTCATTCCTGTCATTGATCAAGAAACAGATCCCGTACCTCAACAAGATAATGTACATGAAAATATTGAATAACTCCCTATTCAGGATGAGCAAACTCAACAACCTCAAGAACTAATGTCGTTAAGGAAATCCACGAGAGTAAGGAGAAATGCTATTCCGGATGATTATGTAGTGTTTCTTCAAGAAAATGAGGAAAATAATGGTTTGATAGAAGATGATCCTATTGACTTTTGTCAAGCCATGCAGGGTACAAACTCTCAAAAGTGGATTGAAGCTATGAACGAAGAGTATAAATCAATGCAAGACAATCAAGTTTGGGATCTTGTCTCATTACATGCAGGTGCGAAGTCCATTGGTTGTAAATGGATATTTAAAACCAAGAGGGACTCGAAGGGTAATGTGGAAAGATATAAGGCTCGTCTTGTAGTTAAAGGTTTTACTCAACGTGAAGGCATTGATTTTAAAAAGACTTTCTCTCCGGTTTCTACGAAAGACTCTTTTAGGATAATAATGGCTTTAGTTACACATTTTGACCTTGAGTTACATCAGATGGATGTAAAGACAATGTTTCTCAATGGAGACATTGATGAGACAATTTATATGGTGCAACCAAACAACTTTGTGTCTGGAGACCCAAAGACTATGGTTTGCAAATTAAAGAAATCCATCTATGGGCTCAAGCAGGCTTCCCGTCAGTGGTACTACAAATTTCACCAAGAAGTTGTCTCGTTCGATTTTGAGACAAATTTTGTTGATGAATGTGTGTATCACAAGTTCAGTGGGAGTAAATGTATATTTCTGGTGTTGTATGTTGATGACATACTGCTTGCCACCAATGATTTAGGATTGTTGCACGACACCAAGAGTTTTCTTTCAAAGAGATTTGAAATGAAAGATCTTGGGGAAGCCTCTTTTGTTCTGGGAATCCAGATACACCGGGATCATTCTCAGGGCATTCTTGGATTGTCACAAAAGGGCTATATAGAAAAAGTGCTGCAAAGGTTTGACATGTAGAATTGCAAACCAGGAGATTCTCCTGTGGCTAAGGGAGACAAGTTCAGTCTCAAACAGTGCCCTAAAAATGATCTTGAAGTTAAGGAAATGCAGAAGATTCCATATGCTTCAGCTATTGGAAGTTTGATGTATGCTCAGGTTTGCACACGACCTGACATAGCGTTTATTGTTGGTATGTTAGGCAGATATTTAAGTAACCCTGATATAGATCACTGGAAAGCAGCCAAACGGGTTATGAGGTACCTACAGAGGACTAAGGATTACATGCTCACATATAGGAAATCAGATCAGTTGAAGATCATAGGGTATTTTGATTTCGCTGGATGCCAAGATAATAGAAGATCCATCTCGGGCTACATTTTTCTATTGGCTGGGGGAGCTATTTCATGGAGAAGTGCTAAGCAGACACTAGTAACACCTTCTACCATGGCAGCAGAATTTGTAGCATGTTACGAGGCATCCAATCATAGAATATGGCTACGAAACTATCACTAAGCTACGCATAGTTGGAGGTATTGAAAGACCACTAAAGTTATATTGTGACAATAACTCAGCAGTGATATATTCCAATAACAACAAGAGTTCTACTAAGTCAAAGCACATTGACATAAAGTTCCTGGTTGTGAAGGAAAGAGTACAGAGTGGACAGATTGCGGTAAAGCATATAGGGACAGACTCAATGATAGCTGATCCGATGACTAAAGGGTTACCACCTAAGGTCTTTCATGAGCATACTGCTCATATGGGTGTTGTATTGTTTTAGGATCGACTTTTTACCAAAGGGCATACCCAAGAATTGGTATTTACCTAAAGGTGTATCATGGTTTCATTTTCACCAAAGGGCGCACTCATTTTAATGAATTTCCTCTTATACCCCTCCTGCTAACTACTGCCTTTTGTTGAGGCAATCTGTGGTCCGGAGTGACCAGGTGTTTTGATGTTTGGGCAAAGGGTTTAAGTTAGGTTTCCCTTGTGTTCTCATATGTGTATGTTGAGTGTGCAGGTTGTACAGGTTTACACATGTTAAGTCAACTGAGGCAAGGGACAAGAGCCGAGGGAGGAGGACTCCAAGGGCAAGCCGGGAAGTGGACTTCAAGGGCACACGTGAAGGGTGGCATGGAGGCAAGTCGAGGACTTGCGTGCGCATCCGAGGGACGATAGCCAATGGAAGAGGACTTCAAGGGGCAAGCCAAAGGAGAGGACCTGAAGGCACACGTGGAGGAGGGCCAAGAAAGTGAGTAGGAGTGCTGTGGTAAGCTGGGCAGTCGACTGGGGGTTGTCCAGTCGACTGCCAAAACTCACAGAATGGTTTTGGCCCTGGACCAGTCGACTGCTCTGGGAGCAGTCGACTGGTGTACAACTGGATTCGAACGTTGGGGTTGTCAATGATCGAATTTTGAGTAGGGCAGTCGACTGCCCTGGGAGCAGTCGACTGCCCTGGGAGCAGTCGACTGCCATCGAGGTTTTCAGCCCGAGTTCTATTTAAAGAGAACTCGGTTTGGGCTGAGCATCTTGACGAGTTTGGTCTTGGTTAAGGGCCAAATAGTAGTCTTTGTGCTCAAAGGTTCTCAAGGTGTTGTGGTGAGGTTTCTCCACCCACAAGGAGCGACGAGAGCTAGCCGAAGGTTATCCGGGGAGTGATCCACCGACGGATTCTTGGATTAGTCACCCGGCCGGGGTGGATACCAAGTAAATTCTCTTTGTTAGCGTTGGTTGTTTTCTTTATTATTGTTTTCGCTGTGCAACTAACAACGCAGGTACAAGAAAGATCTGAGAAACGCTATTCACCCCCCTCTAGCGTACCAGAAACGATCCTACAGTTGGTATCAAAGCGAAGGACCGCTTTTGATCGGACTAACCGCCGAGGGAGCACTCGCTAGAGGAAGAAGAACATGGAAGATAAGTTAGGGGAAGACATCAACACACCCCCATCCTACAATCATGAAGAATTCGGGCATTGGAAGGTAAGGATGGAAAATTGGCTAGGGATGGATTGGGAGTGTAGAATGGTCATTGAAGATCCTTTTGAATTTTCGAGAGACAAGCACGGGAAGAGGCTTCGTCCCAGATATTGGATAGATAAACAACGAGAGCAATCTAGGGCAAACGACAAGTAATAAATATTTTGATTGATATTTTGCCTAAAAATATGTTGAGTTGTGTAGGAGAATATACAAGTGCTTACGAGTTATGGAGCAAACTAGAAGAACTCCATAAAAACACTACACGAGATCAATTAGTGGAAGAGGCTGAGGAGGTAAACTCAATAGCCCAAGAAGAGGAGAAAAAGGAAGAAGAATCATCTACCTCCTCAAGTGAAATGGAAGAAGAAAGTGAGAGGTCCTCCACCTCATCTAGAGAAGAAGAAGAAGAAGTATCAATTTCAAGAATTAGGGGGAGGAGAGATCCATTTCCATACCGGAGCAAGAAAAAGCTCCAACCTCCACCAAAGCCAAGACCAAGGGTCATATCACATGCTTTGGATGCAACGAAAAGGGGCACTACAAGGACAAGTGCCCGAAAGGTAAGAAGGAGGTACTCTCTAAACCCGGGTCCATTCAATTTAAATCTAACATAAATTGTAGGAATGGAGAAGCCCAAGAAAAGAAAAAGAAGATTCGATGCTTCACATGTGGAGAGCTAGGGCACTACCACACCAAGTGCCCTAGAAAAGGTGAACTAAAGAAAATGGAGCACTTGAGGAGATGAGAGAAAGAAGAAAGGAAAAAGAGAAGAAGCCAACATCAAGGAGGAACTCCAAAGGTAAGGAAGGTAACTCCTAACCTTAAGCCAAAATGTAGTTCTAATTCAAGTTCCTCCATGCATAATAAAAATAGAATTAATTATACATCCATGCATACTAGGATTAATGAAAATTGCTTAATGGTGCACAATTTCGGATTTAAATATAATGATAGGACTAGGGTTAACAAGGTAGATCATAACCCTAGGAAAAGCATGCATCATAATCAACCTAGGACCTTTGTACCTAAAGAACAAGGCACTAAGCCCAAGAAGGGAAGGAATGTGTCTAGAAAGGAGGGTAGGTTTAGGAATGTCCAAAGTGGACATATGGATTTTAGGTTTAGGAACCTAGAAAGGGAAAATCAAGCTTTAAGGGAAAAGCTTGATAGGTTAGAGAAAACCTTAGAGAGATTCACTATTGGATCTAAGGGTTTAGATATGGTGTTGGGTGGTTTAAACCGTACCAATGATAGATCGGGGTTGGGATATCGGTCTAAGAACTCCCATGCCAAGGGAAAGAAATATGCTATGGCAGCATATGATTATGGCAAGAAGGGGGAGTCCAAAAATGGCAAAGGGGTGCTATTTAAAGGAAAAAAGAAATGACTTAACCAAAAACAAGATGTCTAAGGTTAAGAGGGTTGAGTTTGTAGGCCAAGAGTCACCGGTGGAACACCGATGTGGCCTAGTGATGGTTGAGTCACCTAGGGAGGTGGCTAGGGCTAAGAGCTCAAGGGGGAGCTCTAGGAGCCTTTGGGATATATGGTGAATGGATCTTTGGAGGGTTCCTCCTAGAGGTCTAGTTGGACCATGGAGTGTGCCAAAGGAATTGGAGACGGACTTGAGTCTCAATTCTTGGGTTTTGGCACGGTGTTTTTGAGTTTCATGCATGGAAATATAACATTGGGGTCATATTGCATGAAAATTAGTTTTTGATGTGTAATTGCCATGTAAATCAATGCTAGGGACGCATTGTAGATTGGCATGGGCAGAGACATCAAGGGAAAACCAAAACTAGGACTTTTGGTTAAGGTTTAAATGAACCTTTTTGCTAGTTTTTGAGTTTTGTGTCAAACTTGGGAATGGTGATATATACATTTTGGAGTGTATTTTCCCAAGTAGATATGGGTACCACAAACCTCTCCACAAAATTTGGGAATTTTTGGAGATTTGTGGAATTTCTAGCGCATTTCTAAATTTCGTCAGAAAGGCTGAAATTCTGGTTTTCAGAGTATCAGTCGACTGACCTGGGGGGGCAGTCGACTGGTCAAGGCTGATTTTTGTATCAGCAGCTGATTTGGGATCCAAATGATGCAAAACAAGTGTATGGGGGGCTAGTACACATTGTTTATGGTCATTGGGGATTAAAAGAACCGATAATTGGGATATTGTTGGGTTCTTTTTAATGTTAGGCAAAGGGGGAGAAGTGTTGGGTTTAAGATTGGGAAACCAAACACACCTTTGCTAGAAACCCTAGGTTTAGGGGGAGCTAAGATTAAAGGGGAGCATGGTTGCTCCATTCTTGGCGTAAGGGGAACCTTGGAGAAGTTCTTAAAAAGCCTTTGTAAGTCCAGTATAGGAGGAGCTTTGGAAAAGTTTTAAAAAACCCGTTTTGTGGAAAATTCCTAACTTTGGGAAGTTAGGTGTAGAAAATTCCTAACTTGGAGGGTTAGGTGTAGAAAAGTCCTAACTTTGAGAGTTAGGTGTGAAAAATCCTAGCTTGGAGGGCTAGGTGTGTGAAAAATCCTAGCTTGGAGGGCTAGGTGTGAAAAGTCCTAACCTGGAGGGTTAGGTGTGGAAAATTCCTAACTTGGAGGGTTAGGTGTAGGATGCCTTGGGATATGATCCATTTTTGCATTGCATATGCATTTGTTTAGCATGATTTTTGCTATTGACTACTATCTTGTTTCCCTAACTTAAACGTATTGCCAAACATCAAAAAGGGGGAGATTGTTGAGACAATCTATGGTCCGGAGTGACCAGGTGTTTTGATGTTTGGGCAAAGGGTTTAAGTTAGGTTTCCCTTGTGTTCTCATATGTGTATGTTGAGTGTGCAGGTTGTACAGGTTTACACATGTTGAGTCAGCTGAGGTAAGGGACAAGAGCCGAGAGAGGAGGACTCCAAGGGCAAGCCGGGAAGTGGACTTCAAGGGCACACGTGAAGGGTGGCATGGAGGCAAGTCGAGGACTTGCGTGCGCATCCGAGGGATGATAGCCGATGGAAGAGGACTTCAAGGGGCAAGCCAAAGGAGAGGACCTGAAGGCACACGTGGAGGAGGACCAAGAAAGTGAGTAGGAGTGCAGTGGTAAGCTGGGCAGTCGACTGGGGGTTGTCCAGTCAATTGCCAAAACTCACAGAATGGTTTTGGCCCTGGACCAGTCGACTACTCTGGGAGCAGTCGACTGGTGTACAGATGGATTCGAACGTTGGGGCTGTCAATGGTCGAATTTTGAGTAGGGCAGTCGACTGCCCTGGGAGCAGTCGACTGCCATCGAGGTTTTCAACCCGAGTTCTATTTAAAGAGAACTCGGTTTGGGCTGAGCTTCTTGACGAGTTTGGTCTTGGTTAAGGGCCAAACAGTAGTCTTTGTGCTCAAAGGTTCTCAAGGTGTTGTGGTGAGATTTCTCCACCCACAAGGAGCGACGAGAGCTAGCTGGAGGTTATCCGGGGAGTGATCCACCGACGGATTCTTGGATTAGTCACCCGGCCGGGGTGGATACCAAGTAAATTCTCTTTGTTAGCGTTGGTTCTTTTCTTTATTATTGTTTCCGCTGTGCAACTAACAATGCAGGTACAAGAAAGATATGAGAAACGCTATTCACCCCTCCCCTTTAGCGTACCGGAAACGATCCTACACCTTTCACTTTCTCTCTCAGTAATAAATTCTGAGACGTCTGCACATGCTTTTTCAGACTTTTATTTTAAAATAATATATTATGGAATCGACACTAAAAAACGTAAGGTAAAAATTGAAAAAATATTTCAGTTAAAAAATATCTCATCCAAGGTGATTTAAAAATATAAATAATTAATTTTTTATATTTGATTAATAAAAATTAATATATTAAATAATATTTAATAAATATATTAATATATAAAAAATTGAAATCAACAGATTTCAGGCAACGTGGGCCTGAAATCAATAGATTTCAGACCCACGCTGGGCCTGAAATAAAAATATTTCAAGCCTAGCGTGGGCCTGAAATCTTTTGATTCAGGTCCGACGTGGACTCAAAATTTTTTTCTATTTTAAAAATATATTAATATATAAAAAGACCTATCAAAACACGTAATTTCAGATTAAAACGCAGGGTCTGAAGTCACGCTAGGAGGGTCTGAACACAGATGTGTTCAAGCCCTCCAGGCCTAAAGAATGTTCAGGCCCTCCTTGGGCCTGAACACAATCTTAGATAAATACAATAAATTAAATAAAAATATCAATAGTTCTAGTTAGAGTTGAGCTAGGAGATGGTATTTTTGGTATCCAAACTTCTAATGATTATAAATTATGTTGCAATAGGAGATTTTTAGGTGTATCAGTGGGGTTTCACCAAAACCCATTGATAGACCTAGGATATTTGGATTTCTCAAAATCTAATATCAATAATTAGAGTTGAGCTAGGAGATGGTATTTTTGGTGTCCAAACTTCTAATGATTATAAATTATGTTGCAATAGGAGATTTTTAGGTCTATCAGTGGGTTTTCACCAAAACCCACTGATGGACCTAGAATATTTAGATTTCTCAAAATCCAATATCAATAGTTAGAGTTGAGCTAGGAGATGGTATTTTTGGTGTCCAAATTTCTAATGATTATAAATTATGTTGCAATAGGAGATTTTTAGGTCTATCAGTGGGTTTTCACCAAAACCCACTGATGGACCTAAGATATTTGGATTTCTCAAAATCCAATATCAATAGTTAGAGTTGAGTTAGGAGATGGTATTTTTGGTGTCCAAAGTTCTAATGATTATAAATTATGTTACAATAGGAGATTTTTAGGTCTATCAGTGGGTTTTCACCAAAACCCACTGATGGACTTAGGATATTTGGATTTCTCAAAATCCAATATCAATAGTTAGAGTTGAGCTAGGAGATGGTATTTTTGGTGTCCAAACATCTAATGATTATAAATTATGTTGCAATGGGAGATTTTTAGGTCTATCAGTGAGTTTTCACCAAAACCCACTGATGGACCTAGGATATTTGGATTTCTCAAAATCCAATATCAATAGTTAGAGTTGAGCTAGAAGATGGTATTTTTGATGTCCAAACTTCTAATCATTATGAATTATGTTGCAATAGGAGTTTTCTAGGATGAATTAGTGGGTTTCGGTGAAAACTCACTGATGGACCTAGGATACTTGGATTTCTCCATACTTGATATCTCTATTTAGAATTTACTTAGGAGATATTATTTCTGATGTGCAAACTTAGTACCAATAATTTTCTTCTCTAACCGTATCAGTTGACATGCACACAAAGATGTATAAATATGACTGCATCTTGGGCACAGTTAAACGAAACATCTCTTTTAACATGATTTCAAAAATATAAAGAAATAATTTTTTATATTTGATTAATCTAAATTAATATAATAAATAATATTTAATAAATATATTAATATATAAAAATCCTATCAAAACATGTGATTTCAGATTCAAACGCAGGGCTTGAAGACATCCTAGGAGCAGGGCCTGAAATCATATTAAATAATATTTAATAAATTAATATATTACGTGGAGCAGGGCCTCAAATCATATTAAATAATATTTAATAAATATTTAATAAATTATATAATACTTAATATATGAATTTTTAACAAATGTTTACTCTGTTTTTATCAGTGGAGCAGGGTCTGAAATCATCTGATTTCAGGCCCTACGTGGGTGACTTCAGGCCCTGCGTTTGAATCTGAAATCACGTGTTTTGATAGGTTTTTATATATTAATATATTTATTAAATATTATTTATTATATTAATTTAGATTAATCAAATATAAAAATTTATCTCTTTATATTTTTGAAATCATGTTAAAAGAGATGTTTCTTTTAACTGTGCCCAAGATGCAGTCATATTTATACATCTTTGTATGCCAACTGATACAATTAGAGAACATAACTGAAAATTATTGGTACTAAGTTTGCACATCAGAAATAACATCTCCTAAGTAAATTCTAAATAGAGATATCAAGTATAGAGAAATCCAAGTATCTTAGGTCCATCAGTGAGTTTTCACTGAAACCCACTGATTCATCATAGAAAACTCCTATTGCAACATAATTTATAATCATTAGAAGTTTGGACATCAAAAATACCATCTCCTAGCCCAGTTAAAAAATATCTTATCCAACGTGATTTAAAAATATAAATAGATGAATTTTTATATTTGATTAATATAAATTAATATATTAAATAATATTTAATAAATATATTATGTGGAGCAGGGGCTGAAATCATATTAAATAATATTTAATAAATATTTAATAAATTATATAATACTTAATATATGAATTTTTAACAAACGTTTACTGTGTTTTTATCAGTGGAGCGGGGCCTGAAATCATCTGATTTCAGGCCCTACGTGGGTTACTTCAGGCCCTGCGTTTGAATCTGAAATCATGTGTTTTGATAGGTTTTTTATATATTAATATATTTATTAAATATTATTTATTATATTAATTTAGATTAATCAAATATAAAAAATTATCTCTTTATATTTTTCAAATCATGTTGAAAGAGATGTTTCTTTTAACTGTACACAAGATGCAGTCATATTTATACATCTTTGTGTGCCAACTGATACAGTTAGAGAACATAACTGAAAATTATTGGTACTAAGTTTGCACATCAGAAATAACATCTCCTAAGTAAATTCTAAATAGAGATATCAAGTATGGAGAAATCCAAGTATCCTAGGTCCATCAGTGAGTTTTCACCGAAACCCACTAATTCATCCTAGAAAACTCCTATTGCAACATAATTCATAATCATTAGAAGTTTGGACACCAAAAATACCATCTCCTAGCTCAACTCTAACTATTGATATTGGATTTTAAGAAATCCAAATATCCTAGGTCCATCAGTGGGTTTTGGTGAAAACTCACCCATAGACCTAAAAATCCTCTATTGCAACATAATTTATAATCATTAGAAGTTTGAACACCAAAAATATCATCTCCTAGCTCAACTCTAACTATTAATATTGGATTTTGAGAAATCCAAATATCCTAGGTCCATCGGTGAGTTTTGGTGAAAACCCACTGATAGACCTAAAATCTCCTATTGCAACATAATTTATAATCATTAGAACTTTGGACACCAAAAATACTATCTCCTAGCTCAACTCTAACTATTGATATTGGATTTTGAGAAATCCAAATATCCTAGGTCCATCAGTGGGTTTTGGTGAAAACCCACTGATAGACCTAAAAATCTCCTATTGCAACATAATTTATAATCATTAGAAGTTTGGACACCAAAAATACCATCTCCTAGCTCAACTCTAACTATTGATATTGAATTTTAACAAATCCAAATATCCTAGGTCCATCAGTGGGTTTTGGTGAAAACCCACTGATAAACCTAAAAATCTCCTATTGCAACATAATTTATAATCATTAAAAGTTTGGACACCAAAAATACAATCTCCTAGATCAACTCTAACTAGAACTATTGATATTTTTTTTTAATTTACTTATATTTATCCAAGATTGTGTTCAGGCCCAAGGAGGGCCTGAACATTCTGTTGGATCGAGAAAGCACGATAGAGGGGGGGGTGAATATCGTGAAAACTTTTCGGATAAAACTTAAGAGAAGGTACGTAGCGGAATTAAAAGCAAATACGAGGAACACAAGTATTTTTACTTGGTTCGGAGTCGCGGTTAGCTTCTACTCCAAGGCCCACGGTCCTTGACCATTTACTGCGGACAATTCTATAGTAGCGCAAAGATTTACAGAATTTGGTACAATAGTAGTGCAGTAAATAAACAAGTACACTTTTCGTTACCGACGCCCGGTGTGGATTGTACTTCTGAGCAGAGGGTTGTCGTCGGCGCTAGAATGTCGAGAACGGAGTTTGCCGGTGCAGCGTGCTTGAACGAAAAGCTTAGAGGCGTTGGAAAATTGTTATTCTGAAGCCTTGGGGTCGAGCCCCTTTTATAGTGCTCCTGGGGGCGCCTGGGACGTCGGGGGAGCCTTACACGTGCCTTCGGATCCGAGAACCTCTATCCGAAGCTTGGTCAGCGCTTATCCCCTTCGAATAGGCTCTGGAGCTGACTGGGGCGCCCGGGACCTCTCGGGCGCCCAGCTTGATTAGGTCCGCTGGCTTCGTGGCTGATTTTGCTTCTACTCATCTTTGGCTTTGACCTTGGGCGCCCGGGACCTCCTCGACGCCTAGCTTAGTGTTGATTCGAAGCGCTTCTTGCTTTACTGCTTGTTTGGCTTTGACCTTGGGCGCCCGGGACCTCCCGGGCGCCTAGCCCAGCTGCCTGCCCCTCTCCTTTGGGGCGTTCTGAGCTGCAGAAACACACTCCCTCGGTCCCTGCATTCAAGGTTAGTTCCAAAACAACTAAGCAAGAATATTAGTTAGTTTTTACAGTCGTAGCTGTCTTGGTTCTGACTTTGGGTCTCCCAAATGGAACCCTAGGTCGAACCGACGCCTACTGTTCCCTCGACGGGGAACGCGTCCTCACCTACTCCTCTCAGGAGAGTTTACCTTATTGCCAACCGGCTCCTCCGGTTGGACTTTTGCCCAGCAACCGTTCGCCAGGTGCCTAGCAGCCCTTCGCCAGGTCTTCGATGCCTAGCAGCCCTTCGTCTGGTGCCTAGCAGCCCTTCGCCAGGTCTTTGATGCCTAGCAGCCCTTCACCAGGTGCCTAACAGCCCTTCGCCAGGTCTTTGATGCCTAGCAGTCCTTCGCTGGGTGCCTAGCAGCCCTTCGCCAGGTCTTAGGGTTTCGATGCCTAGCAGCCCTTCGCTAGGTGCCCAACAGCCCTTCGCGCAGGACTTCTTTCTGCACACTCAGTGAACACATTAGACCAAAAATAGTACTTAACTTTGAATTTTTTGCCAATATCAAAACAAGGTTCAATATGGTGCTTTCTGTTGGGACCGGGTGCATGTTGACATGGATACGGGTTCGTAATTTTAAAATTTAATTACGTGCAGCGGAAGGTTTAGCATAAATAATTTCTTAAATTATTTTAACCACATATCTAGCATGGAACCTTAAGTTGTGGAGACATGATCATACATTTAAAAATTTTTACAGAAAGTAAACTAATTTACTTAACACCTCGCGTAACTCGTAGAAAGGGACGAGATCCAACCGTAGCGTCCCTTGGAAGCTCCGCCTCTATTCACGTCCACGTCGAGTTCTCTTCGGAATGACTTCACAAAGCCACGAGTTTCGTGCCGACAAGAACTACTAGATTCTCCAAAGGCACCACAAGAATATCAAGAGAGAGAGATGGAAACTAACCACCAAGTAACGGAATCAAGATTCCGGGGAAGGAAGGAGTTACGACCCGCTTCTTCTTCTTCTTCGGCACCTTCTTGGTGGATGTGGCTCACGGCAACTAGAGGGGCGCCGGCCCTAGAGGAGGGAGAGGGCGCCGGCCCTAGAGGAGGTAGAGGGCGCCGGCCCTAGAGGAGGTAGAGGGAGAGAAGGAGAGAGAGAGGGCTTGCTTCTTAATCTCTTGATTGGAATTCAAGCCTTGCCTTGGTTCCTTTATATAGTAGTCTCTCCATCGCCAATTCTCCCTTCTAACGGAATAAATTTTCATAAGAAATTTATCTTATAAATTTTCCTATGAATTATTCCGTTATGCCAAGTTTTATTATAACTAAGTTTATAATAAAAACAAACACATCTCCCCTTTTATTATGGAATAAATTTTCACAAGAAATTTATTATATAAATTTTTCTTATCATGGAAAAATCAATTCCTAATTGATTTTATAAAATAAAATAAATCAATCCAAGGTTTATTTTATTTTCCATGAAAATAAATTTCTTTATATAAATTTCTTTATATAAATTTCTTTATCCATAATTTTATAAAACAAATCGCGTTTGATTTATTTTATAATTTAAACCAAATAATTTGGTTTCCCTCCTCATTGTGGCCGGCCAAACCAAAGAGGGTGGGGACCCTCTTTGGCCGGCCAAACCAAGCCGTCTCCTTGCGAATTAAACTCATTTAATTCGTCCAATAAGCCTTCAAAAGACTTAGCCATTTTAAGCTTCCGGTGCGCCTCTGATAAATTCATATTCGACTTATTTCTCTTGATCGGAAAATCCAATTTTCAACTCGTTTTAAATCCCTCGGATTACTCGTAGTGCGTGTGACTAAATAGGCTTTCAATTTATGTTGGCCGTCTATAATTAACCAATTATAGAACGATCATGAGTGACACCTAGTAGTACATCATGATCCCCAATTAATCGAAAGATCAACGGTTGACCTCAGAAATAATCCTGAAACCCTTCAGCAACTATAATGAGTTGTGCCCCATTCCCTTCACCATCTTATACCCACTTGGTTCAGGACACGGTCTATGTGTGTCAGTCCCCACTAGGCTGACTACGTCACACCTAGCACAAGTAATGTCTTTCTCGTCCAACGGATTCTAATTACTCTCATGTTTCCTAGAGGATTCATACTCGAAACATGTTGTGCTCTGGCCAGAGGCTTCGAGTAACAATCCAACGATAGGCCTTGGGTATACATCTCCTCGCAAGGAGTGGTGAATCCTTTGTAGGTTGTTCAAACATCTTCGGGCATTTCGGCTTATACCCAACCATCCTGGGTCCACACCTCCTTAGAGATGTTTGCTTAAGATGTCAAAGTATAAGTCTCTGTGACCAAGATGTCTTGAACACCGCAAGTCAAAGGAACATCGCACTTAAGCTGCAGTAAGAACTTTCATTGACATATCTATACGTAGATTACCATATGAAGTTTTACAGCTAGTCACTCCAATGAACTAGTTCCCTTAACTCGCATCCATGTTTATCTCCGGACTTCCCAATGTCACCAACCAGTGAGAATCAGCTGATTAGAGAATAACCCATTCTAGTCTCAACAGAATTGACAGTGTCCATTTTTATCAATTCATCGACTAGGGACAATTTCAATACTTCACAATTGCACATGTAGAGATAATCACTAGTTGTGAATTCATCACAAATTCTCTCATGCTGTGAATTGTATTGCGGACATTCAGTAATTGAGTTTAAGATCTCAATCAAATACATGAACATGTATACTCAAATAGTGAATATTCTTTTATTAAAGTAAATGATTACAATCATAAGGCGATTGCCTTAGGACACTTCTCTCATAATACTAACAAACTCCCACTTGGCCTAATGCCAATCTCTACGGTATCCAATACCACAGGCTCTAACATGACCCTCATACTTGCTCTGAGGCAAGACCTTAGTTAAAGGATCCGCTAAATTCCTTTCAGTGGGAATTTTCTCAATTTGTATATCATTCCTACTTATAATCTCTCTGATCAGATGATAGCGGCGAAGCACGTGTTTGGATCGCTGATGAGACCTTGGTTCCTTTGCTTGTGCAATAGCTCCATTGTTGTCGCAGTAAACCGATATTGCTTCATCAATGGTTGGAACCACACCAAGTTCCGAGACAAACTTCTTGATCCAGACTGCTTCTTTTGCTGCTTCCGAAGCCGCTATATATTCCGCTTCCGTGGTAGAATCCCCTACAGTGTCTTGCTTGGAACTCTTCCAACTTATTGCGCCTCCATTCAAAGTAAATACGTATCCAGACTGAGATTTGGAGTCATCCTTATCTGTCTGGAAACTGGCATCTGTATACCCACGTATTACCATATCTCCTTCTCCATATATTAGGAACACATCCTTAGTTCTTCTTAAGTACTTTAAGGATTGTTTTGACAGCCGCCCAATGATCCATTCCTGGATCAGACTGGTATCTGCTCGTGACGCTCAGAGCATACGATACATCGGGCCTAGTACATAACATAGCATACATGATAGATCCTATCGCGGATGCATAAGGAATCTTATTCATGCAAATCCTCTCGTCTTCTGTGCGCGGACACATAGACTTTGAAAGGTTGATCCCATGCCTGATGGGAAGGTAACCTTTCTTGGATTCCGACATGCTAAACATTTTTAGCACTCGGTCTATATATGTAGACTGCGAAAGACCAAGCAACCGTTTTGATCTATCTCTATAGATTCTAATCCCAAGGATATAGGTTTCTTCTCCCAGGTCTTTCATGGAGAAAGTTTTGGGCAACCAAATTTTAACCGACTGTAAGACTGATATATCGTTTCCTATAAGTAATATGTCATTGACATATAATACTAGGAATACGACTGCACTCCCACTAACCTTCTTGTACACACAAGGTTCGTCAGGATTTTGTGAGAAATCAAACTCTTTGATTGTCTCATCAAAACGGATGTTCCAGCTCCTGGATGCTTGCTTCAGTCCATATATGGATCGCCGAAGCTTGCATATTTTGGTTTTGTCAACCGATGTGAAACCTTCAGGTTGTATCATGTATACATCCTCAAGCAGGTTTCCATTAAGGAAAGCTGTTTTCACATTCATTTGTCATATCTCATAATCATAATGAGCTGCTATGGCCAGGAGCATCCGAATGGATTTAAGCATAGCTACTGGTGAATAGGTTTCGTCATAATCAATTTCTTGTTTCTGACGATATCCTTTTGTCACTAGTCTAGCCTTAAAGGTAACAACATTACCTTCCATGTCAGTTTTCTTCTTGAAAACCCACTTGCACCCTATGGGCTTAATCCCTTCAGGTGGGTTAACCAAGTCCCATACTTGATTTTCGTACATGGAATCCATTTCCGACTTCATGGCTTCAAGTTATTTGTCCCTTTCTGAACTTTTCAGAACATCTTCATAACTGATAGGTTCGTCATCGCTTATGAGTAACACGTCGTTCGATTCACTTATTAGAAATTCGTATCTCTCTAGAATATTGCGTGTCCTATCAGACCTACGAAGAGGTGATGTTGTTTTAGGTTCAACTGATAGCTCATCATTATGAGTTGTTGGTTGTGGGTCTAGACTAGGTGTCTCTGTAATGTCTATTAGAGTTTCTTGAACTTCATCAAGTTCAATGTCACTCCCACTGTTTTCTTGTAAAAGAAATTCTTTTTCCAGAAACACAGCATGCCTTGAAACAAACACCTTTTGTTCCAAGGGATAACAGAATTGGTAACCCTTCGTTTCCTTAGGGTATCCAATAAATAGACATTTATCAGACTTAGCATCCAATTTGTCTGATACAGTCCGCTTCACATAAGCAGGACAACCCCATATTTTAAGGTGAGTTAAATGAGGTTACTTACTATTCCACGTCTCATATGGAGTAGTAGAGACTACCTTGGTCGGGACTCTGTTTAGCAAGTAAACAGCTGTCTTAAGTGCATAGCCCCAAAAGGATTTTGGAAGAGTTGCATGGTTCATCATAGATCTAACCATGTCCATCAAGGTTCAGTTACGCCTCTCAGATACACCATTATGCTGTGGTATATATGGCGGAGTCCATTGAGACAATATCCCATTGTCCCTAAGATAATCTTGAAACTCTTGACTTAAGTATTCACCACCCCGATCGGATTGAAGTATCTTAATACTTTTGCCAAGCTGTTTCTCTACTTCATTTCTGAACTCTTTGAATTTCTCAAAAGCTTCAGATTTGTGTTTCATCAAGAACACATACCCGAATCGTGAATGATCATCGATAAAGGTAATAAAGTAGATATAGCCTCCTTGTGCAAGAGTTGACATTGGTCCACATACATCAATATGTATTAGACCAAGCAATTCTCCCATTGGATTACCTTTTCCGGAAAAGGGTAATTTGGTCATCTTGCCTTTTAAGCATGATTCGCATGTATCAAATGAACTGGGTTCAAATGATTTCAGAATTCCACATCGGTGTAATTTGGTCATGCGTTTCTTACTTATATGGCCAAGACGACAATGCCACGTATAGGAGTCTGTTTGATTATCTATTCAAGCACGTTTGTTGCTAACTTCGATATTGAAAACGTCACCGGATAAATCTAACGTGTAGATACCATTGCATAAAGTTTCGGTCCCATAAAGAACACCATTTAAAGTTATGTAACAACAATTGTTACTAAAAGTTAAATGATAACCCTTTTCATTCAAGCATGAAATAGATACAATGTTCTTTATTAACGAAGGAACAAAATAACAATTATCCAATTCTAAGACAAGTCTAGTAGGGAGCTTTAGCAAATATGTTCCGATGGCAACAGCAGCAATCTTTGCTCCATTCCCAACTCGCAAATTCGCTTCTCCCTTGACGAGTCTTCTTCTATTCCTTAGCCCATGTATGTCATTACATATATGTAAGCTACACCCAGTATCAAGTACCCAGGTGTACGAGGAAATAGAGTGATATTCAATAACGAAGATGCCTGAAGATGATGGAGCATCGGATGCCTTCTTCTTCAAGGACTCAAGATAAACCTTGCAGTTTCTTCGCCAGTGGCCCTCCTTGCCACAATGATGGCAAGTGCCTTTTGGTGCCTTTTTAATCCTTTTGTCCTTAGTTAACTTATTGGTGTCCAAAATAGAACGCAAATTCAGAGAAGACATGATCAGGTGATTATCCTAGAAATACAAATTGAGGTTATGTGATGAGAATGATAAAGAATGCATCAATATACATTCATTAAATCCTATTTATTTTTCGAATTGAATAACCCTTTTTATCAATTCGGGAGATCGTAGGAACACCTCCAAATAGGTTGATATCCAACCATAGATAAGAACAACCATGGCTATGGCCATCAAGTTATTCTTAGCTATGAAGGTAGGTAATTATATCGATTACATATCACATATATGTAACTATCACTTTATGCTATCAACTAATTGAATGTTTGCAAAAATCATTGGGTTGTTAACTCATTAACAAGTATGCAACAATATACATAGCACCCAACTGCACCTCTCTTTACATCGACCTTGGCTGTGGCACAACAAATCGATGCTCCAAGCTTAAGGCTGACCCATTAATTAAGAAATAGTTTTAATATGGTTGGAGCTCATTCAACCGTTTAGTCAGGCTTGGATGTGTCCAACAACCAAAACTAAGGATTGACCTCTGACTCCAACTATATTTATCATAAACTAATTCCATGGTTTGAACATGTTGAGGTTCAAGCCGGGCATAGATGTGTCCATCAACCCAAACGAGAAACAAAACTCCGGTTCTAACCATATTAATGGAAGGTGTTGGCCTTAATATTTTGTAAGGGGTTTTGGGTTTCATCCTTTCTTTTCTAAGCACATTCATGACATATAATTATATCATGTACTAACGATTTCCTTAATAAAGTATGTATGTGACTTAATTTATCAAGTTTCATTAATTGAATTAGGAACCGGATTTCCTAATTCTAATTTCATACTTTATTCAAGAATTGTTTTGGGAAACAATTTCCTAAATTGTCATAATCAATTTCGGAAATAATATGTTTAAGACTTTGATTTCTCTAAATCAAATCTTATTAAATTAAGAGACAGATTCCCTTAATTCAACCACATATTATTTTCATGAAAATCTTATTTAAGAAAACTCTATAGGAAACCATTTTCCTAATTAATTTTGGAGACAATAATATGTAAGAGCATCATCTCTTAAATCAAATAAGGAAATTATCGTTTGAGAATCACCTCAAAATTTCCAAGATTTGATTACATATTTTATTTATGGATTTATTAATTATAACAAAATATTTTCTTTGGGTGGCTCCCCGAGGCTCAGATACCCAAAAAAGGAATTTGTTGTAAATCTAATTTAGTCCGCTTCCCGAGGCGTAACCAAATTAATCATGACAATTTTATTCAAAATAGGAAATTAAATTAGAACAACTAACTTTAAATTGGACGGCTCCCCGAGGCTCAATCCAAAATAAAGAATTTTGTTGATAATTTAAAACCAATATGAATTTAATTGTCAATTAATGATCCATAAATTTGTCTAGACTTTCTTTGAAAGAAAGTGCCCAAAATTGTGAGATTTCATAATAGGTTTTCAGAATAATTGTAAGTTTCTGGTACAAAGAAAACTTACATATTTCCAAAATTGAAAAATTTCCAAAATAGGAAATTTCTAAAATTGGAAAGTTTCCAAAAATGGGAAGTTTTCACAATTATCATAAAATTTCAGAAACTAGGATATTTCAAAAGTTTGCGAAATTTCATGAGGATTTCCAAACTTTGAAATTCCTAAATCTAAAATTTACCATAATTGGAATGTTTCCATAATTGAAAAATTTTCCAAAATTGAGATCATGACAAAGTTTTTCGTAAAATAATTATATTATTATGTCGAACACTAACCGGCTCTGATACCACTGTTGGGACCGGGTGCATGTTGACATGGATACGGGTTCGTAATTTTAAAATTTAATTACGTGCAGCGGAAGGTTTAGCATAAATAATTTCTTAAATTATTTTAACCACGTATCTAGCATGCAACCTTAAGTTGTGGAGACATGATCATACATTTAAAATTTTTTGCAGAAAGTAAACTAATTTACTTAACACCTCGCGTAACTCGTAGAAAGGGACGAGATCCAACCGTAGCGTCCCTTGGAAGCTCCGCCTCTATTCGCGTCCACGCCGAGTTCTCTTCGGGATGACTTCGCAAAGCCACGAATTTCGTGCCGACAAGAACTACTAGATTCTCCAAAGGCACGACAAGAATATCAAGAGAGAGAGATGGAAAACTAACCACCAAGTAACGGAATCAAGATTCCGGGGGAAGGAAGGAGTTGCGACCCGCTTCTTCTTCTTCTTCGGCACCTTCTTGGTGGATGTGGCTCACGGCAACTAGAAGGGGCGCCGGCCCTAGAGGAGGGAGAGGGCGCCGACCCTAGAGGAGGGAGAGGGCGCCGGCCCTAGAGGAGGGAGAGGGAGAGAAGGAGAGAGAGAGAGGGCTAGTCTTCTTAATCTCTTGATTTGAATTCAAGCCTTGCCTTGTTCCTTTATATAGTAGCCTCTCCATCGCCAATTCCCCTTCTAACGGAATAAATTTTCATAAGAAATTTATCTTATAAATTTTCCTATGAATTATTCCGTTATGCCAAGTTTTATTATAACTAAGTTTATAAAAAAACAAACACTCTCCCTTTTATTATGGAATAAATTTTCACAAGAAATTTATTATATAAATTTTTCTTATCATGGAAAAATCAATTCCTAATTGATTTTATAAATAAAATAAATCAATCCAAGGTTTATTTTATTTTCCATGAAAATAAATCTCTTTATATAAATTTCTTTATCCATAATTTTATAAAACAAATCGCGTTTGATTTATTTTATAATTTAAACCAAATAATTTGGTTTCCCTCCTCATTGTGGCGGCCAAACCAAAGAGGGTGGGGACCCTCTTTGGCCGGCCAAACCAAGCCGTTCCTTGCGAATTAAACTCATTTAATTCTCCAATAAGCCTTCAAAAGACTTAGCCATTTTAAGCTTCCGGTGCGCCTCTGATAAATTCAGATTCGACTTATTTCTCTTGATCGGAAAAATCCAATTTTCAACTCGTTTTAAATCCCCTCGGATTACTCGTAGTGCGTGTGACTAAAATAGGCTTTCGATTTATGTTGGCCGTCTATAATTAACCAATTATAGAACGATCATGAGTGGCACCTAGTAGTACATCTGATCCCCAATTAATCGAAAGTCAACGGTTGACCTCAGAAATAATCCTGAAACCCTTCAGCAGCTATAATGAGTTGTGCCCATTCCCTTCACCATCTTATACCCACTTGGTTCAGGACACGGTCTATGTGTGTCAGTCCCACTAGGCTGACTACGTCACACCTAGCCCAAGTAATGTCTTTCTCGTCCAACGGATTCTAATTACTCTCATGTTTCCTAGAGGATTCATACTCGGAACATGTTGTGCTCTGGCCAGAGGCTTCGAGTAACATCCGACGATAGGCCTTGGGTATACATTCCTCGCAAGGAGTGGTGAATCTTTGTAGGTGTTCAAACATCTTCGGGCATTCGGCTTATACCCAACCATCCTGGGTCCACACCTCCTTAGAGATGCTTGCTTAAGATGTCAAAGTATAAGTCTCCGTGACCAAGATGACTTGAACACCGCAAGTCAAAGGAACATCGCACTTAAGCTGCAGTAAGAACTTTCATTGACATATCTATATGTAGATTACCATATGAAGTTTTACAGCTAGTCACTCCAATGAACTAGTTCCCTTAACTAGCATCCATGTTTATCTCCGGACATCCCAATGTCACCAGCCAGTGAGAATCAGCTGATTAGAGAATAACCCATGCTAGTCTCAACAGAATTGACAGTGTCCATATTTATCAATTCATCGACTAGGGACAATTTCAATACTTCACAATTGCACATGTAGAGATAATCACTAGTTGTGAATTCATCACAAATTCTCTCATGCTGTGAATTGTATTGCGGACATTCAGTAAATGAGT
>JAGFNQ010006047.1:0-45031 GCA_024364735.1 Boesenbergia rotunda
CATTATAGCTGCTGAAGGGTTTTAGAATTATTTCTGAGGTCAACCATTGATCTTTCGATTAATTGGGGGTCATGATGTACTACTAGGTGCCACTCATGATCGTTCTATAATTGGTTGATTATAGACAGCCAACATAAATCGAAAGCCTATTTAGTCACACGCACTACGAGTAATCCGAGGGATTTAAAACGTGTTGAAAATTGGATTTTCCAATCAAGAGAGATAAGTCGAATCTGAATTTATCAGAGACGCATCGGAAGCATAAAATGGTTAAGTCTTTTGAAGGCTTATTGGATGAATTAAATGAGTTTAATTCGTAAGGTGACGGCTTGGATTTGGCCGGCCAAAGAGGGTCCCCACCCTCTTTGATTTGGCCAGCCACAATAAAAAGGGAAACCAAATTGTTTGGTTTAAATTATAAAATAAATCGAGCGTGATTTGTTTTATAAAATTATGGATAAAGAAATTCATATAAAGAAATTTATAGAAATTTATTCTTTTTATGGAAATTAAAATGAACCATGGATTGGTTTATTTTATTTTATAAAATCAATTATGAATTGATTTTTCCATTATAAGAAAAATTTATATAATAAATTTCTTGTAAATTTTATTCCATAATAAAAGGGAAGACATGGTTGTTTTTATTATAAATTAAGTTATAATAAAAACTTGGCATAATGGAATAATTCATAGAAAAATTTATAAGATAAATTTCTTATAAAAAATTTATTCCGTTAAAAGGAGACTTGGCGATAAAGAGGCTACTATATAAAGGTGCAAAGGCAAGGCTTGGAAATCAATTCAAGAGATCAAGGATTCTTGCCTAGCTTCTCTTCCTCTCCTTCTCTCCCTCTCCCTCCTCTAGTAAGCGCCGGCCCTAGAGGGCTCCCCTAGGGTTGCCGTGAGCCACCTCCACCAAGAAGGTGCCTAAGAAGAAGAAGAAGCGGGTCGCGACTCCTTCCTTTCTCCCGGAATCTTGATTCCGTTTTTCGTTTGGTGGTTAGTTTTCCATCTCTCTCTCTTGATATTCTAGTCGTGCCTTTGGAGAATCTAGTAGTTCTTGTCGGCACGAAACTCGTGGCTTTGCGAAGTCATCCCGAAGAGAACTCGGCGTGGACGTGAATAGAGGCGGAGCTTCCAAGGGACGCTACGGTTGGATCTCGTCCCTTTCTACGAGTTACGCGAGGTATTAAGTAAATTAGTTTACTTTCTGCAAAATTTTAAATGTATGATCATGTCCCCACAACATAAGGTTACATGCTAGATACATGGTTAAAATAATTTGAGAAATTATTTATGCTAAATCTTCCGCTGCACGTAATTAAATTAAAAATTACGAACCCGTATCCATGTCGACATGCACCCGATCCCAACAGTGGTATCAGAGCCGGTTAGTGTTCGACATAATCATATAATTGTTTTGCGGAAAACTTTGTCATGATCTCAATTTTGGAAAAATTTTCCAATTATGGAAACTTTCCAATTATGATAAAATTTAGATTTAGGAATTTCAAAGTTTGGAAATCCTCATGAAATTTCGTAAACTTTTGAAATATCCTAATTTCTGAAATTTTATGATAATTGTGAAAACTTTCCATTTTTGGAGACCTTCCAATTTTGGAAATTTCCTATTTTGGAAATTTTCCAATTTTGAAAATATGTTAGTTTTCTTTGTACCAGAAAATTACAATTATTCTGAAAACCTATTAAGAAATCTCGCAATTTTGGGCACTTTCTTTCAAGAAAGTCTAGACAAATTTATGGATTATTAATTGATAATTAAATTTGAATTGGTTTTAAATTATTAACAAAATTCTTTATGTTGGATTGAGCCTCGGGGAGCCGTCCAATTTAAAGTTAGTTGTTGTAATTTAATTTCCTATTTTGAATAAAATTGTCATGTTTAATCTGGTTACGCCTCGGGGAGCGGACCAAATTAGATTTACAATAAATTCCTTTTTTTGGGTATCTGAGCCTCGGGGAGCCACCCAAAGAAAATAATTTGTTGAAATTAATAAATCCATAAATAAAATATGTAATCAAATCTTAGAAATTTTAAGATGATTCTCAAACGATAATTTTCTTATTTGATTTAAGATGTGATGCTCTTACATATTGTTGTCTCCAAAATTAATTAGGAAAATAGTTTTCTATAGAGTTTTATTAAAAGAGATTTTCATGAAAAAATATGTGGTTGAATTAAGGGAATCTGTCTCTTAATTTAATAAGATTTGATTTAGAGAAATCAAAGTCTTAAACATATTATTTCCGAAATTGATTATGACAATTTAGGAAATTGTTTCCCAAAACAATTCCTTGAATAAAGTATGAAATTAGAATTAGGAAATCCGGTTCCTAATTCAATTAATGAGACTTGATAAATTAAGTCACATACATATTTTATTAAGGAAATCGTTAGTACATGACATAATTATATGTCATGAATGTGCTTAGAAAAGAAAGGATGAGACCCAAAACCCCTTACAAAATATTAAGGCCAACACCTTCCATTAATATGGTTAGAACCGGAGTTTTGTTTCTCGTTTGGGATGATGGACACATCCATGCCCGTCTTGAACCTCAATATGTTCAAACCATGGAATTAGTTTATGATTAATATAGTTGGAGTCAGAGGTCAATCCTTAGTTTTGGTTGTTGGACACATCCAAGCTTGACTAAACGGTTGAATGAGCTCAAACCATATTAAAACTATTTCTTGATTAATGGGTCAGCCTTAAGCTTGGAGCATCGATTTGTTGTGCCACAGCCAAGGTCGATGTAAAGAGAGGTGCAGTTGGGTGCTATGTATATTGTTGCATACTTGTTAATGAGTTAACAACCCAATGATTTATGCAAACATTCAATTAGTTGATAGCATAAAGTGATAGTTACATATATGTCATATGTAATCGGTATAATTACCTACCTTCATAGCTAAGAATAACTTGATGGCCACAGCCATGGTTGTTCTTATCTATGGTTGGATATCAACCTATTTGGAGATGTTCCTACGATCTCCCGAATTGATAAAAAGGGTTATTCAATTCGATAAATAAATTGGATTTAATTAATGTATGTTGATGCATTCTTTATCATTCTTCTCACATAAGCTCAATTTGTATTTCTAGGATAATCACTCGATCATGTCTTCTCTGAATTTGCGTTCTATTTTGGACACCAATAAACTGACTGGGCCAAACTTCATGGACTGGTTTCGAAACCTGAGGATAGTCCTCAAGGCAGAGAAGCTTGCTTATGTCCTTGAAGATCAACTTCCCAACCGTCCTCCAGAAAATGCATCTCTGGACCAGTTAGTGGCCTATCAGAAACATGTGGCCAATTCTGAACTTGCGAGTTGCATCATGCTAGCCGCTATGGTACCTGAGCTGCAAAAGCAGCATGAGCATATGGATGCTTATACCATCATCATCCATCTTCATGAGTTATTTGACGAGAAGGCAAGATCCGAAAGGCTCGAGGTCTCCAGACTCCTCTTCACCTCTAAGATGCAAGAAGGCACTTCTGTTTCACAGTTTGTGTTAAAGATGTTGGGGTATATTGAGCGACTGAGCACACTCGGTTTTGTAATGGATCATGAACTAAGTATTGACTTAATTCTGCATTGTTTGCCCAAAAGTTATTCACAATTTGTGATGAACTATCGGATGAACAAGCTGGAGACTATCATTCCTGAGTTGCTCAACCTGCTAAAGACTATAGAGCCTTCTGTGAAGCAGGATCAAAAGACGGTACTGTTAGTTGGTTCCTCGAAGAAAGGTTCTAAGAGGAATGCCAAAGAACAGAATAAGGGAAAGAAGAAAAAGGCCAAAAAGACTGAAAAGACACCAAAAGGTACTTGCCATCACTGCGGCAAGGAGGGTCACTGGCGAAGAAACTGCAAGGTTTATCTTGAGTCCTTGAAGAAGAAGGCATCCGATGCCCCATCCTCTTCAGGTATCTTCGTTATTGAATGTCACTCTATTTCCTCAACCACCTGGGTACTTGATACTGGGTGTAGCTCACATATATGTAATGACATACAGGGGCTAATGAATAGAAGAAGACTCATCAAGGGAGAAGCGAATCTGCGAGTTGGAAATGGAGCGAAGATTGCTGCTGTTCCCATCGGAACATATTTGCTAAAGCTCCCTATTGGACGTGTCTTAGAATTGGATAATTGTTATTTTGTTCCTTCATTAATAAAGAACATTGTATCTATTTCATGCTTGAATGAAAAGGGTTATCATTTAACTTTTAGTAACAATTGTTGTTACATAACTTTAAATGGCGTTCTTTATGGGACTGGAACTTTGTGCAATGGTATCTACACGTTAGATTTATCCGTTGACGTTTTCAATATCGAAGTTAGCAATAAACGTGCTCGAATAGATAATCAAATAGACTCCTATACGTGGCATTGTCGTCTTGGCCATGTAAGTAAGAAATGCATGACCAAATTACACCGATGTGGAATTCTAGAATCATTTGAACCCGATTCATTTGATACATGTGAATCATGCTTAAAAGGCAAGATGGCCAAATTACCCTTTTCCGGAAAAGGTAATCCGGTGGGAGAATTGTTTGGTTTAATACATACTGATGTATGTGGACCAATGTCAACTCTTGCACAAGGAGGCTATAGCTACTTCATTACCTTTATCGATGATCACTCACGATTCGGGTATGTGTTCTTGATGAAACACAAATCTGAAGCTTTTGAGAAATTCAAAGAGTTCAGAAATGAAGTAGAGAAACAGCTAGGCAAAAGTATTAAGATACTTCAATCCGATCGGGGTGGTGAATACTTAAGTCAAGAGTTTCAAGATTATCTTAGGGACAATGGGATATTGTCTCAATGGACTCCACCATATACACCACAGCATAATGGTGTATCTGAGAGGCGTAACCAAACCTTGATGGACATGGTTAGGTCTATGATGAATCATGCAACTCTTCCAAAATCCATTTGGGGCTATGCACTAAAGACAGTTGTTTACTTGCTAAACAGAGTCCCGACCAAGGTAGTCTCTACTACTCCATATGAGGCGTGGAATAGTAAGAAACCTCACTTAACTCACCTTAAGATATGGGGTTGTCCTGCTTATGTGAAGCGGACTGTATCAGACAAATTGGATGCTAAGTCTGATAAATGTCTATTTATTGGATACCCTAAGGAAACATAGGGTTATCAATTCTATCATCCCTTGGAATAAAAGGTGTTTGTTTCAAGGTATGCTGTATTTCTGGAAAAATAATTTCTTTTACAAGAAAACAGTGGGAGTGGCATTGAACTTGATGAAGTTCAAGAAACTCCAATAGACATTACAGAGACATCTAGTCTAGACCCACAACCAATAACTCATAATGATGAGCTATAGTTGAACCTAAAACAACACCCCCTCTTCGTAGGTCTGATAGGACACGCAATATTCCAGAGAGATATGGATTTCTCATAAGTGAATCGAACGACGTGTTACTCATAAGCGATGACGAATCTATCAGTTACAAAGATGTTCTGAAAAGTTCAGATAGGGACAAATGGCTTGAAGCCATGAAGTCAGAAATAGATTCCATGTACGAAAATCAAGTATGGGACTTGGTTAACCCACCTGAAGGGATTAAACCCATAGGGTGCAAGTGGGTTTTCAAGAAGAAAACTGACATTGAAGGTAATGTTGTTACCTTTAAGGCTAGATTAGTGGCAAAAGGATATTGTCAGAAACAAGGAATTGATTATGACGAAACCTATTCGCCAGTAGCTATGCTTAAATCTATTCGGATGCTCCTGGCCATAGCAGCTCATTATGATTATGAGATATGGCAAATGGATGTGAAAACAGCTTTCCTTAATGGAAACCTGCTTGAGGATGTATACATGATACAACCTGAAGGTTTCACATCGGTTGATAAAACCAAAATATGCAAGCTTCGACGATCCATATATGGACTGAAGCAAGCATCCAGGAGCTGGAACATCCGTTTTGATGATACAATCAAAGAGTTTGATTTCTCACAAAATCCTGACGAACCTTGTGTGTACCAGAAGGTTAGTGGGAGTGCAGTCGTATTCCTAGTATTATATGTCGATGACATATTGCTTATAGGAAACGATATATCAGTCTTACAGTCGGTTAAAATTTGGTTGTCCAAAACTTTCTCCATGAATGACCTGGGAGAAGCAACCTATATCCTTGGGATTAGAATCTATAGAGATAGATCAAAACGGTTGCTTGGTCTTTCGCAGTCTACATATATAGACCGAGTGCTAAAAAGGATTAGCATGTCGAAATCCAAGAAAAGTTACCTTCCCATCAGGCATGGGATCAACCTTTCAAAGTCTATGTGTCCGCGCACAGAAGACGAGAGGATTTGCATGAATAAGATTCCTTATGCATCCGCGATAGGATCTATCATGTATGCTATGTTATGTACTAGGCCCGATGTATCATATGCTCTGACTGTAACGAGCAGATACCAGTCTGATCCAGGAATGGATCATTGGGCGGCTGTCAAGATAATTTTTAAGTACTTAAGAAGAACTAAGGATGTGTTCCTAATATATGGAGAAGGAGATATGGTAATACGTGGGTATACAGATGCTAGTTTCCAGACAGATAAGGATGACTCCAAATCTCAGTCTGGATACGTATTTACTTTAAATGGAGGCGCAATAAGTTGGAAGAGTTCCAAGCAAGACACTGTAGCGGATTCTACCACGGAAGCGGAATATATTGCGGCTTCGGAAGCAGCAAAAGAAGCAGTCTGGATCAAGAAGTTTATCTCAGAACTTGGTGTGGTTCCAACCATTGATGAAACAATGTCGGTTTACTGCGACAACAATGGAGCTATTGCACAAGCAAAGGAACCAAGGTCTTTTCAGCGATCCAAACATGTGCTTCGCCGCTATAATCTGATCAGTGAGATTATAAGTAGGAATGATATACAAATTGAGAAAATTCCCACTGAAAGGAATTTAGCGGATCCTTTAACTAAGGCCTTGCCTCAAAGCAAGTTTGAGGGTCATGTTAGAGCCTATGGTATTGGATTCCGTAGCGATTGGCATTAGGCCAAGTGGGAGTTTGTTAGTAATATGAGAGAAGTGTCCTAAGGCAATCGCCTTATAATTGTAATCATTTACTTTAATAAATGAATATTCACTATTTGAGTATACATGTTCGTGTATTTGATTGGGATCTTAAACTCATTTACTGAATGTCCGTAATACAATTCAAAGCATGAGAGAATTTGTGATGAATTCACAACTAGTGATTATCTCTACATGTGCAATTGTGAAGTATTGAAATTGTCCCTAGTCGATGAATTGATAAATACGGACACTATCAATTCTGTTGAGACTAGCATGGGTTATTCTCTAATCAGCTGATTCTCACTGGCTGGTGACATTGGGATGTCCGGAGATAAACATGAATGCTAGTTAAGGGAACTAGTTCATTGGAGTGACTAGCTGTAAAACTTCATATGGTAATCTACATATAGATATGTCAATGAAGTTCTTACTGCAGCTTAAGTACGATGTTCCGAGTATGAATCTCTCAGAAACATGAGAGTAATTAGAATCCGTTGGACGAGAAAGACATTACTTGGGCTAGGTGTGACGTAGTCAGCCTAGTGGGGACCGACACACATAGACCATGTCCTAAACCAAGTGGGTATAAGATGGTGAAGGGAATGAGGCAAGACTCATTATAGCTGCTGAAGGGTTTCATAATTATTTCTGAGGTCAACCGTTGATCTTTTGATTAATTGGGAGTCATGATTACTACTAGGTGCCACTCATGATCGTTCTATAATTGATTGATTATAGACAACCAACATAAATCGAAAGCCTATTTAGTCACACGCACTACGAGTAATCCGAGGGATTTAAAATGAGTTGAAAATTGGATTTTCCAATCAAGAGAGATAAGTCGAATCTGAATTTATCAGAGACGCATCGGAAGCATAAAATGGCTAAGTCTTTTGAAGGCTTATTGGACAAATTAAATGAGTTTAATTCGTAAGGTGACGGCTTGGATTTGGACGGCCAAAGAGGGTCCCCACCCTCTTTGGTTTGGCCGGCCACAATAAAAAGGGAAACCCAATTGTTTGGTTTAAATTATAAAATAAATCAAGCGTGATTTGTTTTATAAAATTATGGATAAAGAAATTTATATAAAGAAATTTATATAAAGAAATTTATAGAAATTTATTCTTTTTATGGAAGTTAAAATGAACCATGGATTGGTTTATTTTATTTTATAAAATCAATTATGAATTGATTTTTCCATGATAAGAAAAATTTATATAATAAATTTCTTGTAAATTTTATTCCATAATAAAAGGGGAGACATGGTTGTTTTTATTATAAATTAAGTTATAATAAAAACTTGGCATAACGGAATAATTCATAGAAAAATTTATAAGATAAATTTCTTATGAAAAATTTATTCTGTTAAAAGGAGACTTGGCGATAAAGAGACTACTATATAAAGGTGCAAAGGCAAGGCTTGGAAATCAATTCAAGAGATCAAGGATTCTTGCCTAGCCTCTCTTTCTCTCCTTCTCTCCCTCTCCCTCCTCTAGTAGGCGCCGGCCCTAGAGGGCTCCCCTATGGTTGCCGTGAGCCACCTCCACCAAGAAGGTGCCGAAGAAGAAGAAGAAGCGGGTCGCGACTCCTTCCTTTCTCCCGGAATCTTGATTCCATTTTTCGTTTAGTGGTTAGTTTTCCATCTCTCTCTCTTGATATTCTAGTCGTGCCTTTGGAGAATCTAGTAGTTCTTGTTGGCACGAAACTCATGGCTTTGCGAAGTCATCCCGAAGAGAACTCGGCGTGGACGCGAATAGAGGCGGAGCTTCCAAGGGACGCTACGGTTGGATCTCGTCCCTTTCTACGAGTTACGCGAGGTATTAAGTAAATTAGTTTACTTTCTGCAAAATTTTATATGTATGATCATGTCCCCACAACATAAGGTTGCATGCTAGATACGTGGTTAAAATAATTTGAGAAATTATTTATGCTAAATCTTCCGCTGCACGTAATTAAATTAAAAATTACGAACCCGTATCCATGTCAACATGCACCCGGTCAACATCACATACACATATTAAACACAAGGGTAAACCTAACTTAAACCCTTTGCCCAAACATCAAAATCCATGGTCACTCCCCTATGGTTGCTTTCCCCAACAATCTCCTCCTTTTTGATGTTTGACAATACGTTTAAGCTAGGGAAAGTAAATAACAAATACAATGCTAAGAACTATTTGGACTTACGTTGCCAAGGTTTCACCTTGGACTTACACCGCCAAAGCATATGCAACACACACATAGATCCTATCCCAAGGCATCCCCACACCTAAACCTCCCAAATGAGTTTTAGGACTTTTTACCAAATAGGATTTTTTAAAACCTTTCCAAGGCTCCTCCTATATTGGACTTACAAAGGCTTTTTAAGAACCTCTTCAAGATTCCCCTTACACCACAAGATGAGCAACAATGCTCCTCCTTTACCTAAGCTCCCCCTTGACCTAGGATTTCTTGCAAAGCCGTGTTTGGTTTCCCACTTAAACCTAACACTTCTCCCCCTTTGCCACACATCAAAAAGACTCCAACCATTTCCCTCTTATTGGATCCTTTAACTTCTAATGATCATAAATACAGTGTACTAACTCCCCGTAAGATTACACACTTGTTTTAGATCATTTGACCACTTTCCAACTGCTAAAAAACAATTTCAGCCTACATCAGTCGACTACGACAGTTACCAGTCAACTGGTGTCTTCAAATCTGCAAAACTACAGAAAGATCTATCAACTACCTACCCTGATATCAGTATTTCTGACCCACTTTCAAAAATGCACCAGAAATTTCATAATTCTCCAAAAATTTCCAAATTTTGTAGAGAGGTTTGTGGTACCCATATCTACTTGGAAAAAATACATTCAGACATGTATCTATCACCAATCACAAGATTGACATAAAACCCAAAACTATCTAAACGGTTCAATTGAACCTTGACCTAAAGTCTTAGTTTTGACCTCCTCTTGATGTCTCTGCCCACACCAAACCACAATGCATCCCTAGCATTGATTTACATGGCATCTACACATCAAAAACTAATTTCCATTCTCTATGACCCTAATGTCATATTTTCACGCATGATACTCAAACTCATTGTGTCAAATCCCTAGGATTGAGACTCAAATCCGTCTCCACATCCCTTGGTGCACTCCATGACCCATCTAGACTTCCGAGAGAAATCCTCCTGGGATCCATAGACCATGAGTTCCAATTTGGCACCTAGAGCTCCCCCTTGAGCTCTTAGCCTTAGCCACCTCCCTAGGTGACTCAACAAACGCTAGACCACACCGGTGTACCTCCGATGACTGTTGGTCTATAACCCTGACCTTCTTAACTTTGGACCCCTTGTCCTTAGTTAGAACTTTCTTCTTGCTTTTACATGGTATCCCCTTGCCATTTTTGGACCTCCCCTCCTTGCCATAGTTATATGCTATCCAACCATATTTCTTTTCATTGACATCGGAGAACTTAGATCGATATCCTAAACCCGATCTATCATTATTGGGTTTTTTACTACCCAACCCCATACCTAAACCCTTAGATCCAATAGTGAATTTATCTAGGATTTTCTCTGACTTATCAAGCTTTGTCCTCAAGGATTGATTTTCCCTTTCTAGATTTTTAAACCTAGAATCAACATGTCCTCCTTGGACATTCCTAGACCTACCCATTCTAGGCATGTGTCTCCCCTTCTTAGGATTAATGCCTTGGTCCTTAGGTATAAAGGTTCTAGGTTTATCATGAAAGATGAATTCCCTAGGGCTTTGATATGCAACATTAACCCTATTTTTATCATGATATCTAAAATCAAAACTATGCATGGATAAATAGTTTTCATTATTTCTAACATGCATGGAGGAGTTTAAATTTGAATTACATTTAAACTTAAAGTTAGGGATTACCTCCCTTACTCTTGTAGCTCTCTCTTGATGTGAGCTTTTCTTCTTCTCCTTCTTCTCCCATTTCCTCAAATGCTCTAATTTCTTGAATTATCCTTTCCTTGAGCATTTGGTGTGGATGTGTCCTAGCTCACCACACGTGAAGCACCTTATATGCTTCTTCTCCTTCTTTTCCCTACAACCCATGTTAGAATTTAAAGGAATTGACGGGTTTAGGGTTTACCTCCTTTTTCTTACCCTTCGGAGACTTGTCCTTATAGTGTCCCTTTTCATTACACCCAAAGCAAATAATGTGGTCCTTTGACATTGCTTTGATGGAGGTGAAAACTTCTTCTTGCTCCGATATTGAGGATGGTCTCTCCTCCCTCTCAATCCTTTAAGTGGAGACTTCTTCTTCTCCCTTTGATGAAGTAGATGGTTCTTCAATTTCTTGTGCCACTTCACTTGAGGGTATAGATGACCCTTTTTCTTCTTTCTCCTCCTCTTTGGATGTTGAGCTTTTCTCCTCATCCAATTGGTCCTTCTCCACTTCTTAGACCATTAAGCTCACTTCTTTGGGCTCCACCACTAACTGAGCTTGTATAGGATTTTCATGTAGAGCAATTACTTTGCTCCATAGCTCATGAGCACACTTGTACTCACCTACACCATTAATCACATCATTAGGCAAAACACTAAGTAATATTGAGATTACCTACTCATTTGCCTTTGATTGTGCTTGTTGCTCCTTGTTCTAATATTGTGGCCAAAGCTTTTTCCCATGTTTGTCTTTTGGAACATCAAATGGCTCTTCTAGCACGATCATGTTGTTCCAATCCATCCCGAACCATGTCTTCGTCCGCATCTTCCAATACTCGAAACTCTCGCTATCGTAGGAAGGCGGAGCGTTGATATCATCCCCCAATTTTTCTTCAATCTCCATTTCCTCTAGCTTCTTGCTCTCCGACGGTTAGTCCATAGATGAGCGAACCTCGCTCTAATACCACTTGTTGGGATCTTTGCATTAAGCTAGAGGGGGTGAATAGCTTTCTTTTCGATCTTCTTCCTACACGTGTTAGTGCGCAACGAAATACAATACAAACTAAAACTAACACAAAGGAAGACAAACCAATTTAACGTGGTTCAGAGATAAAGCTCCAACTTCACGGCTGTTCGTAAGGTGGACGATCCCGATCCATCGATGGATGACTCCCCGGAAGACTTCCGGCTAGCTCGTGTAGTTCGTTGTGGGTGGAGAAACCTCGCCACAACCCGCAACACCTATCTGAGTTCTTAGACTACTAATTGGCCTTTAACCAAAGCCAATTTCGTCAAAAACTCTTAGCCAAAACTGAGCCCCTTTAAATTGCTCTAGGTTGATATGACCATTACCAGTCGACTAGTATTGAGGCAGTCTACTGGTCCCACTTAAATTCGAATGTTACTGCTCAACGTTCGAAATTTAGCTTCCATCAGTCGACTGGTCCATGGGCAGTCGACTGATCTTTCTATGGACTTCATCAGTCGACTATCCTGGTACCAATCGACTAGTCTACCCCTAAACCTAAGGTTTCCCTTCTTGAGTACACTTCTCTCAGCACTCGAACCACCCTAGGATTTCCCGAGTACATTTCCCTCAACACTCGACCCCTCATAACTCAGCTAACTCTTCATCCAGCAGCCTCGATGTGTTGCCTTCAAGCCCTCTTCGACTTTGGCTCTTGTCCCTCGGATGCATGCAAGCCTGCGGCTTGTCTCCCATGCCACCCTTCATGTATGCCTTGAAGTCCGCTTCCCTCAGCTCATCGTCCCTGCTCCAACAGCCTCGATCTGTTACCTTCAAGCCCTCTTTGACTTTGGCTCTTGTCCCTCGGATGTGCACACAAGCCCACAGCTTGCCTCCATGCCACCCTTCGCGTATGCCTCGAAGTCCGCTTCTCTCGGCTCATCGTCCCTACTTTGTCCATGGTCCCTCGGATGCATACAAGCCCACGGCTTGTCTCCTCACACCATCCTTCATCGAACCCGAAGCAGTCCAGCTAAGTCCATGTGTATCCGGCAAAACCTGCACACTCACATACACATATTAAACACAAGGGTAAACCTAACTTAAACCCTTTGCCCAAACATCAAAACACATGGTCACTTCGGACCATTGATTGCCCTAACATAGACAAAAGTAGGGACGAGTCGAGGTACGGATGTCTTGAGATCCAGAGTCTTCGAAAGCCGAGCAAAAATCTAATCGGAGGTGCTGGTTGGCAACAAATAACTTCTCTAGAGTGAAGTAGGTATGGACGCTTTCACCGGAAGAGAAAATAGTAGGCGTCGATCCAACCTAGGGTTTCAGTTGATTCTGAAGTCAGGATTGGATAGCACTGGCTGTCTTTTATGCATTTATTTTACATGTTATTATTGTTTGAACTAACCCTGTGTTGCAACTAAGGCGTTTGGAGACCGACAACAACTCAGGCACCCAAGAGGACTCGGGTGCCCGAGAACACAAGCGCCCGAGAGGTCTTGGGTGCCCGTTTGCTTGTGAATCTGCCTAGGCGAGGCTGAGTTGGTGTACGCTGATTGGAGTCACCTCATTAGCAACACATGCACCCTAGAGGTTGTCAAGCACCCAAGATGGATAAGGCTTGGACCAGAAAGCAGATTAGGACATTGCTGGATCGATCGCGGCAACATGGGCACCCCTATAGGCACTCAGGCTCACGTATGCCCCTTTATAAGGGGATTCGGCCAGAAACTTCAAAATCAACTTTCTACAGCTCTTGTGCTCACATGTGCTACTCTAAAAGTGATCCAGAGATAACGAAACGTTGCTATGTCAATGACGCGCCACTTCTTTTTACTTGAAATTGTCGATATATTTTACTCTCTTTTTCTGTACTTAAAATTGCATACTTGTAAAATCATTTGTGACTTATAGAATTGTTCAAAATAAACTATCAAAGACCATGGACCATGGAGTAGAAGCCGTCACAGACTCCGAACTAAGTAAAAATAAAAGTGTTAGCGATTATTTTTCATGCATTTACTTTTGTGCTGCATAAACTCGATTAAAATCCGAATTATTTTTATCGAAAGTGATATTCACCTCCCCCTCTATCAGTCTATATGATCTTACACTTGGTTGTTGTTACTAGTTGTTATGTGTATTATTTGATTTGAAATTATGTTGTATATAGGTTTCTTTGTAAATATGTTATTAGTAGAAATGGGGAAATTATGTGAAAAATGCATTTTGTGACAAATTTTAAGATGAAAAATTTTTTCCTTACAAAATTATCATAACTACAATATCTATTATAAATTTACGACGAATTACTTTCGTTGCAAATTTACAATGAAAATAAAATTTGTCACTAAATTTAGGATAAAAATATATTTTTGTCACATAATTAGTGACAAATTTATATTTTTTTATAGCAGAGGTTGGTGGAGTCTTATTTGTGACAAATTTTTTAACTGTTATAAAATTAATAGTAAATGATCTATTTTGTTTTTTCATGAAGGTTGAATTCCTCTACTCAAACTTTAGTATTCTTCTTCTTCCTAATTTAACATTGTTTATTATAGGCAAGCTCACCGTGAACAACTTTTGGTGGGTGTCTAGAAGCTGACTCCAATGGAGGATTTTCGCATTTCCCTTTCTTAGGTGTCATCACAAACTAAGAAGCTGAGTTTGAAAAATAAAACCCAATTACTTTCTCTCTTTCTTCAATTTTGGTGGGGCACCAAAAAAAAAGACGGGCAATTTATCAAAAGATATACCCAAAAATTAATATCTACCAAAAAGTGTACCATGATTTCATTTTTACCAAAAGGCGCACATATTTTTATGAACTTCCTCTTATACCCCTTTGCCAAATATTACCTTTCTCTTTCTCTTTCTCTTTCTCAGTAACGAATCTCGAGACATCTGAAGTTGTTTTTTCAGACTTTCATTTTAAAATAATATATTTGGGAATTGGCTAAAAAATATAAGGTAAAAAAAGAAAAATTATTTCAGTTAAAAGAAACCTCTCTTCCAACGAGATTTCAAAAATATAAAGAGATGATTTTTTATATTTGATTAATATAAATTAATATATTAAATAATATTTAATAAATATATTAATATATAAAAACCCTATCAAAATGCATAATTTTATATTCAAACGCAGAGCCTGAAGTCATCATATGAGGACATGAAGTCATCTGACTTCAGGCCTAAGCAGGTTCCGACTAGATGTCATTATTATATATCTTATTTGAAATCATATTTCTCAACACATCAGTCTGATTGTAATATATTTTATTTGTTAATTAATAAAATATGGTACAACTTACAACACATCAGTTATTACATTATATATTGATAATTAATTTTTAATTTACCTCATGCGATTATATATTGATAATTAATTTTTAATTTAACTCATGCGTAAAGAGAAGTTGAAAAAGGAAGAAATACATCAGGTCTTACCAAATGACTTGAGGCCCTGCTTTTTCTTTTTCAAATTTTTTATATTTGATTAATATAAATTAATATATTAAATAATATTTAATAAATATATTAATATATAAAAAAACTTATCAAAACACATGATTTCATATTCAAACGCAGGACCTGAAGTCATCATATGAGGGCCTGAAGTCATCTAACTTCAGGTCCTGAGAGGGCCTAAAATCAAATGACTTCAAGCCTAAGCAGGGCCTGAAGTCATTTGACTTCAGGCCCTGCGTGTATTCAAAACAATTTTTATTTTAAATTTTTTTTAAATAATATTTAATCATGATTTATTAAATTAATTATTTATAGGGTAATCTTTTATGTTGTAAACTTTTAATGATTATAAATTATGTTGCAATAAGAATTTTTTAGGTCTATCAGTGGATTTTGGTGAAAACCCACTAATGGACCTAGAATATTTGAATTTCGCAAAATCCAACATCAATAGTTAGAGTTGAGCTAGGAGATGATATTTTTGATGTCCAAACTTCTAATGATTATAAATTATGTTGCAATAAGAGATTTTTTAGGTCTATCAATGAGTTTTTACCAAAACCCACTGATGGACCTACGATATTTAGATTTCGCAAAACCCAACATCAATAGTTAGAGTTGAGCTAGGAGATGATATTTTTGGTGTCCAAACTTCTAATGATTATAAATTATGTTGCAATAAGAGTTTTTTTAGATCTATCAGTGGGTTTTTACCAAAACCCACTGATGGACCTAGGATATTTGGATTTCGCAAAACCTAACATTAATAGTTAGAGTTTAGCTAGGAGATGATATTTTTGGTGTTCAAACTTTTAATGATTATAAATTATGTTGCAATAGGAGTTTTTTAGGTCTATCAGTGGATTTTCACCAAAACCCACTGATGTTCTCATACCGTATCAGTTGGCACAGAACTTTGCAGCAACAATGTAGAATCATAGCTTGTTTTAGTAAATCATCTTTATATCTTTAATTTTGCTGATCAATATATATTATTATCTCTCTTAATTATTTTTTTTATATTTATTAATTTTATAAAATCAAGCAGAGCCTGAAATCTTTGATTTCAGGCCCTAAGCATAACACATGCTTTCTCGGCGATTTTTATTGTGATTTCAGAAATATAAAGAGATGTTTCTTTATATTTCAGACCTACGTAAAAAAACCTATCATAACACATAATTTCAGGCCGACGTAGGGCCCTGCTCAGGGCATGAAATCAGTTGATTTCAGGCCCTGCGTTGCCCTGAAATCATGTGTTATGATAGGTTTTTTTACGTAGGCCTGAAACGTAAAGATACATCTTTTTATATTTCTGAAATCACAATAAAAATCGCTGAGAAAGACTACTTTACAATAAAAATAGCTGTAACATGTTTCTGCATTTTGAGGTTCAATTCTTCATAAATCTTTTCATAGTGCAATCTATTATAAGAGATAGATAAAGCATACAATTTAGAATACAGAATCAAGATTCAGTAAACTTTGATTTATAATTCAGAATTTAGAATATAGAATCTCAAAATGAGTAAACTTTGATTTATAATTCAGAATTTAGACTACAGAATCTTTCCATAGTGCACTATGGAAAGATTTCTAAAGAATTGAACCTCAAAATGCAGAAACAATATGTTACAGCGATTTTTATTGTAAAGTAGTCTTTCTCAGCGATTTTTATTGTGATTTAAGAAATATAAAGAGATATTTCTTTACGTTTCAGGCCTACGTAAAAAAACATATCATAACACATGATTTCAGACCGACGCAGGGCCTAAAATCAGTTGATTTTATGCCCTGCTCAAGGCCTCAAATCAGTTGATTTCAGGCCCTCTACTTGATTTTATAAAATTAATAAATATAAAAAAAATAATTAAGAGATATAATAATATATATTGATCAACAAAATTAAAGATATAAAGATGATTTACTAAAACAAGCTATGAATCTACATTGTTGCTGCAAAGTTCTGTGCCAACTGATACGGTATGAGAACATCAGTGGGTTTTGGTGAAAATCCACTAATAGACATAAAAAACTCATATTGTAACATAATTTATAATCATTAAAAGTTTGAACATCAAAAATATCATCTCCTAGCTCAACTCTAACTATTAATATTGGGTTTTGAGAAATCCAAATATCCTAGGTCTATCAGTGGGTTTTGGTGAAAACCCACTGATAGACTTAAAAAACTCCTATTGCAACATAATTTATAATCATTAGAAGTTTGGACGCCAAAAATATCATCTCCTAGCTCAACTCTAACTATTGATATTGGGTTTTACGAAATCCAAATATCCTAGGTCCATTAGTGGGTTTTGGTGAAAACCCACTGATAGACCTAAAAAACTCTTATTGCAACATAATTTATAATCATTAGAAGTTTAGACACCAAAAATATCATCTCCTAGCTCAACTCTAACTATTGATGTTGTGTTTTGCGAAATCCAAATATCGTAGGTCCATCAGTGGGTTTTGGTGAAAACCCACTGATAGACTAAAAAATTCCTATTAGAATATAATTTATAATCATTAGAAGTTTACAACATAAAAGATTACCCTATAAATAATTAATTTAATAAATCATGATTAAATATTATTTTAAAAAAATAAAAATAAAAATAATTTTGAATACACGCAGGGCCTGAAGTCAAATGACTTCAGGCCTAACCAGGGCCTGAAGTCATTTGACTTCAGGCCCAAGGAGGGCATGAAGTCATTTGACTTCAGGCCCAAGGAGGGCATGAAGTCAGATGACTTCAGGCCCTCATATGATGACTTTAAGTTCTGCGTTTGAATCTGAAATCACGTGTTTTAATAAGTTTTTTTATATATTAATATATTTATTAAATATTAATTTATATATTAATTTATATTAATCAAATACAAAAAATCTGAAAAAGAAAAATCAGGGCCTGAAGTCATTTGATAAGAACGGATGTGTTTCTTCCTTTTTTAACTTCTCTTTAAGCATGAGTTAAATTAAAAATTAATCATCAATATATAATGTAATAACTGATGTGTTGTAAGTTGTACCGTATTTTATTAATTAACAAATAAGATATATTACAATCGGACTGATTTTTGGGCCTAAGAAAGAGAAATATGATTTATAATCAAAAGTCTGAATAAGTAGGTTCAGATATCTCAAGATTTGTTATTGAAAATGAGAAAGAGAAAGGTAATATTTAGCAAAGGGATATAAGAAGAAGTTCATAAAAATAAGTGCGTCGTTTGATAAAATTGAAATATGATATACCTTTTAGTAGATATCAATTTTTGAATACGTGTTTTGATAAAAAATCGAAAAAAAGAACTAACCTATGGCACCATTGGAGATGCCCTTACTCCATTGTCGTTTTTGGAGGTGCATGTGATTATAATGATTTGCAAGTGTAACACATTTGACACATCATATGTCACGTGGAAGAGCATAATTGCTGAGTTATGGTGTATCACGAGAATATCTAAAATTCTTATATACTCCTTTGTATTATTGTTATATCAAAAATTAAAATTTTCATTTCTTTTAAATTTTTTTCTTTACTATTATAAATCTCTCTTCACTATCATTAACTTTAATTTTTTTATCTCACTATCAATAAATATGACATAATTTATAATAAGAGAGAGTATAAATTCGGTGTTAAAATTTTAGAATCAATTTATAAAAACAATTATAGATCCTACTAACGTAATGAAGGTGAAATTTATAATAAAAAATTTATAACATAAACACAATAATATAAATCTCGGGTTAGATATGCTCTTATGTTAACGTTGTAGCATATAAAGTGAGGTTTAAAAAGTGAATATTAATCGTCCGTTCCCCCTTTAGCAGGCCTTTTAACATTTGATCTGATCGAGTTTCTTTCGGTGGAAAAGATCATTGTAGAATATTAACTGTGAAGCGATGAATCCTTAAGCTTCTAAATTTTTTTTATGAATGATAAAAAAATTTATGTTGAATGGATCCTTTTCAAAATTAATTAATTTAAAAAATTAAATATTTGAATTATAAAAAATTACCAAATGTAATTTTGGTTAAAATTAGTACGAGTGTATTAAATTTGTTGGGCAAAACGTAGTTGGGAAAGAAAATTTTGGATAGGATGTTCACTAGTAGAAAAATATTTATTAACCACGAGCGTTCACCGTTGTCGTAGGCTAAAAACACTGTTGTTAAAGGTCATGTTGTTAAAAAGGGTGTTCAACATCAACAGTTACAAACCGTTATCGTTTATAGTTAATAACAACAGTGTAGCAATGAGTTTTCTCCGTTGTCTTTTAATATGATCGACAACAGGTTAATAATAGTATTAAACCATTATTTGTGTGTAATTTAAATAATAGTTTGACAATAAATAAAAATTATTGTCTTTTGGTTGAGGCAACCAATAATTTACAACAAATACCATTTAAAAATTAAATTATTTTAATAATTAAATAATATTGAGTAAACACATTTCAAACTATCATATATATAAATCAAAATATCATCAAATATTATATACATTAATATATCCCCAGTATTAGTCCAAATTGAGATAACATCATCAAAATATCATATACATCAAGAACCAGAAACTAAGATAAACATCGTCAAAATATCCCCAGTAGCTAGCTTCATCCAAGTGCAGTCAACCAGATGAAGACAACCGCGCCTCTTAACTTTACATCATAAGCTGATTCCTTCTCTTGGATATGAATGTCACAACAAATAGAAATATAAAATGAGCATTCACAACTAAAAATAGTAGAACAAAACATTCTAGAAGATAATTATGATACAACTATATGGTCTGAAACAAAACAAGCAATCAGAAGAGTTCTTTTGTAAAGCACTTACAGCAAGTGATACCTTATCTCTCAAACCTACTGTCCAAAACATGAAATGTTCGCGCCCAAAATGCTGAAATGGTCGACTCAAACCTACTGTTGAAGAAGGGGGCACCTCCATTTTGACTCAAACCTACTGTTCGACTCATCCCAGCGAACCTGACACAAGAATAACAAAAAGGAGATGTGAGACACTGAGATAGGTACATACATCAATGAACTTGAACAAAAATAACAAATAACAAGCAAATACAAAATACATTACCTTAAGACACCTCCATTTTGATTCAGGCCAAAGGTTGGAATCAGCATCTCCTATTTCGATTATAGTACCCGTAAACCAACAATGTGTTGAAATCAGTAATAAAATTAAGTCCAACGTAGTACTAGAAGTTATCTAGGAAAATCATTAGAGATGAGAAATATAATACAAACAAAGTGATACCTCCGCTCAGGGGCCTCATCCCCTTCAAACCTCATCTTGAACCTCATTCCAATAGAATAATTGTTCTTAATAGATTCCATATATTGACTGTAGGGGATAATGAACTCAGATGGACTTGTCCTATTCCCATCAATTCAGTAGTTAGAATTAAAAGTTGATCAATGAGAAATTGTAACCAATGTACAATCATCAAGAAGCAGACCACATTGCATTTTATTTCCTACTACTGAATAAGATTTTTTTCCCCCACACACAATACAGTCCAATACATCCAATACCTTACCTTGGTTTATAGTAAACAGTAAACATTGATCCAGTGGTAAGAGCATGTCATGCGGTTGCAAGGACACCAAGGTGCATGTTATAGCTTGATATGACTGATGATGGAACATTTGCCTGTTGTCTCATTGCACGCCTCACGCCCACACGTAATTCACCATTTTCCCCTTTGAGCCATAAATTGATTTTCAGCCGCAAATTAGGTATGGAACACAAGTATAGGGAAGACGAAAGAAGATAAAATGAAAACCTCAAGAAAATAAAAGCATCCCCAGCAACAAGCCTTTTTGAACTAACAAAGACACTCCATCCACTTTGAAGCAAATGTCTCCTTGGTTGACCTATGATTGATGTAAACTAACTAATTAATCAGGATTTACTAGAATATAATGCATCAGGCTACCCTATAAGCAATGAAGGATCAATTTCAACACTATTAAGTATCATCTCAAATTTAGTCATTGTAAACCAAGAACAAGAGAATAAGCAAGAAAATGTTCTAATTACGTAGAAACTATCTAGTTCACAGAAAATCTTTAGAAACCTCTAACTCTAATCTTACACCACTAGTCATCTGTAGATTCCTCGTTCACATGCTGTCAAAATATTTAAGAGAAGCATCAAGATTTTATATACTCCATATCTAGATTACCCTCAATTCCTCATCACAGTCTCTACCGATTAGTTAAACAAATAATTTGAAACAATTAGAATCATTACCATGGAAGATGTGACGACAGCGCCACTCCACCCCGTGCAAGTCTTTTGCTACTAGTTCTTGCATAGGAGGTTGTAGACGCATGTCCTGATGGACAAAATAATGAGGTCTATTATCAACCTTACTGCAAATAGACAAAGAAGGTAAGTAGAGGTGAAGATTGAAACCCTCACCAGGGGAGGTAGGCATTCATCTGCATGCCTCCTCAACACAGAGAAGCCTCCATGGGTACTAGTGTCAGATGCAGTCAACGTTTTGCAGGAGTAAACATGAGATTTTAGAGGTGGAGGCGACAAAGTCTCCTTCTCCACTGCATTCTCATCTTGCTAATAGATCAGCAAAGTAGCAAAATAGTTGTAATAGCTTCAAATACAAAACAATATCAAAAAAATAAATACAAATATAAATCAAAGAAGCAGTAGGAAAGCCTTACACTTGGCTCGGGAAACAACATTACCTGAGCAAACACCTCATATGTCTCTGGTTTGGCCTAATTTTAAAGTGAAACAACAAGAAAGAAGAACAGAAAATAATATCAACCCTTAAAAACAACAGTGCTTCCTAAAGATGAGAACTTCACAGTACCTTCAACTGGACATTAATCACGCGGCAAAGTATCTTAGACGAGAGCTCATAAACTCGCATCTGCTTGTCGGCCACCTGATTAGTGGAAGCCTCCACCTAAAAGCAGAAAATTGATCCTAAATCAGGCATGCGGTTCCCAAACAGCCACAAGAAACCCTAAATTTTTGACCTTTAACTTAAGAAAATGAGCCCGAGGAGGAAGTGTTGAAACCCTAAACACTTACAACAAGAGAGAACGATGCCCAAAATGTTGAAATGTTCGACTCAAATCTACTGTCCAAAACCTGAAGACGCTTGAAATGTCAGACTCAAACCTACTGTACAAAACCCAACAAGAACATTACCTTGATATCTGCTTGTCGGCCACCTGATTAGTGGAAACCTCCACCTAAAAGCAGAAAATTGATCCTAAATCAGGCATGCGGTTCCCAAACAGCCACAAGAAACCCTAAATTTTTGACCTTTAACTTAAGAAAACGAGCCCGAGGAGGAAGTGTTGAACCCCTAAACACTTACAACAAGAGAGAACGATGCCCAAAATGTTGAAATGTTCGACTCAAACCTACTGTCCAAAACCTGAAGACGCTTGAAATGTTAGACTCAAACCTACTGTACAAAACCCAACAAGAGCAAACATTACCTTGATATCTCTCCAATTCGGCAACTCGGCACAAGAGGAGGAAGAAGAAGGGGCGTGGTGGCGGCTAGTTCGCACGAGGAGAAGTTTGAGGTGTCTTGTTTGTGTGCGGCGAAGAGGAAGAAGAAGAAGAAGAACGAGAAGAAGGAAAAGATGGCAAGGAAGTTTGAGGTGTGTTAGGGTTCGACGTTGTCGCTCGCGGCGAAGAGAAAGAAGAAGAAGAACGAGAAGAAGGAAAAGATGGCAAGGAAGTTTGAGGTGTGTTAGGGTTCGGCGGCTACGGCAAATGAAGAGAATGAACTAAGGGGAGGTTCTCATTACTCATTAAACGGCGGGCGTTTTCGTTTTCGCGCTCGCTCGCTGTTGTGTATTACCACGTAAGCAACACCAATAGACAACGGTTAATTAAAACCAGTTGTCATAACCAACCAAATAGACATCAGTTTTTAAAAAATCGTTGTCTTTGACATACATAAGACAACGGTTATTTAACAACCGTTGTCTTTTTCCGTAAAAATTTTTTTAACATCAACGGTTTTTGAAAAAACCGTTGTTAAATAAAAAAAGATAACGGTTTTTTAAAACACCGTTGTCTATTGAGTGTTATTGAATCTAAAAATTCTTGTAGTGGTTATTTTAATAATAATGAAAAAGACATCCTTAATAATGAAGAATCATTAAAAAAGCATCCTTTGCTTTTAGAAAAGTTAATAGTTAGGAACGTAAAAATGAATTTTATCCGTCAATTCTATCCTAATAGATTCGAAAAATATGAAATTTGTGTTTGAGAGTTTCAAATTTAGATGAAGAGATTTTCGGATTGTGTTAGGATTAGGTTAGATTCGGATTGACCCTAATGCACTTGAATTTAGGATTAAATAGTTTTTTTGGATTAAATTAAATTTTATTTTAAAATTAGGATGCCGTTGTATATATCAATATCGTGTTAGTATGCTAACGATGAAATATTGAAATAAAAATAAAAAATTATAAGAAAAATAACTAATAACAAAAATTTTAATTTGTAATTCGAGTTACTTAGATTGGTCGGATTATATGGGTGCTAATTTAGGAGTTTCAAATTGTGTTATCAAATTCAAACAGATTCAAATTAGACTTTTTTTATAAAATATTTATTTTAATCTGATTCGAATTCATCCCAATCCATCTCATCCTAATTGACACTCTGGCTAATAATATCACTTCAATGTATTTTTTTATTCCAAAAATACTTATATTTTAATATTATTATAGTGGCTAAAGAGTAGCTAGGCAATAAATTAAAATAAATAAATTTAATTTATCAAAAATATTATATATAGAACAATTTTATATCAAAAAAATTCTAAATCACTTAAATTTCATTAAAATAATTTTAATAGCTTCAAAATCACTTTAAATTTATTGTAATGACGATAAGTTATAGTAGTTATTACTATAATATTTTAGTAGTCATTTAATGGATGTGTATAATTATAAGGGAAAATTTGAGAAAACTCTCCAACATCAAATTCGGCTTTGCGTGCACTCCCCAACTGAAAATTTCTTTGCATGCACTCCCTGATGGGATTGACAAGATAATTTTATGTGTTATTTTTTTTATCAGTATAAAAGAATAAAGATTTGAGTATAAATTATTTGAGATTGAGTACTAATTTAAGAAATTTGAGTATTATTTGAAAAATTTGAGTATATATTGTTTCAGTATATAGTAAAAATTTCAGTATACATTATCAAAATTTAAGTATGAATTGATTTAGATTGAGTATTATTTGAAAAAATTTGAGTATAAAATTTAGAAATTTGAGTATGTGAGGTTGCATCCACCACATCAAGATTTTCACATGAGGGGTCACCGAAATTTCATACTCAAATTTCTTAAATTAGTACTAAATTTCAAACAATTTATACTCAAATCTTTATAATGTATACTGAGTTTTCACTTTTTTATACTCACCAAATCAAGATTTTCACATGAGGGGTCATCAAAATTTTGTACTCAAATTTCTTAAATTAGTACTCAATCTCAAACAATTTATACTCAAATCTTTATAATGTATACTGAGTTTTCACTCTTTTATACTCAATCTATCAGGGAGTGAATGCAAAAAATTTATCAAGTAGGGAGTACATGCAAATGTCAGTTTGGGATTGAGGAGTTTTCTCCAATTAACACTAATTATATAACAGCAACAAATAATTTTTATAATAATTGTATTATGATTTTGACCTTTTAAAATAATAATATCAAGTTTAAATCGACCAAGTAAATGATTTTTATATAAAAATTAATAATTTTTATTAAATTGAATTAAAAAATAATTTATTTTTATATGTTATTGGGCTGAAAATATATATATATAATAAGACAGCCTTTTAGCTTTTTATAAGCCAATAACAGTTGAAGAATTATGATATATATATATATATATTTGCATTAATGAAAATAAATAAATCCTTTTGAATATTTTTTAAAAATAATAGTGCAGTTAATTATTTTTATATTCGTCAGCATTACTAAGCCAATCTCTCCAACACACCCCAACTTGCCCTGTCAAAAATTAAAATTCACTTCTTCAACGTAAACCCATTGTACACCCTTCACTTAAAACGTCCAGCTAGTATAACATAGGCGGGTCCGCTTGTGTGCATTCGGTGGTTTTCCCGTTCTTTTTTTTGCCTTATTTCCACTCCGTTTACTCTTCTTATTTGCCGCCGGTCTCTCTGTTCCTCCAACTATCCTTCTCCGATTCCACGAAGAACAGGTGAGAAGAGCTCAAAGTTGTCATCTTGCTTCGCTTTTGTCTCGATCACTGATGTGGAAATTGTGTTGGGTGTGGCTTTCCCTTATCGCCTTTCGGTTCCTTCCGCGTTGTTTTCTGCCGATTCCAGCCGCCTTTGTTGTCGTCTCCCTTAGAAAAGTGCCAATAATGGAGGGCCGGGGCGTGGTGGGTCGTGAAAGCCTCACAGCAGTCAGTTTACGTTTGCTTTTGTCTTTCTCTTGCTATATTAAACCCAGTTTCTTTCTTAGTCTCTTGTTCTGCTTCCCATCGGTTGGGAAGAATTCCAGAAAAAAAAGGGCTTTTTTTCCTCCCTGGATCTCCTTTTTCATGATCTGACTTCGTGGTGTGTTATCACTTCCCCGTGGTTTCTGACTTTGTCTTCTCGTTCAGCTCTTCTCGCTCTGATTGAACTTGTTCTTGAATGTTTTTGTTTGGGTGATTGAGATCTTTCCTTGTATTTTTTTCCCATTTTATGTAACAATAATCAAATGGAATATTCTTTTTCATCTTGAGGAAAAAGTTATGCTTTTGTTCAGATCATACTTATTTGATGTAGATGTAGTTTCCTTTCGTATGAATACTAAATAATTAGGTGATTGTTTTCCTGCGGTTGATTAACTGCTCCTATTGTCCAATTTTTGTCAAAAAATTTAGGAAAAATGGTCGATGTTGAGGATTTACTTGACAAAATGAAAACTGATGTCTCCATGTTATTGTTTTCAGTGTGGATGTTGTTTAATACCAACCGCCATTTCTATTCCTATAGACTGCATGCTGTTCTAGCACCCCATCTGTATAGATGCTCTGATAAATTGATGTTAGACTGGTAAAGATGGCTTCAAAGGCTCCTGTCAGTTGTATCCGAGGATTCTCTAATGCTCTGTCTTCGGCTGTGCTCGAATGGATTTTGATGTTTCTATTGTTTATTGATGCCTTGCTATCCTACCTAGTGACAAAATTCTCTCGTCTTTGCATGCTACAAACACCTTGTCTGTTCTGTTCAAGACTGGATCACATTTTTGGAAATGAGAAACCAGGCTTCTATCTTGATTTAATTTGCAAAGACCACAGAATAGAGATATCACCATTATCTTTCTGTAGTGTTCATGGGAATCTTGCTGACATGTGCAAGAGCTGTCTCCTTTCAGCTTCTACTGAGAGGAAATCTACCCCTGAGACCAATAGACAATTTATTGGTAGGCTCGAATGGCATTCTCATCATGACTACGATGAGGATGCTGAGGACGACAACTTCATTGTGTTTCATGGGGATGAGTTGGCAAACATTCCATATCTCAAGAGGGGTCACAAACTACACACCATTGGCATGGAAGAAGATAAACCTGTTCAAGCTCATGTGCCTGATGTTGACATTCCTTCATCGTCATCAACTAGGAAAGATTTTGTTAAAGTTGAAGGTGGACAAAGAAAAGGAAAGGAGAAAATTTTGGTTTCTCCAACAAATTTTCGTGTGAAAAATCAAGGAGTTGATCGCTTCTCTCATGTTGGTTACAGTGAAGTTAAAATTTCCTCCGACTCTGATTCTGAGGCTCCAGTCACACATGACAAAGGAAATTCTTTGGCATATGGAGATGACAATACTCAGGATGATTTGGTGTCTGATATCGCAGCTTTAGATAATGTCAATATTACCAAAAACAGTTCATCGGCTGGTGTCTTGGAAGACATAAGCCAAGTAAAGGTGATTCACCCAGCTGCAGTCAATATTTCAGAAGATGATGTCCTTGAAAAGTTAATTCACTTTGCACCACTTCCTAATGAACCTTGTGCATCAATTCCTGAAAAGCAAATAAATGTAGCTGAGTTTTATAACATTCCATCTTCATCTTCTAATGCTGCTGAGCCTTGTTTGATTGACAATAATTCAAGCAGAGTTGAAGTCAAATCAATCCCCATACAATATGAATTTGGGCCACATGATTCTCGAGATGGCCAAGTAGAAAACTCAGGTGTGAAAAGTAAGTTACCATACTCATATATGTTATATTACTTTTGTGACTTTTGGTTGTTAACTCTTATTTTGTTGTTGCTTTGTTCAAATAGATATTGAGTTACTCGATGCTTCCTGCATCAGCTTCCTTGATGATAAGAATGATATATGTGCAACTCACATCAATTCGAAGATAAGTAATGATACAAATGAACATGGTCAATCTATGAGCACTACTATGGACTTGAATGGTACCTATGAGCATACTGTTGGTATTACAGGAAACTCTTCATCTTCTGTATCTTCTCAAGTAATTATGAATAAGGATTCATCTATATTTGAGGAAGATTTGATAGGTGACTCTGGTGAATCTATGAATAAGCATATGGATCTGAATAATGCTGATAAGCATGCCACTGGTACTAGTGTATGCTTGCCTTCTAAAATTCGGGAAGATCTGATTAGTGGATCTGATCAATCTATGAGTACTATAGATCTGAATGATTCTTATAAGCTTGCTATTGGTACTGATGGAAGCATGCCATCTCCTCAATTTACTGAAGTAATCATGAGGAAGGATTCATTTAAAGTTCAAGAGGATTTGATTAGTGAATCTGGTCAATCTATGAGTCCTAGTATGGATCTGAATGACGCTTACAAGCTTGCCACAAAGAGAAGTTTATCGTCTCCCAGATTTACTGAAGTAATTATGGGGAAGGATTCTTCAAGAGTGCAGGAAGACCTCAAACTTCTAATTTCTCAAATATCTGCATCACAGGGGATTGAGTCTCCATGGAATGAAATGAATCCTAGTCCCAGATCGTTTACACAAGGTGATGAATCTGTACTGCAGAACATTACTAAGACACTCTCTCTTGAGAGGAATGGATCAGGATTAGAATCACTAGAAGGTAGCATTGTAAGTGAAGTGGAAGGGGAAGGTGCTGTTGAGAGGCTGAAGAGACAGATTGAATTGGACAGGAAGTCAATAAGCCTTCTCTTCAAGGAATTAGAAGAAGAAAGAAATGCTTCAGCAATTGCTGCGAATCAAGTCATGGCCATGATGACTAGGTTGCAAGAGGAGAAGGCTTCTATGCAAATGGAGGCTGTGCAGTACCAGAGAATGATGGAAGAGCAAGCTGAGTATGACCATGCAGCACTGCAGAAATGTAATGAGTTACTTGCTCAAAGAGAGAAAGAAATACAAGATTTGCAATATGAGGTGGAAAGCTGCAGGAAACACTATGCTGATGAAGTTTCTACTGATAAAACAGTTGAATTTTCTGGTAATTTCCTTGATAAGGAGATTGCATTTTGTGACAAAACTTGGGAAACTAAAATATTAAGATGTACTGAATTAGGAAATTATAAAGACCACTTATCTTTCTTTGAAGAAGAGGCGACAAATATATCAAATTGTTTGAAGAAGTTAGAGAACAAACTGTATCTTTTTTCTAATAATGGCATCTATGATGATGTTTCTGATTTTAATCTGAATAGCAATATTGATGATCCAAATGAAATTCCTGGTAAAACATCGGAGGATGCTGATGGTGAAGAGTATTTTGAAAGGAATGCAATGTCAGAAAGTGGTGTTGGCACATATGGTCAATATTCCATTGATGATCCGAAAGATGGTCCTTTGGAAAATATTGAAAACTTTGTGTTGGAAAAGGTATCTAGAAGACGTTTACATCCTGTGGAACAGAATAATAGCTACAGATCTGACTTTAACAAGCAACACTTATTAAAGGCTGGTGATTTGCATGAACTAGCCTCTTTTGAGAATGAAGTGTCAAGTCTAAGTCGGAGGTTGGAAGCACTTGAGGCTGATCGCAATTTCCTAGAACATGCAATGAATTCACTTAAAGCTGGAGATCATGGTGTTCAATTTATTCAAGAGATAGCTCGTGATCTACAGCAACTAAGGAGCATTGGAATCACTAGAAGAAATCACATATAGCTTGTTCAGTTACAAATTCAATCTTAATGGTAAGTTTTTCTACTAAACCTTTGAGTATATAGGTTCTCATAGTAATAGACAAGCTGTGAGTTATCTTCTTGAGAATTGCCCAAAGAGCATATGCCAAGTGTGAGATAAATGCTATTATTTTATATTTAGTTTCTTCCCTCATCTTTTTAGATAGAGTATATAACAAGATTAGCATGCTTTTTAGCAGGGACACTTTTTGGCTGATAAGTAGTAATTTAATGGGGATCATCTACTATCACACTAGGAAAACGGCAGACATAATGATAGTATTCATTGTTTTTCAGCATTGGAAATGCAATATAGCATTTTAACCGAGTTTGCATAGAGCTCACTAGATGTTAAATTCATATATTCAATTCTTTAAATAGTTGGGACAAACATAGCTTGATAATCATGATGATGGTAATATAAGTGTGTGAGAGAGATCACTTCGTCAGAGAGGATTATCACTTTGTTAGAGAGAAGTAGTAATCTAATAAAAATGTACATTTTTTTCAAATATAATGATCAGTACTGACAAAGACTTTAAGTGGTCTATATCTATAACAAGTAGAGATTCCATAATATCTTTTGTGGTGCAAAAAATTAATGATTCCAAAATATCTTTGAACCAGTGTTAGATACCTATAATACTAGGAACTACTAAAATTAATGCATATGGCCATATGTAGAGGGGATTACCAATGTCTATCTAATTGTTCCCGTTAAGTTGGGTATGTTCCAATATGCAAAGAAGCCTTTGAATAGATGTCTCAAGAACTACTTGTCGCTGTGCAAATTAACTATAAAGTGTACTACTTTTAAATATTACCCTGATGTTTCAGTCCTAATTTTTTGGGTTGACAACTGAATGAAGTTGATCTCTTGATTGAACTTTGTGGTGATATATCACAAATATAACAACATTTATGTCTCCTATCTAGTTTCCTTACTGGAATTTTCTTGTTACCCTTTTTATCTTCAAGCCAATAATTGATTCAACTTATTGCATTATAGATCTATGAATGTTTTCATGCCACCTTAATCTTTCCTCAAATCATTTTAACATATTTTGAAGCTGCACCTAATTAATTTCTCTAAATATTTTATTTTATTATCTTTTGTATCATCTGGCACATATCTTATCATTCGGTCTGTTCCAGTGTCCTTGTGAAGTGATTTTAAAACTCTTGTGAACGAGTGATAAACTTAACCGATTGTACTACCACAGTAAAGTGGTCTTAAATGCTATACTGACATTTCTGGTTAGAAGCAAGATAAACCGACAATAAGAACTGTATTAGTTTATTGCACACAGGGAGTCATGATGCTAAAAGTATGTAATTAGATTTGTTGACCTCCATTAGTAAAATTTAACCTTTCGTATTTTATGTTCTTACATATCTCGAACCAGTAATCATACTAATCCTTGATTTGTTTGGTCTAATCAATTCAACCTGGTTCTATTTGATATGTATGATCTCTAACTTACCAGTTACCATTTCAAATTCGGATTATTACAACTACAACATTATTCCCAGCTCCTCTCCTCTCCTCGCCTTTGTCTTCTCTCCCTTTTCCATCGCTAGTTTTAAGTTTAACCTAGTTCAGGGTGTATCCACCTCTTCCCTATGCTCTTCTCTCCCTCCCCATGCCTCTCCATCTTAAGTATATCTAAAGTTGGAAGACTTTCTCATCATACATTTCCCATTGAAGTGTAGTCATTATCTAACTCTCCATTGTTATATTTTTAGATATACATTGGCAGTTAGATGAAGGGGAGCCTTAGTGCAATGGTAAATTGTTGTCATGTGACCTTGTGGTGACATGTTCGAGTTGTGAAAATAGCCGCTTGCAATGCAAGTAAGGTTGCGTATAATAGACCTAATGTGATACAACCCTTCTCCGGGACTCCATATTGGTGGGAGCTTCGTGCATTAGGTCACCCATTATACCGGCAATAACAGTTAGATAAGCAAGACCAATTAATTAAAATGTGATTGGGTGTATGTTGATTTCTTTTTCCAGGTTTCTTGTTTAGATATAGAGTTAGTGTTAATTTGTAGAATTATTCTTCTTCCAAACCATGAATATGATGTTCTATTTTAACTTCTATATGTTATTTATAAGTTATTCTTTATTAGATACTATTTTGATTTTCGATATGCAGTTGTAAGTTGTTATTGACTTGATTCTCGTCTCCTAGTTATCACTGGTTGTTGGGTCTGACTGGTTTTATCTGTCGTTAATAAGATCCATTGTTACTAATTGTCTAATTTGGTTGTTTTCCACATCAATCATTGATTTCCGATCTGCTGGTTGAATTGATTAGGCCAGTGCAGTTCTTATAACACCAAGTCACAATTAATAGCCTTTCACTCATTGTCTCTCTTTGCTCTTCTTTGATCGAAAAACTCTTCCCCTGACAATGAGTCGTTTGTGACGAGATCATTACTTGTTTGACATATTGATGAATCCACAATGCCAAAAGGGAGTAGCTAATCAAAAGTGATAGATCATAGGACATTATAATGAGTCCTCTCAAATAATTGTTTAACTTGATTGCACAGCTAAGGGAAAATTCATTAAAATATTTCTAATATTTCAACTGAGTTCCGAGTATGTCCCTAAAGTTTTTTCGAAGTCATTTATGTCCCTCATGTTTTACAAAGTATCCCAAATCTATCTCCACCGTCAACTCTTTACTCTTTTGTTATCTGTAACAGAATCTCTCACTTGAGATAAACATGCCCACCTTGCCCAACTTAAAAACCTATTGCTCGCAACCCTAATTTCCAAATCCTTTGAATCGTTAATTCCGGCGGTGAAGATGTCCAGGGCGATAATTTCTCGCCGCACTCGGATGACGGTGGCACCATAAACACGCACAAGTCGTCTATGAATGTGCTATAATATTTTTCTCATTTGATTCATTCAATGTTTTCTCATTTGATTCATTCCTCGAAACACTCAAATCTTAAGCGGTCGAAAATCTCATCTTTGAAAGTTATAGTCCCCAAATTTGAGTTCGAGTTAAACTTGTTGACAAAAGTCTTTCCCAGCCAAGTTGAGCTTGCAGTTCTATTCCATTATCCCAAAAATAATTGTTGTGGTTCAATTGAAAAGTCTTTATCTGCCAACAATTATCATGATCCATTGGCGACACATGAATCACCCAATCACAACTTTCATTTCTGCACTTTCCCCGCAAGACTTTAACGAACCTAAAAGACCCTCCTCGTCTAATGCAATGACATTCAATGGCATAATTAGTTTCATCTCTTGTCCTTAATGGGGTTGAACAAAAGAAATCCTTGGGCTTCACAATCATCATCATCATCAGAACCCACGTCACTAACCAATTCATCAATATCAACACATTTAGCATAGTCTTCTACATCTTGCAAAAATATTGATATACTTAGTCACCATTAAGGATCAAAAAATTAAAAAATGATTAATCTAAGAAAATATTTATAATTAATCATCATGTTACATGTTGTTCTTATATTACTAAAATAACTTGTGCAAACAATCTTTAAACAAGATGTGCAAAAAAACTAACCTGCATGCTAAATAAAACTTCATTTTGAGTACTCCATTATCAATAGCCACATTATTGTCTAGTATTGTGGCATCATGATCAACGTGACTATAAAAAATCCTATCATCTTCTTCAAACTCATACCTACTGTCATGAAAATCATCATCGTCAACATCATATAATCCACTTCCATCGACATTTGATTCAATTCCAATCTCATCTGATTCACACCATAGTTAAATTTCTCCATTAATCGTCGTCCGAGTGCGGCGAGGAATCATCGCCCTAGACGTCTTCATCGATGGGAGTAACGATTCTAAGGATTTGGGAATTAGGGTAGCGAGATCCCATTGCGAGCAGTAAGTTTTTAAGTTGGGCCTGGTCACGTTTATCTCACGTGAGAGATTCTATTATAGATAACAGAAAAGTTGATGGTAGGGACAGATTTGAGATATTTTATAAAACATGAGAACCTAAATGGTTCTGAAAAAAATTTTAGGGACATAATCGAGACTCAATTGAAATAATAGGGATATTTTAATGAAGTTCTTGTTGGATATCTATCCACAATTTGCCGGAAGGACAATACTCACTTATCTGTCAAGAAGTGGAGAGGGAATCTATCGATTGTCGATTCGCCAAGTTGCTGAGTCAGCAAGCGCTCCGGGTGCCAAATCGATGATGCTGATGCCGAAAGCTCGAGATGGGCGCCAAAACAAACCTGGAGCCTGAGTTCGAGTTGCGTGATGAGCATCGTCCGAGGAATAAAGACGTCGAGTTCCTACAGCGAAGCAGTCTCCTTAAAACATATTTGTCCCCTCCGGCGGTGCTAAGAAGTCACACATAAACGTCTATTTTTTAGGATAAAATGGCAAAACCATGACACAATCTAACACAGATTAACATGGCGAACTGAGCATATATCTGAATGCTATTATTATTGTCTATCGAACGAAGAATTGCTCAATAGAACGAAAGAAAAGGGGAGTAGATGGAAAGAACTCTCTTTCCCGTTTGTTGTTTCTTTTTCTCCAGTACGAAGAAAATCACTTCACATAAGTTTGCTCCCACTCTTGCTTCTGCCCTCTTCAACTTACGCATGCCTTCTTTTATAAGAAGCGTTTATCAACCTTAACCGAGCACGTATGTGTATCATGCACATACTCGTGGCTTTCATGTAAAGCAACTCATGTAGTGTGCATGTATACAACACTTATACATGCATAAATGCACGTGGCATGCAAATCCAACAAACTCAAAGCCACATTCAAATATGCAAGACACATTGCACACCATGTGGCTCGTGTCATGCATTGCTTGTGACAAATGGCACTGAACAAGCAAAAGAGAAATAGAATAAACATTGGTTGATCACGTGAGCACACTGTCCCGAACTTTTGGATTGGTACAATCCGGATTTAGATTTGTATCACCAACTACACTCTGTAATGTCACTCTTCTGATATGAGACTAATAATTTACAAGTCGTACTTTCATTCACATTTTTCCAACATTTCTACCAAGACGGTGAACAATCGAGCGCGAGCGCGCACATCATCGGTTGTATATTACCTTCAGCATTCGGAAATGTGGGTTGATGCTTCTTTAAAGGCTTGTTCCTCTCACTTTTATTTGTATAAGTTTTCTATAAAGTCTTGATTCGATTAAGGGTTTATTTTGAAAACACCCTTTTGCTCTTATAATGGAGTGATCAATAAGTTTACGTCGTAAAGTTCCATTTGTACAACACAGGATCGTTGGTTGATTTTAGTAGTGTTTGTTTTCTACTATCTCAGAAATGTAATTAATATTAAGATTATGTTTTCTTCATGGAAATTGTATGTTTTTTGTTTGCTTAGAGTTCTTGTTTCATTAGTTAATATCTACAAATATGCTATGCAATCAATTCAATCTTCATATTTGTTGGCTTCAGTGAATGGATCCAAACCAATTTGAAAAAGAAAAAATCGAAATTTCCTTAATATGCAGTCCAACTAAATCAGAATTTCTTGTTTGTCAAAAAGGATGATTTTTTTTAAGTTAAAAATAACACTTCGTTATATTTTTAATCTTGAAAATACTTTTATTCTGGTCGTTAACAATGTCGCTACACTATTATAGTTTTATAATGTTTTTGTTATTATTTTAAAATAATTTTGATAAGTTGATGAACAACTTTTTGATATAAAAGTGTTACATGTATAATATTTTTGAACAAATTGAATAAAAATAATTTATTTTAATATATTATAACTGATATAATTGCTCTAATAATGAGTTGTGCCCCGGCTAAGAAGATGATCTTTGTAGAAACAAATTATGAATTGTATGATAAAATTTGGCATTACATATTCACAATCATGACAAAAAAAATGATTCGCTTCGCTTGTCCTAGAGCCCCGCCAATATCTATATGCACACTCATCATCAAAGGATAGTTGGTGGCAACCAATGCAATGTCTTTTAGCAAACGAATGTTGAGAGTCTATTGAATGTAAGGTAAACTTCATTGAAAAACAATGGAGGGGGGAAGCCATAATTTGTTCCTTTAGAGTCCAACTCAGTCAATGAAGTGGGAAATCTAGAAGCGTTGAATAAGATAAATGATCTAGAAGGACAAAGTTAAAATCATAAATATCAAAATTAGATCGGATCATTTCTGAGATTGAGTTAGTTTGTAGGTTAATCTAATAGGAGGTTTTCAAAAATTGGATCGATATGTTGCATGACTTGAAGCTTAATAATTATACCATCACATAGAAAAATAAGTTTTGAATACTTTGGATTCGTGGAATTGATCGTTTCTCATATAAATTATAACATATATCTTTATTAATATGAATATGTAAATTAAATTTAATATTTTACTCAAGATTTTAAACTAAATGATTTTCACAATATAACTTAAAAATAAAACATACCTTGACTCATAATAACTTTCAAGAAGAAACTAGAACCCTCAGACAATTGTATTTCTCCCTCTTGACCTCTCATCTTACTTAGCCTCTTTGATGGAGCAAAGATCTATTTATAAGTAGAGGGAGGATCCTTTACAAACCATTCATTTACACATTCCATCAATCTGTACATTCAATTGTCTCTTAATATAATACGTTAATTCTCATATTGCATGAATATGCTAATGATCTTTTCATCTTCCTTTAAATTCAATTGCATAAATATGAAGAGAATTATCTCTTCGTTAACCAATATAATTGCATGAATATGAAGAGAATCATCTCTTCATTGACCAATATAATAAATTCATTGAATAAAGAAATAAATCATACATATGGACATTAATTAGAACTAAATAAATATTTCTAACATTCTTCCACTTGGTCATATGACATTCATTTCAAACATAATACATAATATGTAAGCTAAATTCTTTCTTGAATTGGTTAATTATAAATTATCATTAAGCAAAAACTAATAAGAATCATAGTGGTCGTACATTATTAGTTCGACATACTTCCTTCTATATATCAATATTAGTTCTACGCCAAACATAAACTAAAATGAGACATAACATAATGGTATATCCATAATATTTTTATTAGAGACAAATCCTGCTAATATTTACATAATCATTCATGTATATATACCAACATAAAAAAATAGGATGCATATATGATCAGAAATAACATTCAAGAGCTGAGAGAGTTAAATACGAGCATAAAACTTAATTATGAAATCATTAACAATCTTCTATGATGTCCATCCTTATGATATGTTCATTAAATATCTTTGGTGGCAATCCTTTAGTTAATAGATACGCAATCATAAGGTTGGTGCTAATGTGCTCAATTGACACTCTTTGTTTATGAACTTTTCCTTTAACGGCAAAGTATTTCAATTTGATATGTTTAGCACCTTTGGAATACTTATCATTCTTAGAAATGAAGATTGTTGCATCATTATCACAATAAATATTCAGCGGCTTGACAATACTATCGACTATTCTAAGTCTTAAAATGAAGTTTCACAACCATATTAATCCATGAATAGTGGCCTCAAAGCATGCCACAAACTTACCTTCCATTGTTAAAGCAGCAATGACTAACTGCTTCTTACTTTGCCATGAAATTGCTCCTCCAACTAAGAGGAACAAATAGCCAAATGTGGATTTTCTAGAATCCAAGTATCCAGCAAAATCTAAATCTGAGTATCCTACCACTTCAAGATGATCGGATCTCCTATAAGTGAGCATGTATTCTTTCGTCCCTTATAAATTTCGCAAAACTTTTATTGCAACTTTCCAATGATCCAATCCTGGATTACTTTGATACCTACCCAGTAATCCAATAGAAAAACTAATGTCTGGTCTGGTACAAGTTTAGGCATACATTAAGCTTCCAACGATGGATGCATAAGGAATTTGTTCCATTTGTTTGTATTCCAATTTATTCTTTGGGCATTGCATAAGGTCTAATTTATCACCTTTCTGAATTGGTACAATACTTGCAGAACATTTTTCCATTCTAAATCTCTTTAGAACTTTAGTAATATATGACTTTTGGGACAACCCTAACATCTTGTAATCTATCATATAATATTTCAATTCCTATCACATATGATACCTCACCCATATCTTTTATTTCAAAGTTTTCTGATAAAAATTTCTTGGTCACATGTAATAAACTAAGATCATTAATAGCAAGCAAGATATCATCAACATACATAATTAGAAAAATAAACTTACTCCCACTGACCTGTAGATATATACATCGATCTACAACATTTTCCTTAAATCCAAAGGAAACTATAATATCATTGAACTTAAGATACTATTGTCGAAAAGCTTGTTTAAGTTCGTGTCACGCCCCGAGACCCAGGAGCCGCTGATCCAATAGAAAATCGGACAACACCTCCCCTGTCCGGCGGACAATTTACACATACACACAACATAATAGACAACACACGCAATATATATTTGGCCCCAGGCCTCAAAATTAAAACATAAACTGACCATAACACAAAATAAATCATACCTGACTGCGGACCGGTCTGACTTACGACGAATCAACCAATACAAAAACCCCTTAGGGCACACGACAACACTCCCAAGACATATACACATCACTAACAGAAATATAAAACAAATGTACTACAAGTACAAAGCAAAAACATGTCAACGCGATGGGTAGGGACTGACTGCTGGGCTCTTCCGGCGACTCCAAGTATCTCAACCTGAAATAAAATCATATGGCAACGGGGTGAGTCCATAAACTCAGCGAATACCCAGCAGATATGCATAGTACGTTATAATAACAATAAGCATCTACATTAATATAGTCTCATATCAACAATATGAAAAAAAACCAGTACTGGAAATACTGAGGTAGATACATACCAGAATCCAGCTAACCTGAAAAGAGGATAATAAGAACCAAGGGAATATCATTAGACATATAATCTCAAATAACAAGTCTCCAGTATATGCGATGTCAAACAAGTGCAGCAAATAAGTGCAGCAAACAATGCACGATGCATAGTATGCACATGGTGCAATGACATGTGTCACCCCTGACACCAGACAGATCATCGTACACCTGTCATAGGGACGTCTGAACGGGTAGGGCTCTGACAACTGTACACCCTGCCATCACTGCTCCTGAGTGACCGAGTGGACAGGATGCTGGCGGGGGACAACCCCCCTACCCCAAGAAATGGGGGAGCTCCGCTCTCATCTCCTCGTGGCTCAGTACGAGAAGGGATCCCTGGCTGCTACCACGCCCGCGCTCACCCTCCAATATGGCCGAACGGAGCAATACAGAGCAAATGCGCACATCCTACGGTATCCACTAACCCATGAGTGGCCGTGTGCGCATATCATGTACCAGAAGACGATTAGGCTCAACCACAAGGGAGTCGCTGATCGCCGGCATGCAACAGTGCAAGGATGGTGTATGATAGATACACATACATAATAACTCAAGGATAACTAACAAGTATCCAGGACAGACATAATAACTCAGGGATAACTAACATGTATCCAGAACATGCATAATAACTCAGGGATAACTAACAAGTATCCAGAACATGCATAATAACTCAGGGATAACTAACAAGTATCCAGAACAGGCATAATAACTCAGGGATAACTAACATGTATCCAGAACAGATATAATAACACAGGGATAACTAACAAGTATCCAGAACATGCATAATAACTCAGGGATAACTAACAAGTATCCAGAACAGGCATAATAACTCAGAGATAACTAACATGTATCCAGAACAGATATAATAACACAGGCTAGCGTATAATCTTACTGCTATCTATAACCAACCATGCATAGCAATATGACTATATCTAAAAGATAAGTCAAAGGGTACCCGCCTCCTGATGTAGTAATCTGAAAGAGAATGGAACCCTCTGTCCAATAATAGTCCGCAACCAACTGCTCAAGTCAATATCCTGTATCCATGAAACATAATATAAGTCATCACTATAAATGGTGCCAACTAGACTAGACACCAAGTCGTATTCGGATTAACCCAATTCGACCAACGTGTGGTTCACCCCAATACTAAACCACTCAATCTAATACAAAACACGGTAGCTTCATCCAAGCTTAGCCAACCAACTAGCTCCAAGATCACACCGTAGTATCAATTAACCAATACAATCCTCAATCCGATCAGCCCACACTGAACAAATGAAATCCCATCATCAACTTAAAAATCCAAACATAAACCCAATACAAGAAGCTCACGGTGACATCTAAAACCCAAATCAATAAGGGGAATAACATCTCCAAACATAGAGGGATCAAAGTCTGAAAACCAAAAAGATCCCAACTCAATATGAAAACCAACGGCCAAAGGTTGCTACCGCAAGATCAAAACTCACACGGTTGATCCCTACTCATCTGATCGATGTCGTAGCAGATCACTAAACTAATCCAAAACAAAATCCTCTTCAACACAATATTGCGATCAGAAAACCTTATCACCCTTCAAATCCAAACTAATCTATCAACATATACATCCAAGGCTCAAGGCTAAAGCAAACTTTTACCTCAGTGATAGCTAGCACAAGCAGTCTGCCCAATTCCTCATAGCAAGCAGAAGGCAACTCCACTAAGCAGTGAAGCTCCCAGCGATCTCTGCAAACCCAAACACACCCAATTTACTCAACAAATTCCAGATCTAACCCACAGCAAATCAACTCCACACTGATAGCTTGAGCAGATCAAAATCTTACCTGTAATTTGGTAGAAATGGGCGATCCTCTCCCTCTGGTCCGACGATCACAGCCACAACGCAAACCCGCCTTGATTCAGCGAAGTGGATCCCCCCAAAACCCTAGGGCAGAGTCCTTCCTACCGCAACCCTGGGTCGAAGCAAGAAAGAGGCACATCTCCAAGGTCTAAGCCGCCGAGAAAAGTACACGGCCGATTGAGGTAGCCACTATCCTCGCCCTCAGCCCCTGCTCAATGTCGGCCCACTCATCCAATGGAAGAAAACGCAAGGGATTCTCTCTGTGGTTGACCATCAATGCCCTTGGTGGTGACTTCCGAGCGACGCACCCGAACGGCGAGGAGGCGCGTGAGGGAGATCGAAGAAGAAGAATAGATCGGGGAAGAGGGGTTGGTCTTCTGGGTTGCGGCGAAGTTTCGCGAGAAGGGGGAGGAAGGGAGGTCGGCATTGAGCTAGGGTTCGCGAGGAGAAACGGGGGAGGAAGAGTGGTCGAGCGTGGCTGGCGTCGGGTGCTTGTGGGTTAGGGCAGTTTGTGAGTGAGGGGGAGGCTATAAGTGAGACGAGTTTGCAGAAAACCCCTCCAACCTTAGGAAATCCCCCAACTGCCCTTACCTAGTAAGAACATTTGTTTCTTAGCCCCTCATTTTTTTTACTAATCCCATATCAAACTTAACAATTGATGCATATTCACAATCAGCCCATAAAACTTAAGTTTCAAAGCGATTTAACTTTCTAATTTCAATTTGGGTCTCGAAAACCCTAGATCTTTTTCCGAAAAATTTTCTGGACCACGTCAACAGTGTCGGATTTAACAAGTAGACTCACTATAATCAAATAAGTTCAATATCTAATATTGCCTTATTTGGGCATGGCCATGCACTTAGTGGTCTTACTCTATCAAGAACGAAGATATCACTCCCGTCATATAGGAGGGATAGATTCCATCTACGTTACTCACATCCCTCCGCATAATTTGTTACAAACCCAGTAATCGCCTTTATAGTCCACCCAGTTACGGGTGACGTTTGACGAAGCCAAAGTACGTAACTCCTTATGTAGGGAACTATGGTAACTTCAGGTCGAGGACTATAGTCATACTAATAGTCACATGAGAAAGTATATGACACTCATATAACGATCCATGATACTTACTCATGGCGGGCCATTCAGTATACATTCTCTAATGTATACCCATGTGTCAACTTGATATCTCATATCCATGACTTGTGAGATCAAGTCATCATGTTGACCTACATGCTAGTCTCTATGCATTAACATTGTCCTTGAATGTTAATACTTGACTAGGAATAATTAAGAGTAGTGTTCTCTATATCATCTCACTATCGATTCAACTAATCGATTGATATAGATAAGAACCTTCTACTCAAGGACGTTATTATACTAAGTTATTTGGCACCAATACACATAAGCACAATAACCATAAGAAATGCCTTTATATATAAGAAATATATATACAAGAATATGATACAATGAGTCCAAAAAGTAATCATCATATGATTGGCTCTAGGGCTCTCACTAACAGTTTGTTCAGTCCTTAACTAACCATTCCTAAATCTAAGCATGGTAAATTGTAGGAATTTTAAATAAACAATCAATCAAGCAATTGCAATCACGAATTAAATTCTTATCTAATAATGAATATTGTTTTCAGTTTGGCTCCCCCTGGACTGAAGCCACGGTGATGGTTAGGCAAGATGTGAATCTTGTCCTTGGGGATCCAATACTGATTTGATCCAGTTGGTTTGTTCAAGTATAGTTTAGGTACCCATGCCTGAATTTTACCTCTGGACTGATTCAATACAGCAAAGTAAGATCTTTGCCGGGATTTGGTTCTATAGCCGAGTCCGGATCGATTTAGAACTGATTTCTGTTTTCCAAGGATCATGTCAAGACCCTTGGAACCAGATGTAAATCGTTCTAAAGCTGATCTAAGATCCTTAACCTGAGTTTTCAGGGAGGAGTTCTCCTTTTCAAGTTTTTCAACTTGAGTAGGAGTTCCTTCCTGAACCTTCTCGGTTAAGGGTTTAGAGTCAGCTCCCTCTTTCAGGAGTTTTACTTCCTGTCGGAGGGATTCGACTCGGAGTTTGGCTTTTGCCAAATCTCGAGAAAGATATGAAATTAATTCACTTAATTGACATCTATTGAAACCACTTACCTTGATTTCGCCGTCTTCTGAAAAGGTCAGCTTGCCGTCGTCCTGTTCTGATTCTGACTCAGTCTCGACTTTTTCTGAGGCGGTCAGGGCTAGTAGGTTTGACTGGGGTGCTTCTTCTTCTTCTTCTGAGGAAGATTCGTCCCAGGTTGCTTGGAGTGCCTTTTTTCGTCTTGTCTTCTTGGACTCCTTTAGATTTGGACATTCTGTCTTGTAGTGGCCCTTCTTCTTGCACTCGTAGCAGGTTACGTTGGGCTTGTTTTTGTCATTCGCGGGTTCAGCTGGTTCGTCCTTTCTTCGGCTGATTTTCCGTTTGTTGGTTCGGTTCTTCAGCTCCTTGTAGTAGCTTCGGGCTAGTCGGACCAGCTTAGTTTGATCTCCTTCTTCGTCTTCTGAGTTTGAGTCTGAGTTAGACTCGGGTTCAGGTTCAGGCTTCTTCTTTGTTGTCCTTCCAGTTTTACCTGCAACGAAAGCAATACCTTTCTCGACCATATTGGTGTTAGTTTGTTCGTGCAGTTCTAGTTCGGAAAACAATTCGTCTAATTTTATTTTTGAAAGATCCCTTGAGACCTTGTATGCATCTACCATAGATGCCCACAAGGTGTTTCTAGGGAAAGCGTTTAAGGCGTACCTTATTAAGTCATGGTTTTCAACCTTGTGACCTATAGTGTGAAGACCGTTCATCAACTCTTGGATTCGTGCGTGGAGCTGGGCTGCTGTTTCGTTGTCGGCCATCTTGATGGTGTAGAGTTTGTTCAGAAGCAGATCCCTCTTACTGATCCGAGTATCTGATGTCCCTTCGTGCAGCTCGATCAGTTTTGCCCAAAGCTCCTTGGCACTGTTGAAGGGCCCACTCGGTTCAGCTCTTCTTTCGTCAATCCGCATTGCAGAGTCTGAGTTGCTTTTGCGTCGGCTTCTATTTTGCGCTTCAGAGCGGTGTCCCATTCTGAGTAGCTTTGAGGTAGTCCTTCGGAGTTTTTGGGATCTCCAGGCCGGACTGGATGATGATCCACATGTCCACCTGAGTTTTCAGGTGGACCTCCATACGACTTTTCCAGTAAAAAAAATCTTCTCCACTGAAAAGTGGAGGTCTGGTGGTGCTAAATCCTTCTTGCATGACCATTTAATCTGAAACAGAAAACTAACAGAAAACAAATTTTCCAAGACTAGGTCTTGGATTAGTATGCTGGATGAATAAAATAACGAGGGGTGTTGCACCAACCTCGCTTAACGAAAAAAAATCGAACGAACTATTTAACGAAAATTAAAAAAAATAGAAAATAAAGATCCGAAAAAAATATTTCAAACTGGTGGTTGCACCAGGTTTGAACTTCCCCGCTCTGATACCTCTTGTTGGATCGAGAAAACCGATAGAGAGGGGGAGGGGTGAATATCGGAAATCGCTTTTCGGAAAATTTTAGAGCAAATACGCAGCGGAAGATTAAAGAAAAAAACAACACAAAGACACAGTCGATTTTACTTGGTTCGGAGCCTGGGGCGACTCCTACTCCAAGGCCCACGGTCGTTGACCGTTTACTTTGGGCAATTCTATATTAGGCGCAAATAGTTTACAAAAAGGTATTACAGAATTAAGTACAGTAAACTTAAATCGCTCTTTTACCGACGTCCGGAGTAGATCGACTTTTTCGGAGCAGCGGGACGTCGTCGGCTCGAGTTGGAAGGATTCCTAGGCGAAGCGCGAGAGCAGAAGAGCGTAGAAGCGTTGATTGGAAGTTGTTGCTGAAGCTTGGGGTCGAGGGCCCTTTATATAGGGCTTGGGGGCGCCCGGGACGTCGGGGCGCCCCCCCACGTGTCACTCGATCCGGAAATGTCTCGGTCGCGTCTGATCCCTTTATCTTCGGGAACCGCTTTGACCGGGGCGCCCAGAGCGCTGGGGCGCCCGGGTTGACGGGGTCAAACTCTATCCCTTGGCTTCGCGAGGGTGCGCTTCGGCAGCTTGCGCTTGGGGGCGCCCGAGGCGCTGGGGAGCCCGGGAGCACGGGGCGCCCGGTCCAGTAGCTATTCGAAGCCTTTTCTCTTGACTTGTTTGTATGCACCTTGGGCGCCCGGGACACTCCGGGCGCCCTACTCAGCCACTGCCTCACTCCTTTGAGGCTATCTGAGCTGCAGACACTCCTCCTTTGGTCCTGCATCCAGGGTTAGTCCAAAACACAATAAAGCAATAAAATATTTGTTTATATAGCCTTAGCTGTCTTGGTTCTGACTTTGGGTCTCCAAAATGGAAACCCTAGGTCGAACCGACGCCTACTGTTCCCTCACGGGAACGCGTCCTCACCCTACCTCTCGAAAGTAGAAACCTGTTGATGCCAACCGCTCCTTGGTTGGACTTTTGCCTGACGTCCTTGCTAGGCTGATACTGGCAGTCCTTGCCAGTTGCCTAGCAGTCCTTCGCTAGGGCTTTGATACTGGCAGTCCTTC
>JAGFNQ010006048.1:0-36108 GCA_024364735.1 Boesenbergia rotunda
GGCTGTTCAAACATCTTCGGGCACTTCGGCTTATACCCAATCATCCTGGGTCCACACCTCCTTGGAGATGCTTGCTTAAGATGTCAAAGTATAAGTCTCCATGACCAAGATGACTTGAACACCGCAAGTCAAAGGAACATCGCACTTAAGCCGCAGTAAGATCTTCATTGACATATCTACATGTAGATTCCCATATGAAGTCTTACAGCTAGTCACTCCAATGAACTAGTTCCCTTAACTAGCATCCATGTTTATCTCCGGACATCCCAATGTCACCAGCCAGTGAGAATCAGCTGATTAGAGAATAACCCATGCTAGTCTCAACAGAATTGATAGTGTCCGTTTTATCAATTCATCGACTAGGGATAATTTCAATACTTCACAATTGCACATTAGAGATAATCACTAGTTGTGATCCCATCACAAATTCTCTTATGCTGTGAGTTGTATTGCGGACATTCAGTAGATGAGTTCAAGATCCCAATCAAATACACAAACATGTATACTCAAATAGTGAATTATCATTTATTAAAATAAATGTTTACAATCATAAGGCGATTGCCTTAGGACACTTCTCTCATATCACTAACAAACTCCCACTTGGCCTAATGCCAATCGCTACGGTATCCAATACCATAGGCTCTAACATGACCCTCAAACTTGTTTTGAGGCAAGGCCTTAGTTAAAGGATCCGCTATATTCCTTTCAGTGGGAACTCTCTCAATTTGTATGTCATTCCTACTTATAATCTCTCTGATCAGATGATAGCGTCGAAGCACGTGTTTGGATCGCTGATGAGACCTTGGTTCCTTTGCTTGTGCAATAGCTCCATTGTTGTCGCAGTATACCGGCACTGCTTCATCAATGGTTGGAACCACGCCAAGTTCGGAGACAAACTTCTTGATCCAGACTGCTTCCTTTGCTGCTTCCGAAGCTGCGATATATTCCGCTTCCGTGGTAGAATCCGCTACGGTGTCTTGTTTGGAACTCTTCCAACTTACTGCGCCTCCATTCAAAGTAAATACGTATCCAGACTGCGATTTGGAGTCATCCTTATCTGTCTGGAAACTGGCATCTGTATACCCACGTATTATCAAATCTCCTTCTCCATATATTAGAAATACATCCTTAGTTCTTCTTAAGTACTTAAGGATTGTCTTAACAGCCGCCCAATGATCCATTCCTGGATCAGATTGGTATCTGCTCGTGACGCTCAGAGCATACGATACATCGGGCCTAGTACATAACATAGCATACATGATAGATCCTATTGCGGATGCATAGGGAATCTTATTCATGCTAATCCTCTCGTCTTCTGTGCGCGGACACATAGACTTCGAAAGGTTGATCCCATGCCTGATGGGAAGGTAACCTTTCTTGGATTCCGACATGCTAAACCTTTTTAGCACTCGGTCTATATATGTAGACTGCGAAAGACCAAGCAACCGTTTTGATCTATCTCTATAGATTCTAATCCCAAGGATATAGGTTGCTTCTCCCAGGTCTTTCATGGAGAAAGTTTTGGACAACCAAATCTTAACTGTCTGTAAAACTGATATATCGTTTCCTATAAGTAAGATGTCATCGACATATAATACTAGGAATACGACTGCACTCCCACTAACCTTCTTGTACACACAAGGTTCGTCAGGATTTTGTGAGAAATCAAACTCTTTGATTGTCTCATCAAAACGGATGTTCCAGCTCCTAGATGCTTGCTTTAGTCCATATATGGATCGTCGAAGCTTGCATACCTTGGTTTTATCAACCGATGTGAAACCTTCAGGTTGTATCATGTATACATCCTCAAGTAGGTTTCCATTAAGGAAAGCTGTTTTCACATCCATTTGCCATATCTCATAATCATAATGAGCTGCTATGGCTAGGAGCATCCGAATGGATTTAAGCATAGCTACTGGCGAATAGGTTTCGTCATAATCAACTCCTTGTTTTTGACGATATCCTTTTGCCACTAATCTAGCCTTAAAGGTAACAACATTACCTTCCATGTCGGTTTTCTTCTTGAAAACCCACTTGCACCCTATGGGTTAATCCCTTCAGGTGGGTTAACCAAGTCCCATACTTGATTTTCATACATGGAATCCATTTCCGACTTCATGGCCTCAAGCCATTTGTCCCTTTCTGAATTTTCAGAACATCTTCATAACTGATAGGTTCGTCATCGCCAATGAGCAACACGTCGTTCGATTCACTTACGAGAAATCCGTATCTCTCTGGAATGTTGCGTGTCCTATCAGACCTACGAAGAGGTGGTGTAGTTTTAGGTTCAACTGATAGCTCATCACTATGAATTATCGGTTGTGGGCCTAGACTAGGTGTCTCTGTGATGTCTATTGGAGTTTCTTGAACTTCATCAAGTTCAATCCCACTCCCACTGTTTTCTTGCAAAAGAAACTCTTTCTCTAGAAATACAGCATGCCTTGAAACAAACACCTTTTGTTCCAAGGGATGATAGAATTGGTAACCCTTCGTTTCCTTAGGGTATCCAATAAATAGACATTTATCAGACTTAGCATCCAATTTGTCTGATACAACCCGCTTCACATAAGCAGGACAACCCCATATCTTAAGGTGAGTTAAGTGAGGTTTCTTACTATTCCAAATCTCATATGGAGTAGTAGAGACTACCTTGGTCGGGACTCTGTTTAGCAAGTAAACAGCTGTCTTAAGTGCATAGCCCCAAAAGGATTTTGGAAGAGTTGCATGATTCATCATAGACCTAACCATGTCCATCAAGGTTCGGTTGCGCCTCTCAGATACACCATTATGCTGTGGTGTATACGGCGGAGTCCATTGGGACAATATCCCATTGTCCCTTAGATAATCTTGAAACTCTTGACTTAAGTATTCACCACCTCGATCGGATCGAAGTATCTTAATACTTTTGCCAAGCTGTTTCTCTACTTCATTTCTGAACTCTTTGAATTTCTCAAAGGCTTCAGATTTGTGTTTCATCAAGAACACATACCCGAATCGTGAGTGATCATCGATGAAGGTGATGAAGTAGCTATAGCCTCCTTGTGAAAGAGTTGACATTGGTCCACATACATCGGTATGTATTAGACCAAGCAATTCTCCCACTGGATTACCTTTTCCGGGAAAGGGTAATTTGGTCATCTTGCCTTTTAAGCACGATTCGCATGTATCAAATGAACCGGGTTCAAATGATTCCAAAATTCCACATCGGTGTAATTCGGTCATGCGTTTCTTACTTATATGGCCAAGACGACAGTGCCAAGTGTAGGAGTCTATTCGATTATCTATTCGAGCACGTTTGTTGCTAACTTCGATATTGAAAACGTCACTGGATAAATCTAACGTGTAGATGCCATTGCACAAAGTTCCATTCCCATAAAGAACGCCATTTAAAGTTATGTAACAACAATTGTTACTAAAAGTTAAATGATAACCCTTTTCATTCAAACATGAAATAGATACAATGTTCTTTATCAACGAAGGAACGAAATAGCAATTATCCAATTCTAAGACACGTCCAGTGGGGAGCTTTAGCAAATATGTTCCGATGGCAACAGCAGCAATCTTTGCTCCGTTTCCAACTCGCAAATTCGCTTCTCCTTTGACGAGTCTTCTTCTATTCCTTAGCCCTTGTATGTCATTACATATATGTGAGCTACACCCAGTATCAAGTACCCATGTGTTTGAGGAAATAGAGTGACATTCAATAACGAAGATACTTGAAGAGGATGGGGCATCGGATGCCTTCTCTTTCAAGGACTCAAGATAAATCTTGCAGTTTCTTCGCCAGTGACCCTCCTTGCCTCATGATGGCAAGTGCCTTTTGGTTTCTTTTCAGTCTTTTTAGCCTTTTTCTTCTTTCCCTTATTCTGTTCTTTGGCCTTCCTCTTAGAACCTTTCTTTGAGGAACCAACTAACAGTATCGTCTTCTGATCCTGCTTTACAGAAGGCTCTATAGTCTTCAGCAGGTTGAGCAACTCAGGAAACTGGTCTGGAGTTGCATTTTCAGAAGGACGTTTGGGAAGTTGATCTTCAAGGACACAAGCAGGCTTTTCTGCCTTAAGGACTATCCTCAGGTTTCGAAGCCAGTCTATGAAGTTAGGCCCAGTTAATTTATTGGTGTCCAAAATGGAACGCAAGTTTAGGGAAGACATGATCGAGTGATTATCCTAGAAATACAAATTGAGATTATGTGAGAAGATTTATTAAAGAATGTATCAACATACATAAATTAAATCCTATTTATTTTTCGAATTGATTCACCCTTATTATCAATTCGGGAGATCGTAGGAACATCTCCAAATAGGTTGATATCCAACCATAGATAAGAACACCATGGCTGTGGCCATCAAGTTTCTTAGCTATGAAGGTAGGTAATTATACCGATTACACATCACATATATGTAACTATCACATTATGCTATCAACTAATTGAATGTTTGCATAAAACATTGGGTTGTTAACTCATTAACAAGTATGTATCATTATACATAGCACCCAACTGCACCTCTCTTTACATCGACCTTGGCTGTGGCACAACAAATCGATGCTCCAAGCTTAAGGCTGACCCATTAATCGAGAAATAGTTTTAATATGGTTGGAGCTCATTCAACCGTTTAGTCAGGCTTGGATGTGTCCAACAACCAAAACTAAGGATTGACCTCTGACTCCAACTATATTATTCATAAACTAATTCCATGGTTTGAACATGTTGAGGTTCAAGTCGGGCATGGATGTGTCCATCAACCCAAGCGAGAAACAAAACTCCGATTCTAACCATATTAATGGAAGGTGTTAGCCTTAATATTTTGTAAGGGGTTTTGGTCTCATCTTTTCTAAGCACATTCATGACATTGTCATGACTAACGATTTCCTTAATAAAGTATGTATGTGACTTAATTTATCAAGTCTCATGAATTGAATTAGGAACCGGATTTCCTAATTCTAATTTCACACTTTATTAAAGGAATTGCTTTGGGAAACAATTTCCTAAATTGTCATAATTAATTTCGGAAATAATATGTTCAAGACTTTGATTTCTCTAAATCAAATCTTATTAAATTAAGAGACAAATCCCTTAATTCAACACATATTATTTTCATGAAAATCTCATTTAAGAAAACTCTATAGGAAACCATTTTCCTAATTAATTTTGGAGACAACAATATGTAAGAGCATCACCTCTTAAAACATATTTTATTCATGGATTGATTAATTACAACAAATCGTTTTCTAAGGGTGGCTCCCCGAGGCTCAGATACCCAAAGAAAAGTAAAGTGTTGTAAATCCAATTGGACGGCTCCCCGAGGCTCAATCCAAATCAAACATGACAATTTCAATTAAAATTGGGAAATTAAATTACAACATCTAACTTTAAATTGGACGGCTCCCCGAGGCTCAATCCAAAATAAAGAATTTGTTGTCAATTTAAAAACCAATTCAAATTTAATTGTCAATTAACTGTCCATGAATTTGTCTAGACTTTCTTAAAAGAAAGTGCCCAAAATTGCGAGATTTCGAAAATAGGTTTTCAGAATAATTGTAAGTTTCTGGTACAAAGAAAACTTACATATTTCCAAAGTTGGAAAATTTCTAAAATAGAAAAATTTCCAAAATTGGAAAGTTTCCAAAGATGGGAAATTTTCACAATTATTATAAAAATTTAGAAACTAGAAAATTTCAAACGTTTGCGAAATTTCATGACGATTTCCAAACTTTGAAATTCCTAATTCTAAAATTTATTATAATTTGAAAGTTTCCATAATTGGAAAAATTTTCCGAAATTGAGATCATGACAAAGTTTTCCACAAAACAATTATATGATTAAGTCGAACACTAACCGGCTCTGATACCACTGTTGGGACCGGGTGCATGTCGACAAGGATACGAGTTCGTAAAATTTAAAATTTTTACGTGCAGCGGAAGAGTTTGCATAAAATAATTTCCTAAATTATTTTAACTTCGTATCTAGCATGCAACCTTATAGTGTATCGACATAATCATGAAATAAAAGTTTGCGAAAAGTAAACTAATTTACTTTATACCTCGCGTAACTTGAAGAAAGGGACGAGATCCAACCGTAGCGTCCCTTGGAAGCTTCGCCTCTATTCGCGTCCACGCCGAGTTCTCTTCGGGATGACTTCGCAAAGTCACGAGTTTTGTGCCGACGAGAACTACTAGATTCTCGGAAGGCACAACTAGAAGGACAAGAGAAAAATTAGAAACTAACCAACAAGAAGTAACGGAATCGAATTCCGAGAGGAGAGGAGTCGCTATCCGCTTCTTCTTCTTCTTGTTGTGGTTCTTCTTCTTCGTGTAGCTCACGGCAACCTTAGGGTGCGCCGGCCCTAGGGTGTGAGAGGGGGCGCCGGCCCTAAGCAAGGGAAGGGCGCCGGCCCTAATGAGAAGGAGAAGAGGAGGAGGAGAGAAGAGAAGAGAGAGAGGGAGAGAGTAATTAATCTCTTGATTAATTGATTGATGTGAATAAAGGGCTAGCCTTTGGGTCCTTTATATAGTAGCAACTCTTTGCTAAGTCTCCCTCTAAACGGAATTAGTTATAAGAAATTTATCCTATAAATTTTCTTAACTAATTATTCCGTTTAAACCAAGTTTTATTATAAACTAATTTATAATAAAACTAATTCTTCTTCTCTTTAAATTATGGAATAAATTTTATAAGAAATTTATAAACTTTCTTATTATGGAAAAATCAATTCATAATTGATTTTATAAAATTAAAATAAACCAATTCATGGATTATTTTAATCTTCCATAAAAGAATAAATTTCTATAAATTTTATTTATATAAATTTCTTTATACAAATTTATTTATCCATAATTTATAAAACAAATCATACTAGATTTATTTTATTAATTAAACCAATTAAATTGGTTTATTCTCCTCTTGGCCGGCCACCCAAAGAGGGATAATACCCTCTTTGGCCGGCCCAAATCGACCCGAACCGGTCGCGAATTAAACTCATTTAATTCGCCCAAAAAGCCTTCAAAAGACTTAGCCATTTTTAGCTTCCATTGCGCCTCTGACTAACTCAGATTCGACTTGTTTCTCTTGATCGGAAAATCCAATTTTCAACTCGTTTTAAATCCCTCGGATTACTCGTATTGCGTGTGACTAAATAGGCTTTCGATTTATGTTGGCCGTCTATAATTAACCCATTAATTATAGAACGATCATGAGTGGCACCTAGTAGTACATCATGATCCCCAATTAATCGAAAGATCAACGGTTTGACCCCAGAAGAAATTATTCTGAAACCCTTCAGCAGCTCTAATGAATCGTGCCTCATTCCCTTCACCACCTTATACCCACTTGGTTCAGGACACGGTCTATGGTGTCAGTCCCCACTAGGCTGACTACGTCACACCTAGCCCAAGTAGTGTCTTTCTCGTCCTTTGGATTTCTAATTACTCTCATGTATTTAAGAGACTCGCACTCTTAACATGATATGCTCTGGCCAGAGGCTTCGAGTAACAATCCGACGATAGGCCTGGGTATACATCTCCTCGCAAGGAGTGGTGAATCCTTTGTAGGCTGTTCAAACATCTTCGGGCACTTCGGCTTATACCCAATCATCCTGGGTCCACACCTCCTTGGAGATGCTTGCTTGAGATGTCAAAGTATAAGTCTCCATGACCAAGATGACTTGAACACCGCAAGTCAAAGGAACATCGCACTTAAGCCGCAGTAAGATCTTCATTGACATATCTACATGTAGATTCCCATATGAAGTCTTACAGCTAGTCACTCCAATGAACTAGTTCCCTTAACTAGCATCCATGTTTATCTCCGGACATCCCAATGTCACCAGCCAGTGAGAATCAGCTGATTAGAGAATAACCCATGCTAGTCTCAACAGAATTGACAGTGTCCGTTTTTATCAATTCATCGACTAGGGATAATTTCAATACTTCACAATTGCACATTAGAGATAATCACTAGTTGTGATCCCATCACAAATTCTCTTATGCTGTGAGTTGTATTGCGGACATTCAGTATATGAGTTTAAGATCCCAATCAAATACACAAGCATGTATACTCAAATAGTGAATTATCATTTATTAATATAAATGTTTTACAATCATAAGGCGATTGCCTTAGGACACTTCTCTCATATCACTAACACCAAGGACATACATCGAAGTCCACCCTGTTGCGAGCACAGAGAGGTGGGATTAGGGCCAAACGAGGTTGTTTGAAGCCGCTGATTGTTGATGGATTTTCTTCTGTGAGGGAATTCCAGCGCCTGAGTTGGATCGCGAGCGTTATTGCTAGCCAAAGGTGAGGCAACGATGGATATTCCTGGCTTTTCTTTTCTTCACAATTGATCGGTGTTGGATCTGGGTTTTGGGTGGTTTGATCTAGGATGATGGCTCATCTCTGATCACTGGCAAGGAGAGGGATCAAAGCAGGATACCTCTGCCGGCGCAAGCTCAGGTGAGCACAGTGATGTGGTTACTGATCAGATTGTTAATCGTGTAATCAAAATTGATTTGGTTTAGCTGTTGTATACATTGATCAGCTGTGGTCGGTGATTACTAGAGGTTTTGCTGAGGAGCTGTAGAAGGGGCCAACCACGAGCAGTGTAAAAGTGAGCCCTGAACCACTTTTCAATCTTGCTCTTTGTAAATAAGCTAGCTATAGGTTTTGTGATGCAAAATGATATATGTGGCTTATGTATTAAACATGTTAGGGTTAGTTTTCTAGTTTGATGATGGTGTTGCTTGTTGTATAAGTAGCAGTAAGAGAATTCGCCTTCCTTGGCCATGTTTTGATGATCTTGAGAGGACTGTATGATACATGAAGGGGATGGAGCAAATCAATAGGGTAGAACATTGGTTTTGATCTTGGACTAATTGGTAAAGGGATTGTCATAGTTAGTGTAGATGAAGTGTTGTAAAACAGCGGGTGGATTTGAAATCTGTTCTTAATCGGATTAGGCTTGGTTGAGGATTAAGATTGGATTAGTCCTTTGGTTGTGGAGATACATTGTATAGCTGGATGTTGTTTTGATAAGATAGCTAAGCTTTGATTTATGATACAGGACGTTGATCAGATACGGAGGCCTGGACGCGAGAGGTTCTCTATGCACGAGTTTCCTCATTTGAGGCGGGTACCCTTTGACTTATCTATCTTGATATTGTCATTTTGTTATGCATAGAATGTTATAGATAGTAGTAAGATCCTACGCTATCCTTGGTTATTATGTTTGATCTGGATATTGTGGTTTACCCCTGTTTATTATGTCTGTTCTGGATATTGTTGTTTATCCCTGTTTTTCTATGCCAGTTCTGGATACTTGTTGTTTATCCCTGTGTTATTATACGGTTAGTTCTATACAGTCTCAGGTATTGTCATATCTATTTGCATGCTAGAGATCGTGGTATTGGCTCCTGCCTTTGACCTTGAGGGATTGGTTGTTTTCCGGTTAGTATACCTTGTAGGTTACCTGTATTTCCTGTTATAGGATTTCAGACTGAGACTTAGTATACTGGGGACTTGGGAGGGAGGTATGTGTATCTATTATACACCATCTCTGCATTATTGCATGCTGACCCACGCGGACGTTGTGGACAATGTCCTGACTGGGTACAGGTTGTCACAGCTCTACCCACGCGGACGTTGTGGACGATCCTGACTGGGACTAGGGGGTGACACATGTCATTGCATCAGGATGCTTTATATGTTTGGGGCATGCACCATCCTTGCATTATTGCATGCCGACCCACGCGAACGTTGTGGACCATGTCCTGACTGGGTACAGGTTGTCACAGCTCTACCCACGCGGACGTCGTGGACGATATCCTGACTGGGACTAGGGGGTGACACATGTCATTGCACCATGTGCATACTTTGCATCGTGCATTGTTTGCTGCACTTGATTCTTGCACTTGTTTGACATTGCATATACTGGAGACTTGTTATCCTGCTTATATGTCTATTGTTGTTCCATTTGGTATTTATTACCCTCTTTCCAGGTTAGATGGATTCAGGTATGTATCTACTCAGTGTGTGCAGTACTAGTCTTTCTCTACTGTTGATATGAGTCTGTATTAGCTGAACTCTTAGTGTTGGTATAACCTTCTATGCATATCTGTTGGGTATTCGCTGAGTTATGGACTCACCCCGTTGCCATATATGTTTATTTCAGGTTGATGTCTGCGAGGAGATCCCGAGCCGCCAGTCCCCAGCTCCAGAGGAGCTCTTTTTGGTTTTTCGTTGTTTTGCTTATGGACCCTGTAGTGTTTCCTATGCTTCCGTTGTGGTGTTTCGAACATGTATTCATGTTTTATTTGATGGTATTGTACTTTTGAGTCCTATGTTGGACTTCGATTGGTTTTGGTTTTGTTCCTGCCCCCTGGCAGCTCAGGTGAGTTCGGATTTAGTTTTTCGATAGTTATATTCATATAACTGTTGTTTCTGCTGATATCTGAGGCCTGTGACCCTTTAAACTGCGTGGTTGTGCAAATATTTAAACTGCGTGGATTGTTATATATATTGTGTGTGTGTAAATTGTCCGCCGGACAGGGGAGGTGCTGTCCGATTTTATATTGGATCAGCGGCTCCTGGGTCTCGGGGCGTGACAGATCCCATGCTTGATGGGAAGGTAACTTTTCTTAGATTCTGACATGCTAAACCTTTTTAGCACTCGGTCTATATATGTAGACTGTGAAAGACCAAGCAACCATTTTGATCTATCTCTATAGATTCTAATCCCAAGGATATAGGTTGCTTCTCCCAAGTCTTTCATGGAGAAAGTTTTGGACAACCAAATTTTAACCGACTGTAAGACTAATATATCATTTCCTATGAGTAATATGTGATCGACATATAATACTAGGAATACGACTGCACTCCCACTAACCTTCTTGTATACACAAGGTTCGTCAAGATTTTGTGAGAAATCAAACTCTTTGATTGTCTCATCAAAACGGATGTTCCAGCTCCTGGATGCTTGCTTCAGTCCATATATGGATCGTCGAAGTTTGCATATTTTGGTTTTATCAACCGATGTGAAACCTTTAGGTTGTATCATGTATACATCCTCAAGCAGGTTTCCATTAAGGAAAGCTGTTTTCACATCCATTTGCCATATCTCATAATCATAATGAGCTGCTATGGCGAGGAGCATCCGAATGGATTTAGGCATAGCTACTGGCGAATAGGTTTCGTCATAATCAATTCCTTGTTTCTGACGATATCCTTTTGCCACTAGTCTAGCCTTAAAGGTAACAACATTACCTTCCATGTCGGTTTTCTTTTGGAAAACCCACTTGCACCCTATGGGCTTGATCCCTTCAGGTGGGTTAACCAAGTCCCATACTTGATTTTCGTACATGGAATATATTTCCGACTTCATGGCTTCAAGCCATTTGTCCCTTTCTGAACTTTTCAAAACGTCTTCATAACTGATAGGTTCGTCATCGCTTATGAGTAACACGTCGTTCGATTCACTTATGAGAAATCCGTATCTCTCTGGAATATTGCGTGTCCTATCAGACCTACGAAGAGGTGGTGTTGTTTTAGGTTCAACTGATAGCTCATCATTATGAGTTATTGGTTGTGGGTCTAGACTAGGTGTCTCTGTAATGTCTATTGGAGTTTCTTGAACTTCATCAAGTTCAATGCCACTCCCACTGTTTTCTTGTAAAAGAAATTCTTTTTCCAGAAATACAGCATGCCTTGAAACAAACACCTTTTGTTCCAAGGGATGATAGAATTGGTAACCCTTTGTTTCCTTAGGGTATCCAATAAATAGACATTTATCAGACTTAGCATCCAATTTGTCTGATACAGTCCGCTTCACATAAGCAGGACAACCCCATATCTTAAGGTGAGTTAAGTGAGGTTTCTTACTATTCCACGTCTCATATGGAGTAGTAGAGACTACCTTGGTCGGGACTCTGTTTAGCAAGTAAACAGCTGTCTTGAGCGCATAGCCCCAAAAGGATTTTGGAAGAGTTGCATGATTCATCATGGATCTAACCATGTCCATCAAGGTTCGGTTACGCCTCTCAGATACACCATTATGCTGTGGTGTATATGGCGGAGTCCATTGAGACAATATCCCATTGTCCCTAAGATAATCTTGAAACTCTTGACTTAAGTATTCACCACCCCGATCGGATCGAAGTAGCTTAATACTTTTGCCAAGCTGTTTCTCTACTTCATTTCTGAACTCTTTGAATTTCTCAAAAGCTTCAGATTTGTGTTTCAGTAAGAACACATACCCGAATCGTGAGCGATCATCGATAAAGGTAATGAAGTAGCTATAGCCTCCTTGTGCAAGAGTTGACATTGGTCCACATACATCAGTATGTATTAGACCAAGCAATTCTCCCACTGGATTACCTTTTCCGAAAAGGGTAATTTGGCCATCTTGCCTTTTAAGCTTGATTCACATGTATCAAATGAACTGGGTTCAAATGATTCCAGAATTCCACATCGGTGTAATTTGGTCATGCGTTTCTTACTTATATGGCCAATACGACAATGCCACGTTTAGGAGTCTATTTGATTATCTATTCGAGCACGTTTGTTGCTAACTTCGATATTGAAAATGTCACCGGATAAATCTAACGTGTAGATATCATTGCACAAAGTTTCGGTCCCATAAAGAACACCATTTAAAGTTATGTAACAACAATTGTTACTAAAAGTTAAATGATAACCCTTTTCATTCAAGCATGAAATAGATACAATGTTCTTTATTAACGAAGGAACAAAATAACAATTATCCAATTCTAAGACAAGTCCAGTAGGGAGCTTTAGGAAATATGTTCCGATGGCAACAGCAGCAATCTTTGCTCCATTTCCAACTCGCAAATTCGCTTCTCCCTTGACGAGTCTTCTTCTATTCCTTAGCCCCTGTATGTCATTACATATATGTGAGCTACACCCAGTATCAAGTACCCAGGTGGTTGAGGAAATAGAGTGACATTCAATAACGAAGATACCTGAAGAGGATGGGGCATCGGATGCCTTCTTCTTCAAGGACTCAAGATAAACCTTGCAGTTTCTTCGCCAGTGACCCTCCTTGCCACAGTGATGGCAAGTGCCTTTTGGGTCTTTTCAGTCTTTTTGGCCTTTTTCTTCTTTCCCTTATTCTGTTCTTTGGCCTTCCTCTTAGAACCTTTCTTCGAGGAACCAACTAACAGTACCGTCTTCTGATCCTGCTTCACAGAAGGCTCTATAGTCTTCAGCAGGTTGAGCAACTCAGGAATGGTAGTCTCCAGCTTGTTCATCCGATAGTTCATCACAAATTGTGAATAACTTTTGGGCAAACAATGCAGAATTAAGTCAATACTTAGTTCATGATCCATTGCAAAACGAGTGTGCCCAGTCGCTCAATGTACCCCAACATCTTCAACACAAACTGTGAGACAGAAGTGCCTTCCTGCATCTTAGAGGTGAAGAGGAGTCTGGAGACCTCGAACCTTTCGGATCTCGCCTGCTCGTCAAATAACTCATGAAGATGGAAGATGATGGTATAAGCATCCATATGCTCATGCTGCTTTTGCAGCTCAGGTACCATAGCGGCTAGCATGATGCAACTCGCAAGTTCAGAATCGGTCACATGTTTCTGATAGGCCACTAACTGGTCTGGAGTTGCATCTTCTGGAGGACGGTTGGGAAGTTGATCTTCAAGGACATAAGCAAGCTTTCTGCCTTGAGGACTATCCTCAGGTTTCGAAGCCAGTCCATGAAGTTTGGCCCAGTCAGCTTATTGGTGTCCAAAATGGAACGCAAATTCAGAGAAGACATGATCAAGTGATTATCCTAGAAATACAAATTGAGCTTATGTGAGAAGAATGATAAAGAATGCATCAAATACATTAATTAAATCCTATTTATTTTTCGAATTGAATAACCTTTTTATCAATTCGGGAGATCGTAGGAACATCTCCAAATAGGTTGATATCCAACCATAGATAAGAACAACCATGGCTGTGGCCATCAAGTTATTCTTAGCTATGAAGGTAGGTAATTATACCGATTACATATCACATATATGTAACTATCACTTTATGCTATCAACTAATTGAATGTTTGCATAAATCATTGGGTTGTTAACTCATTAACAAGTATGCAACAATATACATAGCACCCAACTTCACCTCTCTTTACATCGACCTTGGCTGTGGCACAACAAATCGATGCTCCAAGCTTAAGGCTGACCCATTAATCAAGAAATAGTTTTAATATGGTTGGAGCTCATTCAACCGTTTAGTCAGGCTTGGATGTGTCCAACAACCAAAACTAAGGATTGACCTCTGACTCCAACTATATTAATCATAAACTAATTCCATGGTTTGGATATGTTGAGGTTCAAGCCGGGCATGGATGTGTCCATCAACCCAAACGAGAAACAAAACTCCGGTTCTAACCATATTAATGGAAGGTGTTGGCCTTAATATTTTGTAAGGGGTTTTGGGTCTCATCCTTTTCTTTCTAAGCACATTCATGACATATAATTATGTCATGTACTAACGATTTCCTTAATAAAGTATGTATGTGACTTAATTTATCAAGTCTCATTAATTGAATTAGGAACCGGATTTCCTAATTCTAATTTCATACTTTATTCAAGGAATTGTTTTGGGAAATAATTTCCTAAATTGTCATAATCAATTTCGGAAATAATATGTTTAAGACTTTGATTTCTCTAAATCAAATCTTATTAAATTAAGAGACAGATTCCCTTAATTCAACCACATATTATTTTCATGAAAATCTTATTTAAGAAAACTCTATAGGAAACAATTTTCCTAATTAATTTTGGAGACAACAATATGTAAGAGTATCACCTCATAAATCAAATAAGGAAATTATCGTTTGAGAATCACCTCAAAATTCCCAAGATTTGATTACATATTTTATTTATGGACTAATTACTTACAACAAATTATTTTCTTTGGGTGGCTCCCCGAGGCTCTCGAGGCGTAGCCAAATTAAACATGACAATTTTATTCAAAATGAGAAATTAAATTACAACAACTAACTTTAATTTGGGAGAGGCACTCCCCTAAGTAAAGAATTTTGTTAATAATTTAAAACCAATTCGAATTTAATTGTCAATTAATGATCCATAAATTTGTCTAGACTTTCTTGAAAGAAAGTGCCCAAAATTGCGAGATTTCATAATAGGTTTTCAGAATAATTGTAAGTTTCTGGTACAAAGAAAACTTACATATTTCCAAAATTAGAAAATTTCCAAAATAGAAATTTCCAAAATTGGAAAGTTTCCAAAAATGGGAAGTTTTCACAATTATCATAAAATTTCAGAAACTAGGATATTTCAAAAGTTTGCAAAATTTCATGAGGATTTCCAAACTTTGAAATTCCTAAATCTAAAATTTATCATAATTGAAAAGTTTCCATAATTGGAAAATTTTCCAAAATTGAGATCATGACAAAGTTTTCCGCAAAACAATTATATGATTATGTCGAACACTAACCGGCTCTGATACCACTGTTGGGACCGGGTGCATGTTGACATGGATGCGGGTTCGTAATTTTAAAATTTATTACGTGCAGCGGAAGATTTAGCATAAATAATTTCCCAAATTATTTAACCACACATCTAAGCATGCAACCTTATATTGTGTAGACATGATCATATATTAAAATTTTGCAGAAAGTAAACTAATTTACTTAATACCTCGCGTAACTCGAAGGAAGGGACGAGATCCAACCATAAGCGTCCCTTGGAAGCTCCGCCTCTATTCGCGTCCACGCCGAGTTTTCTTCGGGATGACTTCGCAAAGCCACGAGTTTTGTGCCGACAAGAACTACTAGATTCTCCAATGGCACGACAAGAATACCAAGAGAGAGATGGGAAGACTAACCACCAAACGAAGAACGGAATCAAGATTCCGGGAGGAAGGAAGAAGTTTGCCCTCTTCTTCTTCTTCTTCGGCAGCTGCTTGGTGGTGGCTGAAGCTCACGGCAAAGGGGAGGGCCTCTAGGGCCGGCGGCACTAGAAGAGGGAGAGGGAGAGAATGAGAGAGAGAGAGGGCTTATTTCTAGATCTCTTAGATTCTTCATATCCAAGCCTTGCCTTGGTTCCTTTATATAGTAGCCTCTCAATCGCCAAGTCTCCTTTTTATAGAATAAATTTTCATAAGAAATTTATCATATAAATTTTTCTATAAATTATTCCATCATGCCAAGTTTTTATCATAATTTAATTTATAATAAAAACAACCATGTCTCCCTTTTCTTATGGAAAGAAATTTCTTCATATAAATTTCTTTATATAAATTTCTTTATATAAATTTCTTTATCATGGTAAATCAATCTATTATTGATTTTATAAAATAAACCAATCCATGGTTCATTTTAATTTCCATGAAAAATAAATCCCTTTATATAAATTTCTTTATATAAATTTCTTTATCCATAATTTTATAAAACAAACCGCGCTCGGTTTATTTTATAATATGAACCAAACAATTTGGTTCTCCCCTTTTAATATGGCCGGCCAAACAAAGAGGGTGGGGACCCTCTTTGGCCGACCAAACCCAAGCCATGACCTCACGAATTAAACTCATTTAATTCGTCCAATAAGTCTTCAAAAGACAGCCATTTTATGCTTCCGATGCGTCTCTGAAAAATTCAGATTCGACTTATCTCTCTTGATCGAAAAATCCAATTTTTAACTGTTTTAAATCCCTCGGATCACTTGTAGTGCTTGTGACTAAATAGGATTTCGATTTATGTTGGCCGTCTATAATCAACCAATTATAGAACGATCATGAGTGGCACCTAGTAGTACATCATGATCACCAATTAATCGAAAGATCAACGGTTGACCTCAGAAATAATTCTAAACCCTTCAGTAGCTTTAATGAATCGTGCCTCATTCCCTTCACCATCTTATACCCACTTGGTTCAGGACACGGTCTATGTGTGTCAGTCCCCACTAGGCTGACTACGTCACACCTAGCCCAAGTAATGTCTTTCTCGTCCAACGGATTCTAATTACTCTCATGTTTCTGAGAGATTCATACTCGGAACATGTGATGCTCTGGCCAGAGGCTTCGAGTAACAATCCGACGATAGGCCTTGGGTATACATCTCCTCGCAAGGAGTGGTGAATCCTTTGTAGGTTGTTCAAACATCTTCGGGCACTTCGGCTTATACCCAATCATCCTGGGTCCACACCTCCTTGGAGATGCTTGCTTAGGATGTCAAACTATAAGTCTTCATGACCAAGATGACTTGAACATTGCAAGTCAAAGGAACATCGCACTTAAGCTGCAGTAAGAACTTCATTGACATATCTATATGTAGATTACCATATGATATTTTACAGCTAGTCACTCCAATGAACTAGTTCCCTTAACTAGCATTCATGTTTTTCTCCGGATATCCCAATGTCACCAGCCAGTGAGAATCAGCTGATTAGAGAATAACCCATGCTAGTCTCAACAGAATTGATAGTGTCCGTATTTATCAATTCATCGACTAGGGACAATTTCAATACATCACAATTGCACATGTAGAGATAATCACTAGTTGTGAATTCATCACAAAATCTCTCATGCTGTGAATTGTATTGCGGACATTTAGTAAATGAGTTTAAGATCTCAATCAAATACACGAACATGTATACTCAAATAGTGAATATTCATTTATTAAAGTAAATGATTACAATCATAAGGCGATTGCCTTAGGACACTTCTCTCATATTACTAACAGGAGTCGCGGGTCATCGTTGCCGCTTGAGTCTTGAGCACGGAGCGTTTGGAGCAGAGCGCTTGAAATAATGAGTAGAAAGAAGTTCTTTTAGAAGCCAAGGGGGGTGAACCCCTTTATATAGTAGTCACTGGGGCGCCTGTGTTGAAGGGGGCGCCTGACACGTGGCCCATTCTGCGCGAAGCTCAATCCGCAGACTTGGCCAGCGCTTATCCCTTCAATTGGGGTGCCTGAGCTGACTGGGGCGCCTGTATGAACACAGGCGCCTCTCTTGCTTATGTGGTAGCTTGCTTCGAGTGGCTTCGGAAGAACCCTTGTTTGGGGCGCCTATATCAACACAGGCGCCTGATCAAACAGGCGCCTGCCTTCATTGAGGCGCCTGGGAGCAGAAACCTTTCACCCTTCATTCCTGCAACCAGGGTTAGTTCGAAAACACAAATAATAAACAATATAATATCATTTAAGCATGATTAACAGCTTGAGCTATCTTGATTCTGACTTTGGGCTTCCTAAATGGAACACTAGGTCAAACTGACACCTAATGTTCTCTCCTACGGGGAACGCGTCCTCACCTACTCCTCTCAGGAGAGTTTACCTTTTTGCTAACCGGCTCCTCCGATTGGACTTTTGCACAATCCCCCAGATCAGGTCTTCGTGCGTAGTCCGCGACCAGGACTTATTGCCCAGCTACACTCACTAGGTCTTCGGTGCCCAGTCCACGACCAGGACTTATTGCCCAACCTTTTGTCAGGACTTAGGTGGCCATCCCGCAGCCAGGACTTAGTGCCCAATTCTTAGAACTAGGACTTCGTGCCTAGTGTACCTAGGACTTTTCCTGCACACTCGAGTAGCATTGTTAGATCACAATAAAACCTTAACTTCTGCACCCTTTGCCATTATCAAAACATAGGTTTGACTTTGGTGCTTCCGACACCAACAAGTACCCTCTACTCCCATAAAATTGTGGACTGGGCGTAAGCCTAGTCTGAGACATTCAGATTTGGGGTAGTCCAGCACATGTGGTGAAGGGAGATGTTGATAACTTAGAATCTCGTACAGAAGTACGCTTGTTCGTAGGCTATCTATGAGGAACGAAAGCTGGTTTATTTTATAGTCCTAAAGATCAGAAGGTCATTGTTAGCATGAATGCCTGATTTTTAGAGGAGGACTAAGTAATGTACGATAAGCCCATGAGTAAGATTGTTCTAGAAGAGGTGAGAGGGGATGTGTTAGGATATACTAAAAGACTTGTCCTTTTATATTAACATCCACATTTTGAAAGAGAATCGCGACAACACAGTTGCATGTTTAAATTAGTATATGCATAACAGTCTCATACTTTGCATTATAGATAATATGGTGTGTGGTGACACACAGAAGATCATCTTATCAGTCCCTTTCATTGTATAAGTAGAGGCTCACAACCGAGATGGAGTTGGAAGAACCATCGGGATGGTTGTAGTGTAATTAGGTGTGGTTTATCTTGACCATAGAATTACACTAATATGCAATGTGTGCATTGAGCAGTACCAAAATAGAGGTGATCCAATTTGTACTAACTTTATAATTGGATCGGACCTCAGATTATTATGGAGTACAATCTCTAAATCTCGATATAATAATGGGCACGTATATTTAGTATTTTATTTCTTTAATTTACCAATGGATGAGATTTATTTTGTTAAATCGATAGACCCGGTAAGTTGGGAAATAATATTAATTATATGGTGTGCTGTTGATTATTGACGGAATCCGTATCCTGGTGAGTCAGGATGATGATGCCCCCTTGATGAGCTCATAAGGTTCATCATGTTAAACCCTGCATGTGGATTTGATCCAACATGATGATAAGGTTGAGTGGTACTAGTCAAGGAGTTAGAAGTTGATTAATTAAAATTGTTAGTAATTTAAATTAATCGATGGAAATTCGATATCTTAAACACGGAGAGATGGATGTACTCATAATAGGTAGAGCCCATATGAAAATATGGGGGTTGGTGAGGAAGTTCAATGGAGATCCTTTAGTGGAATGGATCTTCATTAATGGATCGGATTTGGATCCATTTGCGGGCCAAGCCCCAACTCCTCCTCTTGGTCCCTACCTTAGCCCTATATATATCCCATGGGATCAAGCAATTAAGGCTAATCCAATTATTCATCCACCCTAAACCTCTTCCCTTTCTCTCTCTCTCCCTTCTCTCTCCTAGGGTGTGCGGCAAGAGGGAAGAAGAGCTTTCTTCTTCCTTCATCTTTCCTTCTCCCCTTCTCAACCTCTCGTTTGCCGGCTCCTACTAGACAAAGGGAGAGATCTTCTCTCCCTTTTGTGGTTTGCGGCGAGGGAGGGAGGAGGTCCTGCGGCCGACGCAAGGAGAGTAGGCGACGGGGCCTTAGGGTGTTCAGGCAGTTGCAAGGGAGAAGAGAGGAAGAGAGACCTTCCTTGTGAGCTTTGTGCCATGTGATAGGAAGAGGTAGAAGAGGTTAGAGAGGGTGGTGGTGAAGGAGAAGAGCTTTCCTCTTCATCTCCTTCATGTTCTTCTTCTTGGTGTGGTCGGTGGCTAACCCTAGTCCTAGGGTTTTGATCGGCGCTTGAGGAAGCAGCTAATTGGAGACCCTTGGTGATTTCGGTTCTTGGTAGCTCGTCACCCACACGACGTCCAAGTGTGAAGGGACATATGGTAGAAGACTACGAGGTAAAGAGAGACATATTTCTCTCTTGGTTCCCTTGATTAGTTTTGTCATTTCATGTGGCTTGTTAATTAATTATTATGTTCTTGATTATTTGTTAATCATTATTAACAATTAATTATTGGACCCCGATAATAAACACAAAAATTGGCGATCCACTCGTCGTCTTTTTCATGGTCGATCGGTTAGGCAAATTACAAGGCTCGATCGTTGAGATTAGCCAAGTTGTAATTCGAACCAATCGATACGATGACGAGATTGTCGTTTGGGAGACGGGTCTCCATTCGGATTAATTTTTAATCCGTAGACATGGAGAGGTCTCTAAAGGACGACCAAGTATTCACTTAGGAAACCCGCCAAACCATACCCAACAATTAGTATCAGAGCTGAGGTTTCCGATTTTGAGTGTTTAGGATTCGGTTAATTTTTGCGCATTATCATATATTTTATTTTTGCTGGATGAAATGTGGATGTGCGTAGGCTAACTCTTTGTTGCAGGCACTAGATTCCAACTTATCACGACCAAAATAATAGTTCTCTGTGATTGGTTGTGCAAATTTTGTAATTAATTAAATCCTCAGGGTTGACGAGGCTAGATAGGTATTTAATTTTTGTAATTAAATACGACACGTGTTTAGCCAAGCTTTTTATTTGCTTTTGATCTTGTTATTTTGTACACTCCTTCATAGATTATAGGATCTGTAACGCCCGCTTTTTCTTTTTTCATAAAGCGGTGTTACGTTAACATACTTAGGGCATGCCGACATCATAAGGCAGCGGAATAACTTTAAGACTTATACATACATGCCCTACTACCATTCTTAACATAATGACATGGAAACTCGACATATTGACTTCATACTTAACATCATATCATGTCATATCATATCATGCTTAACATCACATCATAGAGTTCCATAAGTCATTATTCAAGTATTCAAGCATATAAGTGACCAAAGTAAAGTTCTAGCATAACCGATAAACACATGATTTCCTGGGCCAAGTCACTACCACACACATGCGTTCTTGCCCTCCTGCTGCTTCCTCATTGTCCCCTGGAATGATCTGCGGTATAAGGAAATAAGACTATAAGTACACAGGCTTAGTAAGACTCTTTCCTACTCACAAAACCATTCATCATCTCATAATGAGCAAAGGAAACATTAACATACTTAGTGCTCTACTTATAACATAACATCTTGAATCACTTATCATATACATAGCATGGCATGAACATAAACATAAGTGAACATTCCTAGCATGGCATAAGACATTGCATAATCATAACATAGTAAACATTCAAAACATGGCATACTACGTGTCATGAACATAAACACAAGTAACCATAAGCATAACATAACGTCCTAACATTCTTGACATGGCATAATACATGGTATAAACATACATAATGAACATTCTAAGCATGGCATAATACATGGGATAAATATAACATCCTAACATTCTTGGCATGGCATAATACATGGTATAAACATTTCTATAAGGTGTAAACCAACTTGTATGGTCTAAACATAGGCATACTTCCTATCATATCATATAAGCATCTTCTTAACATAATCATGACATAGATCCTTTACTCTCATGCATCTTCCTTAACATGAAGTGTAAGCATAAAATCTTATCAACATAGCATAATGCATAACATGAATGAATGCATGAGTGGAATGCATATACATAAGGATGCTTAACTTTTAAAAACATACGTTTAAATGCTTAAACATAATCATCATATCATCATTGGGGTCCCCGGCTTGTACCACAAACATACATCATAAGCGCGCATCCCTAGCAAGTCCGAGGTAGCGAGCCCCGACCTACTAGGGTAAGGACAGCATAGTCGGTAGTCCCCGAACCGAGGCATTCTTAAGCAGCCCATCCCTGTTGCACAGCTCCGGTAGTGCCAGAACCGTGGACAGCTTCGGTAGTCCAGAACCGGGGCGTTCTTAAGGTGCCCATCCCTTAGACCCATACTTCGGTCCAGTACAAGCCCATTCATAAAGTAAAATACTTTACATGTTTCATCATTCATAAGACATTCATAGCATAACCATGTTACATAAAGCATGACTTAACACATGCTTGTCCTTTCATTGTTCATACTTATTGCATAACATCATGATGCCTAGAAGGCATGAGCATTATCTTCATTCATAAACATGGTATGCATCTTCTTTCATAAACATGGCATGAGTCTTTGTTCACTTAACATGACATGCATCATTATCCATACAACATGACATACATAATTATTCATACAATATGACATACATCTTCCTACATAAAACATGGCATGCATACCTAAACATCATTCCTATTTCCATTACTTGCATGATCATAACATAGACGGTAAGCATTGCATCGAATATGACATGTTTTTCATAGATATTTATCCTACTACATAAATCTTGTATAATCACGATACATAAGGTAAACATTGCATTTCTTGCCTAAGCATGGTATCTATCTTAAACATGCGTAGGTAGGATTCCCATAACATTCTACCTATCATTCATTTACATGGCATAAAACATTCGACATTCATCATAAACCCTATTAAGCATGACATCCAATCATAAACATAAAACATAAACATAAAACATGATGCTTAACTTCGGGTTATTGGTAACATGATTTCTACCACGTGCTTGAACCTATACATATATATTTCATGGTAAGCATAAACCATTATTCTTTGAACCCTAACTCCTTCCAAACCCTAAATTCCTTTGCTTGGTCGAAACCTATAGGGTGGAGTTCCATCAATTCCATAAACATGTAATATAGCATAAGGTAAAGGAACAACCATACATCATCTATAAGACCATGAGAAGCCATTGGGGCTCATGATTAGGGTTAACCCTAACCTTTAGCCAACCTTCCTAGGGCTGGCCGAAACTTATAAGGCCATGGGGGCATGGAAAAATTCCATTAAAATCCCCGACCAATCATTAAACATCAATTATATCTTACCATAGGGCCATTGGGGCCCTTACTTGAAATAAATCCTAACTTTTACCCTATTAACCCATCTTGGCCGAAACTTATAGAGTCTCTAGGCCATGTGAAAATTCACATAAATCACCCTCCATCTCCCTTATATCATGATAACACATAAAACACATACTTGAAGTTTAAGACCCAACCCTACCCATGGGTTCTTGATGTTGGCCGAAACCCTAGGGGATCCTAGGGTACCCCAAAAATTCTCAAAAATTCTATTTAATCTCTAAACATCATGAGAGCATATTAGACAACATGATTTAGATTTTTATCATCATTATAGACCAAGAACCCTTGGTGGCCGAAACCTATAAGGTTAGGTTCATGGGTTTCCTTTGGTTTTCCAACATAAACATCACATACAAGACTTTCATATCATGTTAATCTTCAAGAAAAGCCATTATACCACAGGTAAGGGAGTCTTACCTTGGTTGATCTTGATTATAAACCTTAGATTTGAGAGAAGAATGGAAATCTTGTTGCCTCTTGACCACCCTTAGCCCTTGTACTCTTGTGAAAACCTTAGATCTTGGAGATGAAGCCTTGGTGGAAATTTTTCCAAGGGAGAACTCCCTTTGAGGTGTTCGGCTAGAATGAGGAAGGAGGAGGGGAGCAAATGCAATTGATGGAAGGAAGAAATAAACTCCCAAACCCCCCCTCTTTATCACCCATTAAGGAGGTAAATGAAGAGTCTCTTCATGACCCTTCATCTTCTTCTAAGCCTTAACCAATATCCACTTCATTTCCTTATAGCACTCCCTTGCTAGGTGAATTGGTTAGAGCATACATGGTTGTACAAGAGGTCCAAGGTTCAATCCTTGGTGTATGCACTAATTTTTTCCCCTTTATTTTTAATTTATTTTCCCATTATTTTTGAAAATCTCTAAAAATTCCCCCCATAATTATGTTAATATTTCCCATTAAAATCCCTTTATATTTCTATAAATTTTTACCTAAAATTCACCAATAATCATGGTACTAGAAAGCCCATATAAGGCCCATTAGTACTTAGTTTTCTCAATTTAAATGAGAAAATATGGATTTCTAGGCCACATTTTGTATTAATATTTCTAGGTCCCTCGGAAAATTATCTAAACATGCTCAATATTTTAAGAAAATATTAAGAGAATTTTCCGGGTCGTTACAGAATCGATGGATGCAAATAATTAGCTAGTCATCTCGGCTTGGAAATCCCTTCAATGGTGGCTTGCGCATGGTGTAGGGAGGAGCGGACGAGGTGACTACACAACTGGAGACGCATTGGAGACCAAGGCCAATAATGTTGAAAAATCTAAGATTTTTCTTATTTGTGCTTTGGTTATGTGCTTGTTGTGTGTGTTCATGAACATTCCTCAAATTAAATAACTAAGTGGGAGAGGGACCCTAAGGGTCTCGTGACCTCCATTACAATCTGATAAGTGATGCGAACAAGTCTACGTGTCGGCTCTGAGTGCCATCCTCCCCATTGGATGGGCTTATTTTATGGATCACTGGGTCAGAAAATATTATAGAAATTTATTGAAGAACGTGTGTACTTCCCCATCGGACGACACATAATCAGAAATAAATTTCATAGTGTCGTGTAATCGTGAACACTTAGATGCAAATAATACTATCCTCCCCATCGGAGTCACTGCTATTATTTGTATGGTCGAAGTGAACCAATTATTAATTTTATTTGTCAAAAAGTTAGGTTGACAAGATAATAAAATTAATGGGTAAAACCTCCTCTTACGAATGTAGAAATTCATATATGTCCACACCATCGTGGCATACGAATTTCTCGGTGTTTTGAGGTGTTAGTTGATTTCGAAATTTATTGTTTGAGGAATCAATTTATTTTCAATGTCTAAAGTTGTGATTATTGTGATTCTCAGGTAGTTTCAAAATGACCTTTAACCCACAAGTGACCATACTTAAGGAGAACAAACTTACTGGCCCCAACTATATAGACTGGAAAAGAATCCCAGACATTGCCCTTACTGCTGCAGAGTACAAATATGTGCTCTTTGAGGAGTGTCCAGAATAGCCTTGCGAGAACTTTGGTTAGGAGCAGAGGGAGCATTACAAGAAGTGGGTCAAGACACATGAGATGGCGTGGTGCTACATTTTGGCATCTATGTCAAATGTATTGCAACATCAGCATCAGGCCATGCCCACTACTAGTGACATGATGCTAAACCTCAAGGAGCTCTTCGGACACCAGGGTCGGGCCGCTAGGCAGGTTGCAATGAAGAACTTAATGACGACTACCATGGTCGAAGGGACGCCCATAAGGGATCATGCCCTTACGATCGTGGCCCACCTCAATGAGATTGAGGTACTTGGAGCACAGATCAACGGGGAAACCCAGGTCGATATAATACTCCAGTCTCTGCCTAGGAGTTATGAGTAGTTCCGGTTCAACTACAACATGAACAAGTATGAGTATACGTTGGGGGAACTGCTAGGAGAACTCCAGGCAACAGAGGGACTTTTTCGATAGAGTTCTCAGGCCTTGGTTACTCAAAAGGTTTCTACTTCTATGCCGAAAGATAGGAAGAAGAAGAAACAAGGTGGGTCCAAGAAGGCAGCAGGATTGCAGGGACCTCGGACTGGTGTGAAGAAGTCGAGAGGCAAGTGCTTCACGTGTAAGCAAACTGGACATTGGAAGGCGAACTGTCCCTGCCGTCAAGACAAAGGTATTTCTTCGTGTTTAGTCGTTGAAACATGTTTAGCGGTGTTATCTACCAGAACCTTGTGTGTAGATACGGGAGCCACTAATCATGTCTGCAACTCTTTACAGGGGTTCTAGGAAACCTAACGGCTAGGTAATGAGGAAGAGATTACCGTCTACATAGGATAGGCTACGGAGATGACTATTGTAGTGGGAGTTATTTATTTGTCTATTAGATAGGATAATAAAGTCTTGGTTTTAAAGAGATTGCTTTTATTTACCTAATTTTCGGAAAGAACTTTTGTTCAATTTCTAAAATAATAGATATTCTATTGCTTTTTATTATGAAAAGTGGAATAGAAAGATTATCTATTTAGGAACATGGATAAGCAATTTGTGCATTTTAGAACCAAAATATCCCATGATGCAATTAGAAGTTAATAGCCTATCATCTAACCAAAATAAGAGAAAAGGTTTCTTCTAAGATGAACCAAACATATCTTTGGCATCTAAGGCTTGGTCATATTAACCTTAGTAGGATTCAAAAATTGATAGTCGATGGACCCTTGGGTTCATTGGTAGTGGAAGACTTTGTAACCTTTGAATCTTGCTTGGAAGGCAAGATGACTAAGAGGCTTTTCAAGGGCGTGGGGTATAGAGCCAAAGATGTGTTAGAGTTGGTTCATTCTAATTTGCGTAGGTCCTAAGTCTATCCAGGATAGAGGTAACCTTGAATACTTCATCTATTTTATGGACAATTATTCAAGGAATAGATACATTTACTTGATGCATCGCAAGTCTGAATCTTTGATTAGTTCAAAGAATTCAAGACTGATGTGGAGAAGCACAAGGTAAAAGTATCTAGATACTACGATTGGATCGTGGTAGCAAGCACCTCTTGGGAAAATTTAGGACATACTTATCAGAAGATTGGGATACAATCCCAATTGTATGCACCCGGTATACCTTAACAGAACGGTGCGGTAGAAGGAAAAGGTCTCTTATGGTGATGGTTAGGACAATGATGAGCTGTCTGAGTTACCGGATTCATTCTGGGGATATGCTCTGGAAATGGCTGCGTACATACTTGATACCGTCTAGGTCAGTACTCTCTACTCCCATAGAAATGTGGACTGGGCAAAAGCCTAGTCTAAGACATATTCAGATTTGGGGTAGTTTAGCACATCTGCTGAAGGGAGATACTGATAATTTGGAATCTTGTGCAGAAGTGTGTCGGTTCGTAGGCTATATCCTATAGGGACAAAAGGTGGTTTGCTCTATAGTCCTAAGGATCAGAAGGTAATCGTTAGCACGAATGCCAGATTCTTAAAAGAAGACTATGTGATGAACCATAAGCCTATGAGTAAAAGTTATTCTTGAGGAATAAAAGGGGGACATTTTGACCTCAGTACCAACTGTACAAGAGGATATACCACAAGTCACTACACCACGTGTCACAGAAGATATACAGGTGGTACCTCGTCATAGTGGGAGGGTAGTTAGTCAACCTAAAGATTCATGTTCTTGGGAGAGTCTTCGGACTTGGTCCCTAGTGACCATGAATCAAGATCCCTGTTATGATGTATACTAAAAGCTTTGCTTTTGGTTACAATACATTTACATTTTAAAGAGAATCGCAAAATCACACACTGCATGTTTATATTAGTATATGCACAAAATTGTCTAATACATGACATTGTAGATAATATGGTGTGTAGTGTAGCACAGAAGATCATGTTATTGATAGATCGAATAGCGTGCTAGAGGGGGGGTGAATAGCACTTCGTTGTCATTTTCTCTACACAGAGGTTAGCGCAATACAAAAATATATAATGAAAAGCAACAAGAACAATGCTAACACAAGGATTTACTTGGTATCCACCCGAATGGGTAACTAGTCCAAGGATCCACGCAAGTACTCCACCTCCACTAAGAAAAATCTCCTTCAGGTAAAGAAACCTTTACAACAACATTGTCTTCCTCTTTACAGAATGTAATGATTGAAGAGAGAGCAAGATGAGAGGACTCGAAGCACGAACAACACCTCGTTACAGTACGAAACCGTAGCGTTCACGTGCGAAAAGTCCTCCTTTTATAAGAGAACATGACAAACTAGCAGTCTGTCCAGCCCCGCATCAGTCGACTGCCCTTGGGGCAGTCGACTGGCCTAGCATTAATTGCTAGCCAACGACTAGTTTTCGGGGTACACCAGTCGACTGCCTTTGGACTAGTCGACTGGTAGAAGGCTGAAAACCTTCTGTGAGTTGTGGCAGTCGACTGCCCTCTGGCCAGTCGACTGCCCACTCACTTACAGTCATTCTTCACATTCTCCTTCACGTGTGCCTTCAGGTTCAGTCCCTTGGCTCGCCCCTTGAAGTCATCTTCCTCTGGCTCTCATCCCTTGGATGCGCACATAAGTCTTCCCTTGGCTTGCCTCCATGCCACCCTTCATGTGTGCCCTTGAAGTCCACTTTCCCGCTTGCCCTTGGAGTCCTCCTCCCTCGGCTTTCGTCCCTCGGATATGCTCAGCATGTGTGATTCTCCAAGTCCTGCAAATTCAATCACACATATCAAATACAACATAACACTTTAACCTTAAACATGTAACGCCCGCTTTTTTTTTTTAAAGCGGCGTTACGCTAAACATACATGTGCATAAAACATCTTAATGCAGTGGAATGACTAGTACTTAAATCATATACACATGTCTGGGTTATCATTCATGGACATGGTGACATTATGCTTAACATATTACCAGCATACCTAGCATCATGATATCAACTTTCCATAACTTATTCATAAGCATTTCAGGTAACATATTATCAGCAAGCATAGCATCATGATATCAACTTTCCATGACTTATTCATAAGCATTTCAGGTGGCAAGTAGTTTATCCATAACTTCACGAATAGTAGGTTGTTTCTTAGGCATAACTATCATAAGTCGAGCATAACCCAAATTAAGCATTGTCAGATCACAAAACATGCAATAAGTGAAATGAGAGGGGGTTCTTGGCCATGTCACTACTACACACCCATGTTCTTGCCTCTCCTGCTGCTTCCCTTAGAAATCTCTTGCTTGATCTGCGGTATAAGAAAATAAGACTATAAGCACGGAGGCTTAGTAAGACCCTTTTCCTACTCACAAAATCCATACGTCGTATAAACATGAACATAATGCTTCAATCCTACATATCATAGCATACTTCCTATCATGAACATATACACAATCATGACATCATCGTTTTATCATAACATAATAAAATCATGGCATCATAATTTAGCATGAACATAGCTATCATCATGGCATCATAGTCTAGCATGAACATAATTAAAATCACGGCATTATATTTTAGCATGAATATACATAAAATCATGGCATCATAATTTAGCCTGAACATAAATAAAATCATGGCATCATAATTTAGCATGAACATAAATATAATCATGACATTATATCTTAACATGAACATAAATATAATCATGGCATTATAATTAACAGGAACATAAACATAATCATGGCATCATAATTAACATGAACATAAACATAATCATGACATCATAATTAACATGAGCATAAATATAATCATGGCATCATAATTAACATGAACATAAACATAATCATGGCATCATAATTAACATGAACATAAATATAATCATGACATCGTAATTAACATGAACATAAATATAATCATGGCATTATAATTAACATGAACATACTTTGCATTATCATACTTTGCATAAGCATACTTATCATAAACATAATGTATAACATGGATGGATGCATGCGGCAAATGCATATATCATAAGGATGCTTAGTTTAAAATCATACTTTTAAATACTTAAATATAATCATAACATCATAGGGCCCTGGCTTGTACCACATTCATACATCATATGCGCGCATCCCTAAGTAAATACGAGGTAGCTAATCTCAACCTACTAGGGTAAGGACAGCTTCATCGGTAGTCCCCGAACCGTGGACAGCTTCATCGGTAGTCCAGAACCGTGGACAGCTTCATCGGTAGTCCAGAACCGTGGACAGCTTCATCGGTAGTCCAAAACCGTGGACCTTACTTAGGTCCGATACAAGCCCATTCATAAAATAAAATACTTTCGCATGCTTCTTCATTCATAAAACATTCATAGCATAACCATTCATTCTTAATGCTTAACATCATCATTATGCCTTATAGGCATGAATCGTATCTTCATTCATCATTTTCATTCCATTTCATCATGATGCCTCGAAGGCATGAACTTTAACTTCATTCATCATTTTCATCCATAACATGACATGCATACATATTATTCATTAATCATACATATCATTCATAGATCATGTGGCATACCTACATAATTAGCATCTTAATTCATTAATCATACATGGTCATGATACATAGGAAAACATGCCTAGATCCTTTCATACATGATACAATTCCTTAGGTTCATGGCACATGGTCTAAACATTTATGAATCATCATAACAAGTGACCTAACATACAATTCATGACCCATAAGCTAGGGTTTTCAAGGGCATAAAATTCTTCCAACATACTTAAGCATATACATACATCATAGTATCCTATAAACATACATTCTTGTGGTCTTAACCCACTCCAAACGCTAGGTTATGGCCTTGGCCGAAACCCTAAGGAACCCTAGGTCCATGGAAAAATTCATATAGGTCACAATAACATCCCATACAACATAAAATGCTATAGAAAACATTTGATCCCATAGCTAAAGCTAACCCTAATCCCTTAGCTTTAGATTAGCCCTTGGCCGAAACCTAAAGTCCCATGAAATTCATAGAAAAATTATTATAAAAACCCAATCACTATCCATCATGTCATAGGGGAAACAAATTAAACATGTTGAAGGGTTAGATCAAGTTCCATCCATAGTTTAGGGGTCTTGGCCGAAACTTGTAGGAGCCATTAAGCATACAAAAATTCACATGAATCACCACTAACATCACTTACATCATAAGGAGACATAAGAACCATCATTAGAGAGTTAAAACTAGTCCTAGCCATAGAAACATGGAGGTGGCCGAAACCCTAAGTCCTCTTTCATGGGGTTTTTAACTTGGATCTCAAACAAAATGCTTAGATCATAACCATATCAAGAAAAACCATTACACCACAGGTGAGGGAGTCTTACCTTGGTTTACTTTGGTTTTAGACCTTAGATTTGAGAGAAAGATGAAGACCTTGTTGCCTTTTGACCACCTCTAACCTTTGTAACCTTGAACAAATCTTGGATCTTGGAAGGAGAATCTTTCTTGGGAACTTTTCCTAAGGGAAATCCCCCCTTGGGGTTTCGGCTAGGATGAAGGAGGGGGAGGGAGAAGGGTGAACTTGGTGGAAGAAGAGAAGTAACCCCCCATGCCCTCTCTTTATACCACTTTAAGGAGGCAAGTGAAGAGTCATGGTGGATGACTCTTCATTTTCCTTAAGCCTTAACTAAAATCCACTTCATTCCCTACTAGTACTCCCTTGCTAGGTGAATTGGTTAGTACATGCATGGTTGTAGACTAGGTCCATGATTCAATCCTTGGTGCATGCACTTTATTTTTATTTTCTTTTTATTTCATTTTTCCTTATTTTCGAAAATTCCCTAAAATTCACCCATAATCATGCTAAAATACTTAATTACAATTCTTTTATATTTATAGTAAATTCTACCTAATTAAAACCCATTTTTGGAGCCCATATAAGGCCCATTAGTGCTAAATTTCTCAATTTAAATGAGAAAATCATGGATTTCTAGTCTAAGGTTCGTACTAATATTTCTAGGTCTCTCGGAAAATTATCTAGACATGATCAATATTTTAAAGAAAATATTAAGAAAATTTTCCGGGTCGTTACAAAACATATTCACACACACATCAAAACCATGATCTTCCAATCATTTTAGGGCTGATTGCCTCAACAATCTCCCCCTTTTTGTTGTGTGGCAATATGTTTAAGTTTAGAGATAAAACAGCAGCCAACAATGACAATAGCAATAAGTAGCAATTGAAAAATATAAGACATAGCAAACCTAAGTGGTAACCTCCCCCTTAACCCATGTCTTCTCCCATTTTCAATTCTAATTATAATCCACGTTAAGTTTCCAACCTAACTTAACAATAAACATCAACAATTAAAAATAAAAGACATAGCAACACCTAAGAGGTAACCTCCCCCTTAACCCATGTCTTCTCCTATTTTTAATCATCCAAGGTTTAAGTTAAACAACTACCTTAAACCATCCATTTCAAGTCAAAATTCTAACTTAAACCATCCATTCTCCCCCTTTGACACCATCAAAATGATTGCCTCAAGCAACCCAACCCTACAACATCAAATGAGAGAAACTTGGATTTCTGGAAAAGATTTCAGAATCTAAAAACAGGCGTGCCAGTCGACTGCCCTAAGGGGCAGTCGACTAATACTCTGTTACTGACATTTTTCAGCTTCTGAGCCGAATTTTAGAAACGTCCAGAAAATTCAGGAAAATTCCAAAAATTGTAAAAACTTGCAGACATGTTTGAAATGATATACTCTATCAAGGAAAAATATTAGTCCATATAAAATTTCACACATGCATGACTTTTGACAAACACTCAAAATCCTTGAAAACCACTAGGTTTTGTATCAAAATAACAATCTAATTTTGCAATCATATATCTTTTAAAAGTATGGCAAAGCATATACAACATAGAATGGTTTTCAAAGGTTTAAAATATCCAACTATGATATTTGGGCAAAGTGTTCATTGATTAAACACTTACCTTCCCCATAGTTGGTCTAGTTTTCATATTTTGATACTTTTAATGATTCAACAATATACCACAAGTACAAGTGAACCAAATGTATCACCCTAATGAAGCACACTTTTTCAAAAGTAATATCCTAAGGTTCATCCTATACTTCTAGAAAACACATTCCAAGTCCTCTTCTTAAGGATGTAAACTCCGATTCGGGAAGAGGCTTGGTAAAAATATCGGCTAGGTTTGACTTTGATTCAACATAGTGTAGTTCTATGTCTCCCCTTGTCACATGGTATCTAATGAAGTGATGTTTCACTTCAATGTATTTTGTCCTAGAATGGTGAACCGGATTTTTGGTCAAATTGATTGTACTTACATTATCACACAAGACTTTGACCTTGGTATAATGTAACTCATAATCTTCTAAAGTATGCATGATCCAAAGGAGTTGTGAAACACACCCACCCATTGCCACATATTCTGCCTCCGTTGTTGATAGGGAAACACATGGTTGTTTCCTACTACTCCAACTAACTAAGGAAGACCCAAGGAATTGACACCCTCCACTAGTACTATTCCTATCTAGCTTACATCCCGCATAGTCCGAGTCGGTGTATCCAATAAGATCAACATTAGGGGTTCTAGGATACCAAAGCTCGACATTAAGGGTATCTTTAACATACCTTAGGATCCTCTTAACTACAACCAAATGAGACTCTTTGGCACAATATTGGTACCTTGCACACATACCTACCGCAAAAAGTATATCGGGTATACTAGCAGTTAGGTATAGTAGGCTACCAATCATGCTCCTATATTGCTTAAAGTCTACCATTTTCCCTTCAAGGTCACTGTCCATTTTCACATTTATTCCTATGGGGGTAGATGCTACCTTAGCATTTTCTAGGCCAAATTTCTTTAGCATTTCCTTAGCATATTTAGTTTGAAAAATATGTGTTCCTTCATTAGTTTGCTTAACTTGAAGTCCTAAAGAGAAAGTTAGCTCTCCTACAAGACTCATTTCAAATTCATCTTCCATACATTTGATGAATTCTTGTAGGAAGTCATTATTTGTTGACCCAAAAATGATATCATCTACATACACTTGGGCAACAAATATGTCCTTATCCTTATATTTTAGAAACAAAGTAGGGTCAATTGTTCCTCTCCTAAACCCCTTAGATACTAGAAATGAAGAAAGCCTTTCATACCAAGCCCGGGGAGCTTGTTTCAATCCATATAAGGATTTTCTCAATTTGTAGACGTGTCTTGGATAATTAGGGTCCTCAAACCCGGGGGGTTGTTCTACATAGACTTCTTCCTTAATGATCCCATTAAGGAATGCTGACTTCACATCAATTTGTGAAGTGTGAAACCCATGTGAGCGGCATAGGCTAGTAGAATTATAATGGACTCTAATCTAGCTACGGGGGCATAAGTCTCATCATAATCCAATCCCTTAACTTGGTTAAACCCCCTAGCTACCAATCTAGCCTTGTTCCTAGTGATTTTGCCTTGGTCATCTAATTTGTTCCTAAAGACCCATCTTGTGGTTACAGTGGTGCAATCATTGGGTCTAGGAACCAACTCCCAAACCTCACTTCTCTCAAATTGATTTAGCTCTTCTTGCATAGCTAATGCCCAATCTACATCGCCCAATGCTTCATCAATATACTTAGGTTCTAATTGAGAGATTAAGGCTATTTGACTAGTTTGGTCTCTAAAATAGGACCTAGTCCTTACTCCTTGAATGACATCACCCATTATTTGGTCAATAGGGTGATCTTGGTGATGTCTCAAGGGCCTAGAGGTTGTGGGTTCATTGACTACTTTTTCCTCGTCCTCTAGGGTACTTCTTACTCCCCCTTGATCATTGCCCTCCAAATGTAGGTCTTGAATTCTTTGGGCAAGGGGTTGGACTTCTTCCATATCCTTATCAATTGAGGCTTTTCTAGGGTAGGTATTTGTTGATTCATCAAAGTAAACATTTGAGGACTCCTCAATCATCTTTGCCCTTTTGTTGTAAACTCTATAACCCCTGCTAGTGGATGAATACTCAACTAGAATTCTTTCATCGGCTTTTGACTCAAACTTCCTTAGGTCGTCTTTGATATTTAGAATATAGACCTTACATCCAAAGACCCTAAAGTAGTGGACATGTGGAACTCTCCCATTCCACAACTCAAAGGGTGTCTTGCCTAAGAACCTATGTACCAAAACCCTATTTTGAATGTAACAAGCGGTGTTAACCGCTTCGGCCCAAAAGTAGCTAGGAAGGGAATATGCATTAAGCATAGTCCTAGCAGCTTCTTGTAGGGCTCTGTTTCTCCTCTCAACTACTGCATTTTGTTAAGGAGTCCTTGGGCATGAAAATTCATGCTTATATCCATTTTCTATACAAAATTGTGAGAAACTTGAATTTTGGAACTCCCCACCGTGGTCACTCCTAATTCGGTTAATTTTGAGATGTTTTTCATGTTCTACCCTTTTACTGAAATCTATAAAAATTTCTAAGGTATCGTCCTTCTGTTTCATAAAGAAAACCCATGTAAACCTAGAAATGTCATCTACTATAACTAAACAATATTTACTCCCTACTAGTGAGTGAGTACTATGGCAATCAAACAAGTCTATGTGTAAAAGCTCTAATGGTAAAGTAGTAGTGGTTAGGGTTTTACCTTTGTGTGATGATTTTGATTGCTTATCCTCTTGGCATGCATCACACAATTTTGTCTTCTCATACTTGATCATAGGTAGCCCCTTCATCAACTCTTTCTTGGCTACTCTTGCAATGCTTCTCATGTTGACATGTCCAAGCCTCCGGTGCCACAACCACCCTTCTTCTTCTTTAGACATGAAACACTTAGCCAAATTGTTAGTAGCATAAGCAAGATCAAGATAATACAAGTTAGCCTCCCTAAACCCTTCTAATATGACATTATTTGACTCATTATGTTTAATTAGACACTTCCTATCATGGAATTCAACTCTAAAGCCCGCATCACATAACTGACTTACACTAAGTAAATTAAACTTCATATCTTTAATTAAAAGTACCTTATGTATGGAAATTGTAGGAGATACCTCAATGGTGCCCCTACCAATAATTTTCAGTTTTCCACTATTTTCAAAGGAGACCGTCCCTTCTCTTAAGTAGCTAATAGTAATGAACTTGCTCACATCTCCGGTCATATATCTTGAGCATTGATAAGTGTTATTTTGTTGATCATTTCAGATTCTAAAATTCATGTTTGACCCATATTTTACTTGCTTA
>JAGFNQ010006048.1:37897-75367 GCA_024364735.1 Boesenbergia rotunda
ATCTTTTCTGTGTATCAAGATTGAGCTATGACATTAATTGGTGTAAAGTCAAATGGAATTTCTAGTGTGCAATGGTGTTTGAAATTAGTTAGTCTTGCATTCGGCTTTCTCTGAATTTGTTTGCTTCCGAATTCTGGAGCTAGCTTGTGCATTGATTGTTTAAAGTTTGATTGCTAGATTTCATAGCTAGTATTTGCTTTAAGTTTGTTTGCTTCCGAAAATTGCCAGCACTACTTTTCTTCATTCATTTAGCATTGTGAATTGCTTTGGATATCAAATTTGTTCCCGAGTTCGGCTACTTTGCATTAGTCAAATAAATTCATAATTAGTTGACTTCATTAGTTGTCATTGTCTTGTTGAGTTCATTTACTTGAGTTCCTTCTGTAACGCCCACTTTTTTTTTTCCTAAACTGGCGTTACGCAGACATACTTAAGGCATGTAACATCATACTGCAGCGGAATAACTTAAACCATACATATACATGCCTCTACTACCATCCCTAATATAATGACATGGAACTTAACATATGAACGTCATGCTTAACATCATATCATAACATGCTTAACATCATACCATAAGGTTCATATCATATCATACTTGACATCTTATCATAAAGTTCCATAAGTCACTATTTAAGCATATAGGTAGCAAAAATAAAGTTCTTAGCATATACGGTTAACACATTCGATTTCATGGGCCAAGTCACCATCACACACATACTTCAGGCCCTCCTGCTGCTTCCTCGTTATCCCCTTGCATGATCTGCGGTATAAGGAAAGAAGACTATAAGCACACAGGCATAGTAAGACTCTTTCCTACTTACTAAAATCATTCGTCATTCATTCATAATCATATGGAACATAAGCATCATAAACATTTCTATCATAGCATAAAGTATAAACATAGACATAAATCTAATTAAACATTCTTATCATGGCATAAAGTATAAACATAGGCATAAGCATATTTAAACATTCTAAGCATGACATCATATATGGCATGAACATAAGCATAAGATGTAAATCAACCATAGGCATACTTTTTAGCATATCAAGCATAAACATCGTAAACATTCTAAGCATGGCATCATATGTGGCATGAACATAAGCATAAGATGTAAATCAACCATAGGCATACTTTCTAGCATATCAAGCATAGACATCGTAAACATTCTAAGCATGGCATGATACACGGCATAGCATAACTTAACAAACTTTCCTAGCAAGGCATGAGACATGACATAAATATAAACATAAGATATAAACCAATCTATATGGCATAAATATAGGCATACATTCTAGCATATCATAAGAGCATTTTCTTACCATAATCATAACATGGATCATTCATTCTCATACATATCTTTTAACATGGAGCATAAGCATAACACATCATTATCATAACATAATGCATAACATGTATGAATGCATGGGTGGAATGCATATACATAGGGATGCTTAACTTTTAAAACATACTTTGAACATGCTTAAACATCATTATCATAACATTTGGGGTCCCCGGCTTGTAGCACATACATACATCATAGCGTGCATCCCTAGTAAATCCGAGGTAGTTAGCCCCGACCTACTAGGGTAAGGACAGCATAGTCGGTAGTCCCCGAACCGAGGCGTTCTCAAGGAGCACATCCCTGTTGCACAGCTCCGGTAGTGACAGAACCGTGGACAGCTCCGGTAGTCCAGAACCGGGGCGTTCTTAAGGTGCCCATCCCTTGGACCCATACTTGGGTCCGGTACAAGCCCATTCATAAAGTAAAATACTTTGCATGCTTCATCATTCATAAGACATTCATAGCATACTTATCATAGCATCATTCTTATCATGAACATGATCATAACATACTTGTCGTAACATCATTCTTATCATGCATAACCATGGCATATCATTCATAAACATGGCACATCATTCATAAACATGGCATATCATTCATAACATGGCATATCATTCATAAACATAGCATATCATGTATAACCATGGCATATCATTCATAAACATGGCATATCATGCATAACCATGGCATATCATTCATAAACATGGCATATCATTTGTAAACATGGCATATCATTCATAAGCATAGCATATCATGTACAACCATGGCATATCATTCATAAACATGGCATATCATTCGTAAGCATGACATATCATTCATAACATAGCATATCATTCATAAACATAAATCACATCTTACCATAGGGCTATTGGGACCCTTACTTGGAATAAATCTTAACTCTTATCCTATTAACCCTTATTGGCCAAAACTTGTGGATTCCCAAGGCCATGTGATAATTCACATAATCACCATCCTTCATCCTTATATCATGGCAACACATAAACATATGCTTGAAGTTAAAGACTCAACCCTAACCCTTGGGTCCTTGGGGTTGGCCGAACCATATGGACCTCTAGGGTGCTCCAAAAATTCCCAAAATTTATACTTCACTTCTAAACATCATCAGGGAACATTAAATAACATTATCATGATTTTTAAGATATTTATAGACATTTAAATCATGGTGGCCGAAACCCATAAACATAGGAACCTTGGTTTTGTCCCTTTCATGTTGGCCGAAACCCTAGAGTATCCTAGGGTACTCCAAAAATTCCCAAAAATTACACTTAACTTCTAAACATCATAAGGGAATATAAAATACATTACCATGATTTTTAACATATTTATAGACATTTAAATCATGGTGGCCGAAACCCATAAACATAGGGACCTTGGCTTTGTCCCTTTCATGTTGGCCGAAACCCAAGAGTGTCCTAGGGTACTCCAAAATTCCCAAAAATAACTATTACTTATAAACATCATAAGGGTACATCAAATAACATTATCATGATTTTTAACATATTTCTAGACATTTAAAACTTGGTGGCCGAAACCCTTGAACTTAAGGTTCTGGGTTTTGCTTCTTTCATGTTGGCCGAGACCCTAGGGTGTCCTAGTGTACCCAAAAAATCCCCAAAAATTACATTTAACTTCTAAACATCATAAGGAAACATCAAATAATATTATCATGATTTTTAGGATAATTATGGACCTTTAAAACATGCTGGACGAAACCTTTGTACATAGGAACCTTGATTTTGTTTCCCTTCAACATTAAAACCGAAACTAACCCATGTATCATGCCAAAAATCATGGAAATCATAGGTAACTATTATACCACAGTTGAGGGAGTCTTACATTAGATTTCTTGATTTTTCGAACCTTGAAAGAGGAGAAGGAAGAGGACTTGGTATCTCTTGACCACAACTAATCCTTGTCACCTTGTAGGAACTTTAGATCTTGAGAGATGAGACCCCTTGTGGAGTTTTCTCCAAGGAACTCCTCCCTTTGGTGCTCGGCAAGATGAGGAATGAAGTGGAGAGGAAATGCAATTGATTGAGAGAATAAGTAACCCCCAAAACTCCTCTCATTATAACCCATCAAGGAGGCAAATGAATAGCCTCTCCATGACCCTTCACCTCCTTTTACTTCTTAACCATCCTCCACTTCAATTACTCATAAGTATTCCTTGCTAGGTGAGTTGGTTAAGGCTTACATGGTTGTACAAGAGGTCCAAGGTTCAATCCTTAGCTTATGCACATTTATTTTTATTTTTATTTTTATTTTGTTTATTTTATTATTTTTATAATTCCGAAAATTCCCCTAAAATCATCCATAATTATGCCAATATTCCTAAATAAAATTCTTTTATATTTATATTAATTTTACCTAATTTATATTAATTTTACCTAATTAATACCTATTTTTGGAGCCCATTTAAAGCTCATTAGCACCTAGTTTTTCTCAATTTAAATGAGAAAACATGGATTTCTAGGCCCAATTTTACATAATTATTTCTGGGCCCCTCGGAAAATTATTTAGACATGCTCAATATTTTATGAAAATATTAAAAGAATTTTTCAGGTCGTTACAATCCCCCATACCTCGTGAAAGTTCGTCCTCGAACTTAGAATAACTCTGGGTACTTGCGCCTCATTTCGTCCTCGCATTCCCAGGTAGCTTCCTCGAACCGCTGGCTTCGCCATAAGATCTTGACTAGAGGTACCTCCTTATTCCTCAGCTTCTTGACTTCCCTATCCAAAATCTGGATGGGTCTGCTCTTATAACTTAGGTCCTCTTGTACTTGTACTATCTGCGGCTCGATCACTTGGTCCATATTCGGGATACACTTTTTAAGCAGGGATACGTGGAATACGTTATGGATAGCTGACATCTCTGGAGGCAGCTCCAACTCATATGCCACCTTACCAACTCTTTTCAGAATTAAGTATGGCCCCACATATCTCGGACTCAGCTTTCCTTTCTTCCCAAATCTTGTCACCCCTTTCATAGGAGCTACTTTAAGAAATACCAAATCTCCAACATTAAATTCCAATGGTCTGCGCCGGACATCGGCATAACTCTTCTGCCGGCTCTGAGCAGTTTCTATCCGTTGTTGAATATTTTGAATAGCTCGGGTGGTGCTGTCAATGACATCCGTTGTGAGCCCCGTTTCCTTCTTTTCACCACCCTCATACCAACAGATCGGAGACCTACATCTCCTCCGGGTCGCTGGTGTTCTGCTTTTACTTGCTGACAAGTCATGCAAGTACTAACATACTGAGCAACATCCCTCTTCATATCGGACCACCAGAACTTCTCTTTCAAATCCTGATACATCTTGGTGGATCCTGGATGCATCCCTAAGGTATAATTCTCCCCCTTTTGCGATATGAAAACCATCGCCTTTTCCTTCTAGGATCTCCTGTTTTATTTTCTTAAGACCCAGATCACTATTTTGTTTTTCCAATATATATCCCCAAACAGCGTGGGTGATATTGTCATGGTGCAAAGTCGTCCGGTGATGACCTCGACCCCAAAATTAACCATTTCTCTTTTGAGTGGTCGGGGTAATCCAGATATAGACATCAAAGTGGCACTTGACTTCCAGCTGAGTGCCTCGGCCACTTTGTTTGCCTTCCCAGGATGGTAGAAGATCTCGCAGTCATAGCCCTTCACCAACTCAAGCCATCGGTGTTGCCTCATATTCAGGTCCTTCTGAGTGAAGAAATATCACAGACTCTGGTGGTCTGTATAAATTCGACACTGCGCTCCGTACAGAAAATGCCTCCATATCTTAAGAGCGAAGACCACCGCGGCCAATTCCAGATCATGAGTGGGGTAGTTCTGCTCGTGTTCCTTGAGTTGCCTAGAGGCATAAGCAATGACCTTACCACTCTGCCTAAGTACAGCTCCAAGTCTTAGCTTGGAAGCATCGCTGTATATATCGAAGTTCTGATTATCTCTTTGACATATAATTGGCTAATGTCATTATTAACTCCATGATATAATTATATGCATATATCATAGTTATATACATATTTTAATTATGGTTAAACCTAATAATAGTATGCTTCCGAATATTAGTTCTCAGCCCGGGTTACGAATTATATTAGTTGTATGATTATTATAGAATAGGTGAGATCCTACTTATTATATTACCATAAAATAACTTAAGGTAGGCTTATATATTATATATAAGATATCAGTGACCCATAACCTATAATAAGTGTTAACATAGTTAGAATCCTACCCTATGCGTCCCTACCTAAGTTATACCATATGACCTACACCATTAATTATATCAGTATTAATATCATGGAACTAATGCTATACGCTAACATAGGTGAGAGTGTTATAATCTCCTGTGGGTAGGCTATCAGATAATTTTCTATATGTGACTAGATTATAGATTATACATAATATCATAAATTATAGTTTCTTTTCTACGCCTATATTATTCTAACTATTTAATTCCTAAAATACGATAAAGCATCATTCATCGTTACATATTGTAACGTACTTTTCATCATAAATACCGTTCATCCTGGCATACCTTAACACCGTTCATACATGCATATCTTAAGATCATACAGCATCTTAATACTATCAGATATGTAAAGAGGTACTTACTTGGAAGCTGCAGGAGAGGGCTTGATGTGTGTGTAGTGAGATGGTAACTACTCTGATACCAACCTGTAACGCCCGCTTTTTTTTTCCTAAAGCGGCATTACGCTGACATACTTAAGGCATGTAACATCATACTGCAGCGGAATAACTTAAACCTTACATATACATGCCTCTACTACCATCCCTAATATAATGACATGGAACTTAACATATGAACGTCATGCTTAACATCATATCATAACATGCTTAACATTATACCATAAGGTTCATATCATATCATACTTGACATCTTATCATAAAGTTCCATAAGTCACTATTTGAGCATATAGGTAGCAAAAATAAAGTTCTTAGCATATACGGTTAACACATTCGATTTCATGGGCCAAGTCACCATCACACACATACTTCAGGCCCTCCTGCTGCTTCCTCGTTATCCCCTTGCATGATCTGCGGTATAAGGAAAGAAGACTATAAGCACACAGGCTTAGTAAGACTCTTTCCTACTCACTAAAATCATTCGTCATTCATTCATAATCATATGGAACATAAGCATCATAAACATTTCTACCATAGCATAAAGTATAAACATAGGCATAAATCTAATTAAACATTCTTATCATTGCATAAAGTATAAACATAGGCATAAGCATATTTAAACATTCTAAGCATGGCATCATATATGGCATGAACATAAGCATAAGATGTAAATCAACCATAGGCATACTTTTTAGCATATCAAGCATAAACATCGTAAACATTCTAAGCATGGCATCATATGTGGCATGAACATAAGCATAAGATGTAAATCAACCATAGGCATACTTTCTAGAATATCAAGCATAGACATCGTAAACATTCTAAGCATGGCATGATACACGGCATAGCATAACTTAACAAACTTTCCTAGCATGGTATGAGACATGGCATAAATATAAACATAAGATATAAACCAAACTATATGGCATAAACATAGGCATACATTCTAGCATATCATAAGAGCATTTTCTTACCATAATCATAACATGAATCATTCATTCTCATACATATCTTTTAACATGGAGCATAAGCATAACACATCATTATCATAACATAATGCATAACATGTATGAATGCATGGGTGGAATGCATATACATAGGGATGCTTAACTTTTAAAACATACTTTGAACATGCTTATACATCATCATCATAACATTTGGGGTCCCCGGCTTGTACCACATACATACATCATAGCGCGCATCCCTAGTAAATCCGAGGTAGCTAGCCCCGACCTACTAGGGTAAGGACAGCATAGTCGGTAGTCCCCGAACCGAGGCGTTCTCAAGGAGCCCATCCCTGTTGCACAGCTCTGGTAGTGCCAGAACCGTGGACAGCTCCGGTAGTCCAGAACCGGGGCGTTCTTAAGGTGCCCATCCCTTGGACCCATACTTGGGTCCGGTACAAGCCCATTCATAAAGTAAAATACTTTGCATGCTTCATCATTCATAAGACATTCATAGCATACTTATCATAGCATCATTCTTATCATGAACATGATCATAACATACTTGTCGTAACATCATTCTTATCATGCATAACCATGGCATATCATTCATAAACATGGCACATCATTCATAAACATGACATATCATTCATAACATGGCATATCATTCATAAACATAGCATATCATGTATAACCATGGCATATCATTCATAAACATGGCATATCATGCATAACCATGGCATATCATTCATAAACATGGCATATCATTTGTAAACATGTCATATCATTCATAACATGGCATATCATTCATAAGCATAGCATATCATGTACAACGATGGCATATCATTCATAAACATGGCATATCATTCGTAAGCATGGCATATCATTCATAACATAGCATATCATTCATAAACATAAATCACATCTTACCATAGGGCCATTGGGACCCTTACTTGGAATAAATCTTAACTCTTATCCTATTAACCCTTATTGGCCAAAACTTGTGGAGTCCCAAGGCCATGTGATCATTCACATAATCACCATCCTTCATCCTTATATCATGGCAACTCATAAACATATGCTTGAAGTTAAAGACTCAACCCTAACCCTTGGGTCCTTGGGGTTGGCCGAACCATATGGGCCTCTAGGGTGCTCCAAAAATTCCCAAAATTTATACTTCACTTATAAACATCATCAGGGAACATTAAATAACATTATCATGATTTTTAACATATTTATAGACATTTAAATCATGGTGGCCGAAACCCATAAACATAGGAACCTTGGTTTTGTCCCTTTCATGTTGGCCGAAACCCTAGAGTGTCCTAGGGTACTCCAAAAATTCCCAAAAATTACACTTAACTTCTAATCATCAAAAGGGATCATCAAATAAAATTATCATGATTTTTAACATATTTATAGACATTTAAATCATGGTGGCTGTAACCCATAAACATAGGGACCTTTTCTTTGTCCCTTTCATGTTGGCCGAAACCCTAGAGTGTCCTAGGGTACTCCAAAAATTCCCAAAAATTACTATTAACTTCTAAACATCATAAGGGAACAACAAATAACATTATCATGATTTTTAACATATTTCTAGACATTTAAAACATGGTGGCCGAAACCCTTGAACTTAAGGTTGTGGGTTTTGCTTCTTTCATGTTGGCCGAGACCCTAGGGTGTCCTAGGGTACCCAAAAAATCCCCAAAAATTACACTTAACTTATAAACATCATAAGGGAACATCAAATAATGTTATCATGATTTTTAGCATAATTATGGACCTTTAAAACATGCTGGCCGAAACCTTTGAACATAGGAACCTTGATTTTGTTTCCCTTCAACATTAAATCCGAAACTAACCCATATATCATGCCAAAAATCATGGAAATCATAGGTAACTATTATACCACAGGTGAGGGAGTCTTACCTTAGATTTCTTGATTTTTCGAACCTTGAAAGAGGAGAAGGAAGAGGACTTGGTATGTCTTGACCACAACTAATCCTTGTCACCTTGTAGGAACTTTAGATCTTGAGACATGAGACCCCTTGTGGAGTTTTCTCCAAGGAACTCCTCCCTTTGGTGCTCGGCAAGATGAGGAATGAAGTGGAGAGGAAATGCAATTGATTGAGAGAATAAGTAACTCCCAAAACTCCTCTCATTATAACCCATCAAGGAGGCAAATGAATAGCCTCTCCATGACCCTTCACCTCCTTTTACTTCTTAACCATCCTCCACTTCAATTACTCATTAGTATTCCTTGCTAGGTGAGTTGGTTAAGGCTTACATGGTTGTAAAAGAGGTCCAAGGTTCAATCCTTGGCTCATGCACATTTATTTTTATTTTTATTTTTATTTTGTTTATTTTATTATTTTTATAATTCCGAAAATTCTCCTAAAATCATCCATAATTATGTCAATATTCCTAAATAAAATTCTTTTATATTTATATTAATTTTACCTAATTTATATTAATTTTACCTAATTAATACCTATTTTTGGAGCCCATTTAAAGCTCATTTGCACCTAGTTTTTCTCAATTTAAATGAGAAAATATAGATTTCTAGGCCCAATTTTACATAATTATTTCTGGGCCCCTCGGAAAATTATCTAGACATGCTCAATATTTTAAGAAAATATTAAAAGAATTTTCCGGGTCGTTACACCTTCTCTTTTTCTTTGTGTTTTTCATTTCTGATTGCAACCCAAATCCAAATTTTATTTGAAACCCAAAAATAATCAACGACACATAAACTCAAGCTTGACTTAAACAACTTAAACTAGTCCTAGGAAAAATATGACCTGTGGCCCCTTTACTACATTCTTATCCTCATTAGAAAAAAAGGGTTTCCAGCTTAACAAATATCTAAATTTGAGACCCACATTCATGACAGCTCTTTTGGGTCCATCAAGCATCCATTATCTACTATCCACATGGTTGAGACCTCCTTCACCTTCACCTATACAACATGGAAAATATACTCTTTTGGTACCCAAATTTTTGATCCACAAGCATCATTTAAAAATCTTTTTGGTACCCATGCCCTGTTGATGTTTTCCTTAGCCCCTTGTCTCCTAGATGCACCAATGCTACCCATGAGTGAGACAAAAGCCACTTCCTTTGTCTTTGGCCTATATCCTAATCCGACCTTGTTATAAACGACCCTTTGACTATTAATTATCATATCTAAGTTGCTAGACCCCATTTGAAATTTCCTAAGCGCCTTTATGAGGTCCTCTACCTTTTTCCTTAGTTCCCTATTTTCAATTTCAAGACATGAATCATGTGATGTAAGAGAACAAGCATGTAATTCTTCCTTAAGTTTTGTAGACTCTACTCTAAGCATGACAATTTCATCTTTTAGGTCATTAATCTTACTTCTAGCTTTAGCAAATCCATGTTAGTGCTAGGAATAATTTTAACTAAGGTAGAGAAGGGTAAGTGGTATACCTCAGTTACCGAAGCTTCTGACTCGGATGATGATGAGGAAGAGTCGCTTTCATCACTGCTTGAGCTTCTCTCATCATCTGATGGCTCTGAGTGGTCTATTGCCATGAGAGCAAAGTATGAAACTTGCTCTTCCTCCTCCTCCGAGGATGATGGATCATCCCAGGTCACCTTGAGGTTGGTGGCACCCTTCTCCTTTCCCTTCGACCTCTTCTTGTCACCTTTCATCTTCTCCTCCTTCTTTTCATCTCTTCTCTTTAGTTGAGGGCACTCGTTCTTCATGTGTCCCTCTTAGTGGCAGTTGTAGCAAATGATGCCCTTGGCCTTATCCTTGCCTTTGGACCCTTTCCTAGCATAAGACTTGTTAGAAAAACTTTTGAAAGCCTTACGCATTTTCCTTATCATGAAAGCCTCTTGGTCGCTATCCATAGAGGCGCTAGACTCCTCTGAGTCGGATGAGGAAGAGTAGACCACCTTCTTCTTCTCCTTCCTCTTCTTCTTCTCCTTTTCTGCAATAAAAGCTATACCTTTCTCTTTGGTCGTGACATTAGCTTGCTCGTGTAGTTCAAATTCACAAAACAAATCGTCTAATTTAACTAAAGATAAATCCCTTGACACTTTGTAGGCATCCACAATAGATGACCATAAGGTAGTTCCGGGAAGGCTTGTAGGGCATACCTGACGAGATCTCAGTTTTCAATCTTTTCTCCAATCACATGGAGTTCGTTGATGACCTCCTTCACCCTTCCATGCAGCTGACTGACAGTTTCGTTGCTCTTCATGGACAGGGATTGGAGTTGGGCCACGAGCAAGTCCTTCTTTGCTCTTCTGGACTCGTTGGACCCTTCGTTCAGTTCCACTAGTTTGCCCCACAATTCTTTGGCGCTCCTGAATGACCCCACCTTGTTGAGTTGCTCCTTTGAGAGCCCAAACTGAAGTGTGGTGGTGGCCTTGGCATTTGACTGCGCCCTCTTCATGATCTCATTTGACCACGATCTCATGGGTGTCGGTTCTCCTCTTTCATCGACGGGTGCATCAAATCCATCTACAATACTAATTCAGTTTTCAATATCATTCATAAGATAGTATTGCATCCTAACTTTCCAGTACGCGAAGTTGTTCCCGTCGAAGAAGGGTGGCCGCGTAGTGTTGTATCCCTCTTGAAACGCCATTTCACTTAGCTCCAGTCGACGGTGAGTTCTTTCGAAACGAACCGGCTCTGATACCAATTGATAGATCGAATAGCGTGCTAGAGGGGGGGGTGAATAGCACTTCGTCGTCATTTTCTCTACACAGAGGTTAGCGCAATACAAAAATATATAATGAAAAGCAACAAGAACAACGCTAACACAAGGATTTACTTGGTATCCACCCGAATGGGTGACTAGTCCAAGGATCCACGCGAGTACTCCACCTCTACTAAGAAAAATCTCCTTCAGATGGAGAAACCTTTACAACAGCGTTGTCTTCCTCTTTACAGAATGTAATGATTGAAGACAGAGGAAGATTAGAGGACTCGAAGCACGAACAATACCTCGTTACAGTACGAAACTGTACCATTCATGTGCGAAAAGTCCTCCTTTTATAAGAGAATAGAACAAACTAGCAGTCTATCCAGCCTCGCACCAATCAACTGCCCCTGGGGCAGTCGACTGGCCTAGCATTAATTGCTAGCCAATGACTAGTTTTTGGGGTGCACCAGTCGACTGCCTCTGGACCAGTCGACTGGTAGAAGGCTGAAAACCTTTTATGAGTTTTGGCAGTCAACTGCCGACTCACTTACAACCATTCTTCACATTCTCCTTCATGTGTGCCTTCAGGTTCACTCCCTTGGCTCGCCCCTTGAAGTCATCTTCCTCTGGCTCTCGTCCCACGGATGCGCACACAAGCCTTCCCTTGGCTTGCCTCCATGCCACCCTTCACCTGTGCCCTTGAAGTCCACTTCCCGGCTTGCCCTTGGAGTCTTCCTCCCTCGGCTTTTGTCCCTCGGATATGCTCACCATGTGTGATTGTCCAAGTCCTACAAACTCAATCACATATATCAAATACAACATAACACTCTAACCTTAAACATATTCACACACACATCAAAACCATGATCTTCCAATCATTTTAGAGCTGATTACCTCAACAGTTATCAGGTTCCTCGCCGAAGTATAAGAAAGAGGATCACAACCGAGATGGAGTTGGACAAACCATCGGGATGATTGTAGTGTATTTAGGTGTGGTTTATCTTAACCATATAATTACACTAGTGTACTTTGTGTACATTGAGTAGGACCAAAAGAGAGGTCATCCAATTTTGTACTGACATAGTAAATTGGATTAGACCTCAGATAAATATTATGGAGTACGATCTCTTAATCCTGAAATAATAACGGGCACGTATGATTATATATTTTTACTTTGACTTATCAAAGGGTGAGATTTATTCTGTTAAACCAATAGGCCCGGTAAATTGGGAAATAATATTAATTATATGGTGTGCCATTGATTATTGATGAAATCCATGTTCTTGTGAGTCGGGATGATGATGCCCCCTTGATGAGCTCAAAAGGATCGTCATGTCAAATGTTGCAAGCGGACTATGGTCTAGCATGATGAAAAGGTTGAGTGGTACTAATCAAGGATTAAGAGGATAATTAATTTAATTATCAATAAATTAAATTAATTATCGGGCATTCGATATCTTAAACACGGGGAGATGGACGACTCATAATATATGGAGCCCATATGAAAATATAGGGGTTTGTAAGGAAGTACAATGGGATCCTTTATTGGAATGGATCACCATCAATGGATCAGGTTTGGATCCATTAGCGGGCCAAGAACCAACTCCTCCTCATGATCCCTATCTTAGCCCTATAAATACCCCATAGAAGTCATGATACAAGGCTTAATGAATTAATTGAGAATTAATTCGGACTAATCACAAAACCTGTTTTCCCTAAACTCTCTCTCTCTCTTAGGGTAGCTTTGCGCCGACGAGAAGAAGCAAGAAGAAGAGGAGTTTTCTCCTCGGTCTTCATCGACCTCATGGGTGTAAAGCTTCAGCAAGGGAGAGAGGAGCACCTTGGTGCTCGGCTTGGAGCAGGGCAGCGGGAGGAGGGTTGTTGGCGGTGGGCTTCTTCCACTTTCGGCACCAGCGGTGAAGAAGGAAGAAAAGCGTGGTTTTTCTTTCTTCCTCCTATCTGATCTCTTCTCCTTTCCCAGTCACTGTCTCCTCCTCTGCGTGCGCAATTAAGGAGCAAAGAGGAGAAGAATTCGGCGGCCAGAAAATAGGGGTGTGGCTCTTTGATTGGCGCCGACGGTGAGGGAATGGGATTAGGGTTTTTCGGTGGGTTTTTGGGAAGAAGAAGGAGCTTGTTTAGCTTCTTCCCTTTCTTCTGTTAGTAATATGAGAGAAGTGTCCTAAGGCAATCGCCTTATGATTGTAATCATTTACTTTAATAAATGAATATTCACTATTTGAGTGTATATGTTTGTGTATTTGATTGAGATCTTAAACTCATTCACTGAATGTCCGCAATACAATTTACAACATGAGAGAATTTGTGATGAATTCACAACTAGTGATTATCTCTACATGTGCAATTGTGAAGTATTGAAATTATCCCTAGTCGATGAATTGATAAATACGTACACTATCAATTCTGTTGAGACTAGCATAGGTTATTCTCTAATCAGCTGATTCTCACTAGCTGGTGACATTGGGATGTCCAGAGATAAACATGAATGCTAGTTAAGGGAACTAGTTCATTGGAGTGACTGGCTGTAAAAATTCATATGGTAATCTACATATAGATATGTCAATAAAGTTCTTACTGCAGCTTAAGTGCGATGTTCCTTTGACTTGCGGTGTTCAAGTCATCTTGGTCATGAAGACTTATACTTTGACATCTTATGCAAGCATCTCCATGGAGGTGTGGACCCAGGATGATTGGGTATAAGCCAAAATGCCCGAAGTTGTTTGAACAACCTACAAAGGATTCACCACTCCTTGCGAGGAGATGTATACCCAAGGCCTATCGTCGGATTATTACTCGAAGCCTCTGGCCAGAGCATCACATGATCAGAGTATGAATATCCCAGATACATGAGAGTAATTAGAATCCGTTGGACGAGAAAGACATTGCTTGGGCTAGGTGTGACGTAGCCAGCCTAGTGGGGACTGACACACATAGACCATATCCTGAACCATGTGGGTATAAGATGGTGAAGGGAATGCGCCATGATTCATTAGAGCTGCTGAAGGGTTTCAGAATAATTTCTGAGGTCAACCATTGATCTTTCAATTAATTGGGGATCATGATGTACTATTAGGTGCCACTCATGATCGTTCTATAATTGGTTAATTATAGACGGCCAACATAAATCGAAAGCCTATTTAGTCACACGCACTACGAGTAATCCGAGGGATTTAAAACGAGTTGAAAATTGTATTTTCCAATCAAGAGGGATAAGTCAAATCTGAATTTTAAGAGACGCATCAGAAGCATAAAATGGCTAAGTCTTTTGAAGACTTATTGGACAAATTAAATGAGTTTAATTCGTATAGTTTTAGCTTGGATTTGACCGGCCAAAGAGGGTCCCCACCCTCTTTGTTTGGCCAGCCACAACAAAAGGGGAAAACCAAATTTTTGGTTCAAATTATAAAATAAACCGAGCGTGGTTTGTTTTATAAAATTATGGATAAAGAAATTTATGTAAAGAAATTTATATAAAGAGATTTATTTTTCATGAAAATTAAAATGAACCATGGATTGGTTTATTTTATTTTATAAAATCAACAATAGATTGATTTACCATGATTAAGAAATTTATATAAAAAAATTTATATAAAGAAATTTCGTTCCATAAGAAAAGGGAGACATGGTTGTTTTTATCATAAATTAAATTATGAAAAAAAAACTTGGCATGATGGAATAATTCATAGAAAAATTTATATGATAAATTTCTTATGAAAATTTATTCCATAAAAAGGAGACTTGGCGATTGAGAGGCTACAATATAAAGGAACCAAGGCAAGGCTTGGAGATTAATCTAAGAGATCTAGAAATAAGCCCTCTCTCTCTCTCCTTCTCTCTCTCTCTCCCTCCTCTAGTGCCGCCGGCCCTAAAAGGAGGTCCCCTTTGTTGCCGTGAGCTTCATCCACCAAGCAACTGCCAAAGAAGAAGATGAAGCGGGCGCAACTTCTTCCTTCCTCTCGGAATCTTGATTCCGTTCTTCGTTTGGTGGTTAGTCTTCCCATCTCTCTCTTGGTATTCTTGTCGTGCCTTTGGAGAATCTATTAGTTCTTGTCGGCACGAAACTCGTGGCTTTGCGAAGTCATCCCGAAGAAAACTCGACGCGGACGCGAATAGAGGCGGAGCTTCCAAGGGACGCTTACGGTTGGATCTCGTCCCTTCCTTCGAGTTACGCGAGGTATTAAGTAAATTAGTTTACTTTCTGCAAAATTTTAATATATGATCATGTCTACACAATATAAGGTTGCATGCTTAGATGTGCGGTTAAATAATTTGAGAAATTATTTATGCTAAATATTCCGCTGCACGTAATAAATTTTAAAATTACAAACCCGCATCCATGTCAACATGCACCCGATCCCAACAGTGGTATCAGAGCCGGTTAGTGTTCGACATAATCATATAATTGTTTTGCGAAAAACTTTGTCATGATCTCAATTTTGGAAAAATTTTCAATTGTGGAAACTTTCCAATTATGGTAAATTTTAGATTTAGGAATTTCAAAGTTTGGAAATCCTCATGAAATTTCGCAAACTTTTGAAATATCCCTGTTTTTGAAATTTTATGATAATTGTGAAAACTTTCCATTTTTGGAAACTTTCAAATTTTGGAAATTTTCTAATTTTGGAAATAGGTAAGTTTTCTTTGTACGAGAAACATACAATTATTTTGAAAATTTTTTATTTTTGGAAACTTTCTATTTATGGAAAGCTCGCAATTTTGGGCACTTTCTTTCAAGAAAGTCTAGACAAATTATGGGAATATTAATTGGCATTTAAATTCATAATTAGAAATTAAATTATTTACAAAATTTTTTATTTTGGATTGAGCCTCGGGGAGCCGTCCAATTTAAAGTTAGTTGTTATAATTAAATTTCCTAAATTGAATTTAAATTTTCAAATGTTTAATTTGGATTGAGCCTCGGGGAGCCGTCCAAATTATATTATCAATGAATTCTTATTTTGGATTGAGCCTCGGGGAGTCGTCCAAATTAAGTTATTTATTGATATTAATTTTCTATAAATAAAATATGTGATCAAATCTTGGAAATTTTTTAGGTGATTCTCAAATGATAATTTCCTTATTTGATTTATGAGGTGATGCTCTTACATATTATTGTCTCCAAAATTAATTAGGAAAAATGTTTCCTATAGAGTATATTTCCTTAAATAAGATTTTCATAAAAATAATATGTGGTTGAATTAAGGGAATCTGTCTCTTAATTTAATAAGATTTGATTTAGAGAAATCAAAGTCTTAAACATATTATTTCTGAAATTGATTATGACAATTTAGGAAATTGTTTCCCAAAATAATTCCTTGAATAAAGTGTGAAATTAGAATTAAGAAATCCGGTTCCTAATTCAATTAATGAGACTTGATAAATTAAGTCACATACATACTTTATTAAGGAAATCGTTAGAACATGACATAATTATATGTCATGAATGTGCTTAAAAGAAAAGGATGAGACCCAAAACCCCTTACAAAATATTAAGGCCAACACCTTCCATTAATATGGTTAGAACCGGAGTTTTGTTTCTCGTTTGGGTTGATGACACATCCATGCCCAGCTTGAACCTCGACATGTTCAAACCATGGAATTAGTTTATGATTAATATAGTTGGAGTCAGAGGTCAATCCTTAGTTTTGGTTGTTGGACACATCCAAACCTGACTAAACGGTTGAATGAGCTTCAACCATATTAAAACTATTTCTTGATTAATGGGTCAGCCTTAAGCTTGGAGCATCGATTTGTTGTGCCACAGCCAAGGTCGATGTAAAGAGAGGTGCAGTTGGGTGTTATATATATTGTTGCATACTTGTTAATGAGTTAACAACCCAATGATTTATGCAAACATTCAATTAGTTGATAGCATAATATGATAGTTACATATATGTAATATGTAATTGGTATAATTACCTACCCTCATAGCTAAGAATAACTTGATGGCCCCAGCTATGGTTGTTCTTATCTATGGTTGGATATCAACCTATTTAGAGATGTTCCTACGATCTCCCAAATTGATGAAAAGGGTTATTCAATTCGAAAAATAAATAGGATTTAATGAATGTATATTGATGCATTCTTTATCATTCTCATCACATAACCTCAATTTGTATTTCTAGGATAATCACTTGATCATGTCTTCTCTGAATTTGCATTCCATTTTGGACACCAATATGTTAACTAAGGACAAAAGGATTGAAAAAGCACAAAAAGACACTTGCCATCATTGTGGCAAGGAGGGCCACTGGCGAAGAAACTGCAAGGTTTATCTTGAGTCCTTGAATAAGAAGGCATCCGATGCCCCATCATCTTCAGGCATCTTCGTGTTGAATGCCACTCTATTTCCTCGTACACCTGGGTACTTGATACTGGGTGTAGCTCACATATATGTAATGACATACAGGGGCTAAGGAATAGAAGAAGACTCGTCAAGGGAGAAACGAATTTGCGTGTTGGAAATGGAGCAAAGATTGCTGCTATTACCATCGGAACATATTTGCTAAAGCTCCCTACTGGACTTGTCTTAGAATTGGATAATTGTTATTTTGTTCCTTGGTTAATATAAAGAATATTGTATCTATTTCATGCTTGAATGAAAAGGGTTACCATTTAACTTTTAGTAACAATTGCTGTTACATAACTTTAAATGGTGTTCTTTATGGGACCGGAACTTTATGCAATGGTATCTACACGTTAGATTTATCCGGTGACATTTTCAATATCGAAGTTAGTAACAAACGTGCTCGAATAGATAATCAAATAGACTCCTACACGTGGCATTGTCGTCTTGGCCATATAAGTAAGAAACGCATGACCAAATTACACCGATGTGGGATTCTGGAATCATTTGAACCTGGCTCATTTGATACATGTGAATCATGCTTAAAAGACAAGATAGCCAAATTACCCTTTTCCGGAAAAGGTAAACTAGTGGAAGAATTGCTTGGTCTAATACATACTGATGTATGTGGACCAATGTCAACTCTTGCACAAGGAGGCTATAGCTACTTCATTACCTTTATCGATAATCACTCACGATTCGGGTATGTGTTCTTAATGAAACACAAATCTGAAGCTTTTGAGAAATTCAAAGAATTCAGAAATGAAGTAGAGAAACGCTTGGCAAAAGTATTAAGATACTTCGATCCGATCGGGGTGGTGAATACTTAAGTCAAGAGTTTCAAGATTATCTTAGGGACAATGGGATATTGTCTCAATGGACTCAGCTATATACACCAAAGCATAATGGTGTATCTGAGAGGCATAATCGAACCTTGATGGACATGGTTACATCTATAATGAATCATGCAACTCTTCCAAAATCCTTTTGGGGCTATGCACTTAAGACAACTGTTTACTTGCAAAACAGAGTCCCGACCAAGGTAGTCTCTACTACTCCATATGAGACGTGGAATAGTAAGAAACCTCATTTATCTCACCTAGAGATATGGGGTTGTCCTGCTTATGTGAAGCGGACTGTATCAGACAAATTAGATGCCAAGTCTGATACATGTCTATTTATTGGATACCCTAAGGAAACGATGGGTTACCAATTCTATCATCCCTTGGAACAAAAAGTGTTTGTTTCAAGGGATGCTGTATTTCTGGAAAAAGAATTTCTTTTACAAGAAAACAGTGGGAGTAATATTGAACTTGAAGAAGTTCAAGAAACTCCAATAGACATTACAGAGACACCTAGTCTAGACCCACAACCAATAACTCATAATGATGAGCTATCAGTTGAACCTAAAACAACACCACTACTTTGTAGATCTGATAGGACACGCAATATTCCAGAGAGATACGGATTTCTCGTAAGTGAATCGAACGACGTGTTACTCGTTAGCGATGACGAACCTATCAGTAATGATGATGTTCTGAAAAGTTCAGAAAGGGACAAATGGCTTGAAGCCATGAAGTCGAAAATGGATTCCATGTACGAAAATCAAGTATGGGACTTGGTTTACCCACCTGAAGGGATTAAGCCCATAGGGTGCAAGTGGGTTTTCAAGAAGAAAACCGACATGGAAGGTAATGTTGTTACCTTTAAGGCTAGACTAGTGGCAAAAGGATATCGTCAGAAATAAGGAATTGATTATGACGAAACCTATTCGCCAGTAGCTATGCTTAAATCCATTCGGATGCTCCTCTCCATAGCAGCTCATTATGATTATGAGATATGGCAAATGGATGTGAAAACAGCATTCCTTAATGGAAACCTGTTTGAGGATGTATACATGATACAACCTGAAGGTTTCACATCGGTTGATAAAACCAAAATATGCAAGCTTCGACGATCCATATATGGACTGAGGCAAGCATCCAGGAGCTGGAACATCCGTTTTGATGAGACAATCAAAGAGTTTGATTTCTCACAAAATCCTGACGAACCTTGTGTGTACAAGAAGGTTAGTGGGAGTGCAGTCATATTCCTAGTATTATATGTCGATGACATATTGCTTATAGGAAACGATATATCAGTCTTACAGTCGGTTAAAATTTGGTTGTCCAAAACTTTCTCCATGAAAGACCTGGGAGAAGCAACCTATATCCTTGGGATTAGAATTTATAGAGATAGATCAAAACGGTTGCTTGGTCTTTCGCAGTCTACATATATAGACCGAGTGCTAAAAAGGTTTAGCATGTCGGAATCCAAGAAAGGTTACCTTCCCATCAGGCATGGGATCAACCTTTCAAAGTCTATGTGTCCGCGCACAGAAGACGAGAGGATTTGCATGAATAAGATTCCTTATGCATCCGTGATAGTATCTATCATGTATGCTATGTTATGTACTAGGCTCGATGTATCGTATGCTCTGAGCGTCACAAGCAGATACCAGTCTGATCCAGGAATGGATCATTGAGCGGCTGTCAAGACAATCCTTAAGTACTTAAGAAGAACTAAGGATGTGTTCCTAATATATGGAGAAGGAGATATGATAATACGTGGGTATACAGATGCCAGTTTCCAAACAGATAAGGATGACTCCAAATCTCAGTCCGGATACGTATTTACTTTGAATGGAGGCACAATAAGTTGGAAGAGTTCCAAACAAGACACCGTAGCAAATTCTACCATGGAAGCGGAATATATTGCTGCTTCGGAAGCAGCAATGGAAGCAGTCTGGATCAAGAAGTTGGTCTCAGAACTTGGTGTGGTTCCAACCATTGATGAAGCAGTGCCGGTTTACTGCGACAACAATGGAGCTATTCCACAAGCAAAGGAACCAAGGTCTCATCAGCGATCCAAACATGTGCTTCGCCGCTATCATCTGATCAGAGAGATTATAAGTAGGAATGATATACAAATTGAGAAAATTCCCACTGAAAGGAATTTAGCGGATCATTTAACTAAGGCCTTACCTCAAAACAAGTTTGAGGGTCATGTTAGATCCTGTGGTATTGGATACTGTAACGTCCGCTTTTTTTTTTCTTCCATAAGCGGCGTTACGTTAACATACTTAGGGCATGTAGACATCATAAGGCAGCGGAATAACTTTAACTTATACATGCCCTATTACCATTCTTAACTTAATGACATAGGAACCTTAGCATATTAACTTTGAACTTAAGCATCATGTCATACATAACCTCATATTATAAGGTTCACTTTGAACTTAGGCATCATATCATGTCATATCGTAACATAAAGTTCCATGAGTCATTATTCGAGCATAGAGATGTCAAAAGTAAAGTTCTGGCATAAACGATAAACATATGATTTCTTGGGCCAAGTCACTATCACACACATTTGTTCTTGCCCTCCTGCTGCTTCCTTACTGTCCCCTTGCATGATCTGCGGTATAAGGAAAAAGAATATAAGCACACAGGCTTAGTAAGACTCTTTCCTACTTACTAAAACCATTCGTCATTCATTCATAATCATATGAAACATATTCATCATTTAGTCTTAACATGAAGCATAAACATAAACCTACTTAAACTTTACATGGCATGATACATGGCATAACCATAAACATAACTAAACATTCCTATCATGGCATAAAGCATAAACATAAACATAAACATCATTAAACATTTTCACCATGGCATAAAGCATAAACGTAAGCATAAACATCATTAAACATTTTTATCATGGCATAAAGCATAAACATAAGCATAAACATAATTAACATTCCTTTCATGGCATAAAGCATGGTGTAAACATAATCATCATTAGACATTCTTAACATAGCATGGAACATGGTATAAACATAAACATAAGGTATAGACCAACCTATCTAACATATCATGAGCATATTTTCCATTATAGCATATGGGCATCTCCTTAACATATCATGGCATAATCATTTACTATCATACCCATTTCTTAACATGAATCATAAGCATAAGACATCATCATCATAGCATAATGCATAACATGAATGAATGCGTGGGTGGAATGCATATGTACATATATATATATATAGATGTCTAACTTTTAAAACATACTTTTAAATACTTAAACATAATCATCACATTGTTGGGGTCCCCGGCTTGTACCACATACATATATCATGGCGCGCATCCCTAAGTAAATACAAGGTAGCTAGCCTCGACCTACTAGGGTAAGGACAGCATAGTCGGTAGTCGTCAAACCGGGGCGTTCTTAAGGTGCCCATCCCTGTTGCACAGCTTCGGTAGTGCCAGAACCGTGGACAGCTTCGGTAGTCCAGAACCGGGGCGTTCTTAAGGTGCCCATCCCTTAGACCCATACTTCGGTCCGATACAAGCCCCATTCATAAAGTAAAATACTTTACATGCTTCATCATTCATAAGACATTCATGGCATATTCAAACATGGCATAACTTGTTACATGAAGCATGACTTAAAACATGCTTGTCCATCATGATGCCTGGAAGGCATGAGCATTATCTTTCTTCATAAACATGGCATGCATCATTATTCATAACATGGCATGCATCATCATTCATAACATGGTATGCATCATTATTTATTAACATGGCATACATCTTCATATATAAAACATGGCATGCATCATTCTTATCGTAAACATAACATGCTTATCATGGTATCATTCTTATCATAAACATAACATGCTTATCATGGTATCATTCTTATCATAAACATAACATGGTTCTTAACATAACCTGAGCATATAACATAGTAGGGTTCTTAACATAACATAAGCATATAACATGGTAGGGTTCTTAACATAACATAAGCATATAACATGACATGGTTCTTAACATAACATAAGCATATATAGGTAGGACTTCCATAAACATGTTACCTACTATCTAAGTGCATGACATGGAACATAAGACATTCATAAATACCCTATTAAGCATGACATCCAATCATAAGCATACAAACATAAACATGGTGCTTAAAATTAGGGTTATAGGTAACTTAAATTCCTACCACATGCTTGAACCTACATATATACTTCATAACAAGCATAAATCATCATTCTTTGAACCTTAACTCCACCAAACCCTATTTACATGGCCTTGGCCGAAACCTACATGGAAGGTTCCCCTCATTTCCATAAGCATATAAGATAGCACAAGGTAAAGGAACATACATACATTATCTATATGACCATAGGAAGCCCTTAGGCCTCATGATTAGGGTTAACCCTAACCCTTAACCCTCCTTCCTAGGGCTGGACGAATCTTGTTAGGGCATGGGTGCAAGAAAAAATTCCATTAAAATCCCCAATCAACCATTAACATCAACCATACCATACTATAAGGGCCATTAGAGCCCTTGGAGAAAAGCCCAACTTTTGCCCTACCATCAAACCTTGGCCGAAACTTGTGGGTCACAAAGCCTTATAAAAGGTCTCATAAGTCACCCTCAACCTCCCTTATATCATGATAATACACAACACATATGCTTGGGGGTTTGGATTTAACTCTACCCATGAGTTCATGGGTTGGCCGAAAACCCTAGGGACCCTAGGGTACCCCAAAAATTCCCCAAAATTATATTTAATCTCTAAACATCATAAGGGAACATTAAATAACATTATAAAGATTTTTAGCATCATTATGGACCCTAAAACATTGTGGCCGAAACCCTAGGGTATCCTAGGGTGCTTGCTTTTGTTTGCTTCATGTTGGCCGAAACCCTAGGGTATCCTAGGGTACTCCAAAAATTCTCAAAAATTATACTTAATCTCTAAACATCATAAGGGAACCTTAAATAACATTATACAGATTTTTAGCATCATCATGGACCCCTAAACATTGTGGCCGAAACCCATAGGGTCTCTAGGGTGCTTGATTTGGTTTCTTTCAACCTCAAGTCCCAAAAACCAACCAATAAATCATGCTAAAATATAAAGAACTATTATACCACAGGTGAGGGAGTCTTACCTTGGGTTTCTTGATTTTTTGAACCTTGAAAGAGAAGAAGATTGCAAAATCTTTGGATCCTTGAGCCTCCTTGTCCTTGTATCCTTGGAACACCCTTAGATCTTGGAGATAAGACCTCTTGTGGTGCTTTTCCAAGGGAGAACCCTTCCTTGGGTGTTCGGCTAGGATGAGGGGAGGAAGAGGAAGAAATTGCAAAGTGATGGAAGGAAGAGGTAACTCCCAAAATCCCTCTCTTTATAGCCCATTAAGGAGGTAAATGAAGAGTCTCTCCATGACCCTTCATCTTCTTCTATGCTTTAACCAATATCCACTTCATTCCCTCCTAACAATACCTTGTTAGGTGAGTTGATTAGTGCATACATGGTTGTACAAGAGGTCCAAGGTTCAATCCTTGGTAGTTGCACAATTTTTTTCCACTTATTTTTATTTTATTTCCCTAGTATTTTCAAAAATCCCTTAAAACTTCCCCCATAATTATGTTAATATATCTCATTAAAATCCCTTTATATTTATACTAATTTTCACCTAAAATCCACCAAAAATTATGGTACTAAAAAGCCCATATAAGGCCCATTAGTGCCCCTTTTTCCCAATTTAAATGAGAAAACATGGATTTTCTAGGCCAAGGTTCGCCTTAATATTTCTAGGTTCCTCAGAAAATTATCTAGGCATGCTTAATATTTTAAGTAAATATTAAGAGAATTTTTTGGGTCGTTTCAGATACCATAGCGATTGGCATTAGGCCAAGTGGGAGTTTGTTAGTAATATGAGAGAAGTGTCCTAAGGCAATCGCCTTATGATTGTAATCATTTACTTTAATAAATGAATATTCACTATTTGAGTGTACATGTTTGTATATTTGATTGAGATCTTAAACTCATTCACTGAATGTCCGCAATACAATTCACAACATGAGAGAATTTGTGATGAATTCACAACTAGTGATTATCTCTACATGTGCAATTGTGAAGTATTGAAATTGTCCCTAGTCGATGAATTGATAAATACGGGCACTATCAATTCTGTTAAGACTAGCATGGGTTATTCTCTAATCAGCTGATTCTCACTGGCTGGTGACATTGGGATGTCCAGAGATAAACATGAATGCTAGTTAAGGGAACTAGTTCATTGGAGTGACTGGCTGTAAAACTTCATATGGTAATCTACATATAGATATGTCAATAAAGATCTTACTGCAGCTTAAGTGCGATGTACCTTTGACTTGCGGTGTTCAAGTCATATTAGTCATGAAGACTTATACTTTGACATCTTAAGCAAGCATCTCTAAGGAGGTGTGGACCCAGGATGATTGGGTATAAGCCGAAGTGCCCGAAGATGTTTGAACAGCCTACAAAGGATTCACCACTCCTTGCGAGGAGATGTATACCCAAGGCCTATCGTCGAATTATTACTCGAAGCCTCTGGCCAGAGCATCACATGATCAAAGTATGAATATCTCATATACATGAGAGTAATTAGAATACGTTGGACGAGAAAGACATTGCTTGGGCTAGGTGTGACGTAGTCAGCCTAGTGGGGACTGACACACATAGACCATGTCCTGAACCAACTGGGTATAAGATGGTGAAGGGAATGAGGCATGATTCATTAGAGCTCCTGAAGGGTTTCAGAATAATTTCTGAGGTCAACTGTTGATCTTTCGATTAATTGGGGATCATGATGTACTACTATGTGCCACTCATGATCGTTCTATAATTGGTTAATTATAGACGGCCAACATAAATCGAAAGCCTATTTAGTCACACGCACTACGAGTAATCCGAGGGATTTAAAACGAGTTGAAAATTAGATTTTCTGATCAAGAGAGATAAGTCGAATCTGAATTTTTTAGAGACGCATCGGAAGCATAAAATGACTAAGTCTTTTGAAGACTTATTGGACGAATTAAGTGAGTTTAATTCGTATAGTTTTAGCTTGGATTTGGCCGGCCAAAGAGGGTCCCCACCCTCTTTGTTTGGCCGACCACAACAAAAGGGGAAAACCAAATTTTTTGTTCAAATTATAAAATAAACCGAGCGTGGTTTGTTTTATAAAATTATGGTTAAAAAAATTTATATAAAGAAATTTATATAAAGAGATTTATTTTTCATGGAAATTAAAATGAACCATGGATTGGTTTATTTTATTTTATAAAATCAATAATAGATTGATTTACCATGATAAAGAAATTTATATAAAGAAATTTATATAAAGAAATTTCTTTCCATAAGAAAAGGGAGACATGGTTGTTTTTATCATAAATTAAATTATGAAAAAAAAACTTGGCATGATGGAATAATTCATAGAAAAATTTATATGATAAATTTCTTATGAAAATTTATTCCATAAAAAGGAGACTTGGCGATTGAGAGGCTACTATATAAAGGAACCAAGGCAAGGCTTGGAGATTAATCTAAGAGATCTAGAAATAAGCCCTCTCTCTCTCTCCTTCTCTCCCTCTCCTTCCTCTAGTGCCGCTGGCCCTAAAAGGAGGACCCCTTTGTTGCCATGAGCTTCATCCACCAAGCAGCTGCCGAAGAAGAAGAAGAAGTGGGCGCAACTTCTTCCTTCCTCCCGGAATCTTGATTCCGTTCTTCGTTTGGTGGTTAGTCTTCCCATCTCTCTCTTGGTATTCTTGTCGTGCCTTCGGAGAATCTAGTAGTTCTTGTCGGCATGAAACTCGTGGCTTTGCGAAGTCATCTCGAAGAAAACTCGGCGTGGACGCGAATAGAGGTGGAGCTTCCAAGGGACGCTTACGGTTGGATCTCGTCCCTTCCTTCGAGTTACGCTAGGTATTAAGTAAATTAGTTTACTTTCTGCAAAATTTTAATATATGATCATGTCTACACAATATAAGGTTGCATGCTTAGATGTGCGGTTAAATAATTTGAGAAATTATTTATGCTAAATCTTCCGCTGCACGTAATAAATTTTAAAATTACAAATCCGCATCCATGTCAACATGCACCCAGTCCCAACATCTTCATCTTCCTAGCAACCTCTCGGTGATGCCTCTTGGCTAGCCGGAGCTTGGAGCTTGAGGTGGCCGGCGGCGAGAGGAGGAGAGGCAAGAAAGGGCGTGGCCGAAACGCTAGCTAGGGTTTTTGTTACCAAAGAGGAAGAGGCTTGAAGAAGGTGATTTCGACGCGCCTTGGTGACTTTACGTCTTGGTAGATCATCGGTCACATGACGTCCAGGAGGAGAGGGTCATAAGGTAGAAGACTGCGAGGTAAACGGCGAGGTATAATTCTCCCGAGCTCCGTTTTTCTTTTGCGATGTTTAATTGTGCCATGATTTCATGCCTCATAATTTTATATATGTTTGTTAATTATTTTGATTGATTGTCATTGATAATAGTTAACCAACTGGACCCCGAAGATAAACACAAAAATTGGTGATCCAACCGTCATCTTTTTCACGGTTAATTAATCCGGAAAGTTACAAAGCCTTAATCATGGGTTCAGCTAAGTTGTGACTTGGATTAATTAACACGACGATGAGATGGTCGTTAGAGGGATGGGTCACTATTCAGAATAAATTTTTAATCCATAGACATAGAGAGGTCTCTCAGGTACGACCCCGTGGTTGTCTAGGAAACCACCAAGCCATACCTAACCCAACAATTGGAATTAGAGCAAGGTTTCCGGTTTTGTGTGTTTAAGATTCAGTTATTTTCTGCACATTATCATGTACATTATTTTGCTGGATAATATTTGGATGTGCGTAGGTTAACTTTGTGTTGTAGGTACTAGATTCCAACTATTATGGCAATTGTGGTTGTGTATGTGATTGATTGTGTGAGATGTATATTAATTGAATCCTCGGGGTTGACGAGGCTAGATAAGTTATTTAATTTTTGTAATTAAATATGACACTTGTTTAGCCAAGCTTTTTATTTACTTTTGATCTAGATGACATGTACACTCCTTTGTGGAGTATAGGATCAATGGATGTAAATAAGTAAGCTAGTCATCTTGGCTCAGGGAATCCTTCATGATGGCTCGCGCATGGATAGGATGGAGTGGACGAGGTAACGACACGACTGGAGGCGCATTGGAGACCAAGGCTATAATAGTTGGAAAAATCTAAAATTTTTTCATAGCACTGTTATTATTGGTTTATGTGCTTGTTGTGTGTGTGCATGTGAAAAACCTCAAATGCAAATAACTAAGTGGGAGAGGGACTCTAAGGGTCCCGCGACCTCCATTACCATCTAACAAGTGATGCGAACAAGCCCGCGTCTTGGCTCTGAGTGCCTTCCTCCATAACGAATAGACTTGTTCTGCGGATCACTAGGTTAGAAAAGTTTATAGAAAATTATTAAAGAGCGTGTGTACTTCCCCAACGGAAGACACATAATCGGAAATAATTTTCTTAGTGTCGTGTAATGGTAAACACTTAGATATAAATATTAGTATCCTCCCAACGGAGTCACTGCTATTATTTGTAGGGCCGAAGAGGACCAACTTGTAGGACCGGTGCCGTCGATAGAGGGGGGGTGAATATCGATCGTGAAAATTACTCGTGGAAACTTCGTAGAAAACTTTAGTTCGTTCTGGACTCAGAGTTAGTAGCAGCGGAAAACAGAACGAAGAAAACAATAATACAAGGACACAGCGGGATTATTTACTTGGTTCCCAACCCCCCAGGGTCAGTACGTCCAAGGCCTATGTACTCGGCGTGAGTCCACTATTGGTCTCCTTTCCGGAATTTTCAGAGGCAGAGAAAACCTATCTTACAGTGTACAATTACAAGCAACAATAATTTGAAAGTTAAGTACGGAATAACTAAACGCAAATCGAACAAGAATATGAAACTTGGTCGAACTGGACCTCCGAAGTGCCGCGCACTTCCTCCTGGAGCCTCCCGGTCGTAAAGCCTCGTCTCTAGCGCATTGTCGTCGGTCAGAATGCTTGGAACAGTACTTGGCAGTTGTGTTTGAAGCAGAGGGGTCGAAGCCCCTTATATAGGCCTCCTGGGGGTGCCCCAGACGCTGGGGGCGCCCCGGAAGACTCGGTCAAACCTTATCCTTGCGCCTTCCTCGCCGCAGGTGATAAGATCTTTGACCAGGGCGCCCCGGATGTCCCGGGCGCCCCCTTGAGGGCTTATCCTGTGTTCTGGCTTCGAAACAGCAAAACAGCTGCTAATCAGGGCGCCCCGGTTGACACTTGTTTTGACTGCATCAAGAAACTGCATGTTTTAGTACTGCCTGGGGTCGCCCTGGCTGCATGGGCGCGCCCCCCTTGCTGGGGGCGCCCCCCTTGCTGGGGGCGCCCCCCTTAAAGCCTGCAAACCATGTCTTTTACCTTCTTTGTCTCCGGTTCTTGATACCTGCAAGATACACAAACAAAAAGCATAGATACATATAATGTTAGCATTAACGACTTGGTTCTGACTTCGAATTTGCATGAAACCCTAGGTCGAACCGGCACGAGTTCCTATCCCCGAGAACTCGCCCTTCACCTACTCCTTTCAGGAGACGGTTGCCACCCAGTCCTTCGGATGGTCATTTGCTTAGCCTCCAATTACTCCGGATCTCGAGACGCCCGAACCCCGACCCGTCTCTACTCCTGTCCTTAGTCATCGCTCAGCTAAGTTACTCAGTCCCTTGGACCAAGACTTCATTACCTAGCAATCCTTCGCTAGGTGCCTAGCACTCCTTCGTCAGGTCTTCATTCCCTAGCAGTCCTTCGCTAGGTGCCTAGCAGCCCTTCGCTAGGTCTTCTATGCCTAGTAGTCCTTCACTAGGTGACTAGCAGCCCTTCACTAGGTCTTCTATGCCAAGTAGTCCTTCACTAGGTGCCTAGTGTTGGATCGATAGAGTCGATAGAGGGGGGGTGAATATCGACAAAACTTTTCGAATTTATGGAGAGAGCAATTTGCACAGCGAAAAGAAATTAAAACACACGAACACAGTAATTTTTACTTGGTTCGGAGCCTAGGTCGACTCCTACTCCAAGGCCCACGATCGTTGATCGTTTACTTTGGGCAATTCTATATGAACGCAAAATCAGTTTACAGAAAGAGATTTACAAGTATAGCACTATAAACTTTTAATAGAAAATTTCTTCTGTTACCGACGTCCGGTTGTGGTTTGACTTTCCGGAGCAGCAGGACGTCGTCGCTCGAGTGGGGTAGTTTCTGGAACAAGTCGTGAGCTCAGAAGAGCGTGGAAGCTTTTGTACGAAGTTGATTTCGAAGGCTTGGGCATTGGGTGCTATTTATAGCACCCAGGGGCGCCCTGCCACGTGTCAGCCGATCCGGATTTAGCTCGGTCAACAGTTATCCCATCCGAATAGGGATAAGTTTGACTCTGGGGGCGCCTTGGTCGTAGAGGCCGCCTTGGTTGACTTCTTCCGCGTAGAAATCTCGGCTCTGGATAAAGCTGAAGCTTCGCAGTCTTGGGCGTGGAGGCGCCCTGGCTGCTGAGGTCGCCTTGGCTGGCGAAGGCGCCTTCGCTGCTGAGGGCGCCTTGCCCAGTAAGCAGCTGAAGCCCTTTTTGCTTCGCTTGGTTCTAGTTCACCTTGAGGGCGCCCTGGACACTCAGGGCGCCTTGCTCAACTGCTGCCTCACTCCTTTGAGGCTCTCTGAGTCACAGACACACGTTCCTTCGGTCCTGCATCAAGGGTTAGTCCAAAACATAATAAAACAATTAATTATTATTTTATACAGCCTTAGCTGTCTTGGTTCTGACTTTGGTCTCCAAAAGGGAGCCCTAGGTCGAACCGACGCCTACTGTTCCCTCGACGGGGAACGCGTCCTCACCTACTCCTCTCGGGAGAATTTACCTGATGCCAACCGCTCCTTTGGTTGGACTTTTGCCTGGCGGTCCTTTGCCAGGGCTTGGATGCCGAGCTGTCCTTCGCCCGGTGCCTAGCAGTCCTTCGCTAGGGCTTTTTACCCTGGCATTCCTTCGCCAGGTGCCTAGCATTCCTTCGTTAGGGCTTTTGACTCTGGCATTCCTTCGTCAGTGCCTAGCAGTCCTTCGCTAGGGCTTTTCCTATACACTAGAGTAACTTGTTCGACAACAAGTAAGACTTAACTTTTGTTGCCATTATCAAAACACAGGTTTGACTTTGGTGCATTCTGCACCAACAATCTCCCCCTTTTTGATTTATGGCAACCTTAGTTCAAAAAGTTAAGTTTAATCAAAAGCAGGAAATTTGTTCCCTCCCCCTGGAGAGAATCTCCCCTTAGTTTTTTCAAAATTTCGTAGGGTTAAGAAACCTTTATTTGTACTTTGAAAACTTTAAGCTTTTAGGTAGTCACAAATCTTGAAAGTGTTAACTTAAGTACTTGGTAAGATTTCAAAAGCTTAATTACTTAATAAGTCTTTTAGTACATTTGGAAAGCTTAAGTACTTAATAATTTTGAAGATTTAAGTACTTAATGAACTTGGAAGATTTAGGTAATTTTAAAAAACTTAAGTACTTAATTAATTTTGAAAAACTTAAGTACTTAATTAATTTTGAAAAACTTAAGTACTTAATTAGTTAATGAAAAACTTAAGTACTTAATTAGTTAATGAAAAACTTACGTACTTAGTAAATAATTTGAAGAAGATTTTTGCTTAAGTACTTAGCTAACTTTGAAAAGGTTTTTGAAAAGTTTCTCTACTAAGTACTTTTTGAAAAGTTTTTCTACTAAGTATTTTTGAAAGCTTTTTGAATAAATGATAAGCAAATTTTGAAAACTTTTTGAATAAAGGATAGAGTAAAATTTTTTTAAAAAATATTTCTGCAGAAAATATTTCTGCAAAATGTTTTTTACTCTCTCCTTTCCTATCTCTCCCCCTTTGCCATATATCAAAAACAGGTAAATGTAGCAAAAAATTTCATAAAGGAATTTGCTGTACTGAACCATTTTATAATTTGACGAAATCAAATCATCCAATTTTCTCTGTAGGGACCTGTCTAACCCAATTAGCTACTTACTAACTGTTATATACAGTAGTTTTTGCTAGGGTTAGTCAAGTTAAGTGTTTCTGTTCAAGTTAGATTTTCTAAGCTTGACACTTACCTTGATTGCTGTGTAATTGTATTTAGTGCCCCAATTACTGCAGATGCACTGACTTAAAGCATCTTGAATTAAGGCAAAGACCTAAGCATCTCAACCCTTTCTAGGTTATCAATCATAAGTACCCTAAGGTGCTTGTGAGATGCTGGCTTCTAAGTCTATAGGTTCATGCAGTTCTAGGGTTAGGGCCTAGGCTAAGTCCATTTTCGAAAAATCCCTAATTTTTAAAGGGGGTAGTTTTGAAAAAAAATAAAACTAAGTCGAAAATGAAAACTGATTTTGAAATTGAGTAAAGCAGTTTTTCAAATTATATTTTTAGAAAAAAAAATTTTAAATCAGGAAAAAAAATTATTCTATTCTACAAAGCACAATCCTAACTGTCTTCTTAGTGAACTGAACTCAGATTCAGGTAGGGGTTTTGTGAATATGTCAGCTAAGTTGGATTTAGAGTCAATATGTTTAAGTACTATTTCACCCCTGGCTACATGGTCTCTTACAAAACGATGTTTGACTTCTATATGTTTGGTTCTTGAATGTTGGATTGGGTTCTTAGTTAAGTTAATTGAACTTATATTGTCAATAAATACTTGAGTTTGGCTGTAGTTGAGCTGGAAGTCTTTTAGTGTATGCATCATCCACAAAAGTTGAGCTACACACTCTCCTAAGGCCACATACTCAGCTTCAGTTGTGGATAGGGCTACACAGTGTTGTTTTCTGCTGCACCAACTAACTAGACTCTGTCCTAACAGTTGGCAGCTTCCACTTGTGCTCTTTCTATCTAATTTGCATCCAGCATAATCAGAGTCTGAGTATCCTGTCAAATCAAAAGTTGAGGTCCTAGGGTACCAAATTCCTACATTTAGGGTGCCCTTTACATATCTGAGTATTCTTTTTAGGGCAGCTAAGTGTGTTTCCTTAGCACAGGTTTGGTACCTAGCACACATCTCTACAGCAAAGAGAATATCAGGTCTACTGGCTGTAAGGTACAGTAGGCTACCTACCATACTCCTATAGAGTTTGGGGTCCACTGGTTTACCATCAGGGTCACTATCTATTTTTATATTAGTATCCATGGGTGTACTTATACTTTTAGAGTTATCCATTTTAAATTTCTTTATCAATTCTTTAGCATACTTAAATTGATGAACGTAGTTTCCATCCTTAGTTTATTTAATTTGTAAGCCTAGGAAAAAGTTAAGCTCACCAACTAAGCTCATTTCAAATTCATTTTCCATTATTTTGACAAACTCTTTTAGGAAGTTTGTGTTGGTGGATCCAAAAATTATGTCATCTACGTAAATTTGGGCAATGAATATATCTTTTCCTAGAGTTTTAATAAATAGAGTTGAGTCAATTTGGCCTTGTTTGAATTCTTTAGAAGTTAAGTAGGTTGATAAACGTTCATACCAGGCCCTAGGTGCTTGTTTTAACCCATATAAGGCTTTAGTTAGTTTGTAAACGTGGTTAGGTTTGTATAAGTCCTCAAACCCTGGGGGTTGTCCTACATAAACTTCTTCTTTAATGAATCCATTTAAGAAAGCTGACTTTACATCCATTTGATATAACTTAAATCCTTTATGGGATGCAAAGGCTAACAACATTCTAATGGACTCAAGTCTAGCTACTGGGGCATATGTTTCATCGTAGTCTAATCCCTCTACATGGCTGAAACCCTTTGCTACTAAGCGGGCTTTATTTCTGACTATTTCTCCTTGATCATTCAGCTTATTCCTAAAGACCCACTTAGTGTCAATCACGGATTTGCCCTCAGGTTTAGGTACTAATTCTCAGACTTGGTTTCTCTCGAATTGAGCTAGTTCTTCTTGCATCGCTATGATCCAATCAGGATCAGGTAGGGCTTCCTCTATAGTTTTGGGTTCAATTTTTGATATCATAGCAATTTGGCTAAGGTTCCTATAGGAGGACCTAGTCCTGACTCCTAGAGTTGGATCACCCACAATATGATCAGTTGGGTGACTAAGTCTGGGTTTCTTTGTTCTTCTAGAGTTTGGTTCAGCCTCAGGTCCAGCTGGTCGGTTTGGTTCACTATTTGATTCGACTCTTTGGGCTGGTTCATTTGTTGGTTCGATTCTTGGTTCAGTTAGTTCATTCATTGGTTCAATAGTTAGTTCGTGTACGGGTTCAATTAATGGTTCAATAATTTGTTCATTATTTTCTTGGTCAGAGTTTGATGAAATTGGGTCTGGATTATTAGATGTTGAATTGATTTCTTCGTCGAAAATTAAGTTTGTTGTTTCTTCAATTTTCTTAGTTTGTTTGTTGTAAGCTCTATAGGCTCTACTTGTGGTTGAATACCCTAGGAAAATACCTGGGTTTGACTTGGATTGAAATTTTCCTAAATAGTCTTTGGTGTTTAGGATATGGACTTTGCACCCAAAGACCCTTAGGTAATGTAGGTTTGGGAGTCTATGGTAGTACAGTTCATAGGGGGTTTTGTTGTGTCGTTTGTTAATCAAAACCCTATTTTGGATATAACAGGCTGTACTAGTTGCTTCTGCCCAAAATTGGTTTGCCAGTTTAAATTCGTTGAGCATAGCCCTAGCGGCTTCTTGTAATGTTCTATTCCTTCGCTCGACTATCCCATTTTGTTGGGGGGTTCTAGGACATGAAAATTCATGTAAATACCCATTTACCTTACAGAATTCCTCAAACCGTTGATTCTCAAATTCTCCCCCGTGATCACTCCTAAGTCTTTTAATTTTAGTATCGTTTTGATTTTCAATTAGTTTATAGAATTCAATAAATAGGTTTAGAGTTTCATCTTTAGTTTTTAAGAACCTAACCCAGGTAAACCTAGAGTAATCATCAACTATTACTAAGCAGTATCGGTTCCCGCTTAGTGACTTGGCTCCATGTGAATCAAATAGGTCAAGGTGCAGGAGCTCAAGTGTGGTTTGAGTTAAATCAGACTGGATTAGTTTGTGATTGGATTTGGTTTGTTTACCTTGATTACATGATTCACATATTAGGTTTTCATTATTTTTGATTTTGGGGATACCTTTGATTAAGCCAAGTTGGGTAATTTTTGAGATAGTTCTCAAATTGGTATGACCTAATCTCCTATGCCAGAGGTTTGATTGTTCTAATTGTGTTAACATACATTTAGGTATAAGGGGAAGATTTATAGTGTATATATTGTTTTTCCTAGTGCCCTTAAGTATGATTTCTGAGTCTTGTTCATTTTTAATCAGGCAGTTAGAATTGTTGAAAGTAACTATGTAACCAGAATCACATAACTGACTTATGCTAAGCAAGTTAAAATTAAAGTTTTCAACCAATAGAACTTTCTTAATAATGAAATCAGATTTAAGCTCAATATTACCTGACCCAATTACCTTGAGTGTAGCATTATTGCCAAATGCCACTGAGCCTATGTTTTTGAGTTTGAGTTTGGAGAACTTCAATTTATTTCTAGTCATGTGTCTAGAGCAACCGCTATCCAACATCCATTGGTCCAAATCTTTATGTTCCTACGCATAAAGAATTTTCTTGATTTGGATCCAATTAGAATCAGGAATAGCTTAAATTGAGTTTCATTGCCTAGTCTGTCTCATCCAAATCTAGGATTTTCAATCACGTTAACCTTATAGGTTTTGTGAGACTGGTTTTGATAGTTTTGAAAATTTTGATTAATTTTGAAAACAATTTAAATTTTGAAAGCTTAAATAATTTTGAAATTTTGAAAAGATGTTCAACTCTATAAATAACTGAAATTTTGTGTTAGATTCGAATTTGACAAAAAAATAATTTGAATTTGAATTTCAAAAGTTGGCTTCCAGGTCTTGGCGAGGCACAAGGCCTTCTTTGGCCGTAGCCTTATGGGATCATCCACCCTTTCCTAGACAAAGCCTTTTAATGAAATTTCATTTTCAAAATTATTCTTTGAAAAATTTCTGGTCTAACTAGTTTGGGTCTTGGATCGGTAGCTTCGGCTAGTTCTGCCAAATTGGCTTCCCTAACGTACTATCATCTCACCTCCACCCAATACTATGTTGTCAAGTTTCAGTTAAGTGTGTTCAGTCCTTATACTAACCTTTCTAATTTTAAGCATGGTAATTTACAGAAATTTTAAATAAACAATCAATCAAACAATTTGCACAAAAAAATTAAATTTTAATGAACTATAAATATTATTTTCAGTTTGGCTCCCCCTGGACTAAAGCCACGGTGATGGTTAGGCAAGATGTGAATCTTGTCCTTGGGGATCCAATACTGATTTGATCCAGTAGGTTGGTTCAGGCACTGTTTAGGTACCCATGCCTGAATTTTTCCTCTGGACTGATTCAGTACAGTCAAATATGATATTTGTCAGGATTTGGTTCGATAGCCAAGTCCGGATCGATTTAGAACTGATTTCTATTTTCCAAGGATCATGTCAAGACCCTTGGAACCAGAGGTAAATCGTTCTAAGGCTGATCTAAGATCCTTAACCTGAGTTTTCAGGGAGGAGTTCTCCTTTTCAAGTTTTTCAACTTGAGTAGGGGTTCCTTCCTGAACCTTCTCAGTTAAGGGTTTAGAGTCAGCTCCCTCTTTCAGGAGTTTTACTTCCTGTCGGAGGGTTTCGACCCGGAGTTTGGCTTTTGCCAAATCTCGAGAAAGAAAAGAAATTAGTTCACCTAATTGCGATCTATTAAAACCTGTTACCTTAATTTCTCCGTCTTCTGTGAAGGTCAGCTCGCCGTCCTCTTGTTCTGATTCTGACTCTGTCTCGACTTTATCTGAGGCGGTCAGAGCTAGGAGGTTGGACTGGGGTGCCTCTTCTTCTTCTTCTGAGGAAGACTCGTCCCAGGTTGCTTGCAGTGCCTTCTTTCTTCTCGTCTTTTTAGTCTCCTTTAGGTTAGGGCACTCTGACTTGTAGTGGCCCTTTTTCTTGCACTCGTAGCAGGTCACATTGGGCTTGTTTGCTGGTTCAGTTGGTTCGTCCTTTCTTCGGCCAATTTTTCGTTTGTTGGTTCGTTTCTTCAGCTCCTTGTAGTAGCTTTGGGCGAGCTGGACCAGCTTAGTTTGATCTCTTTCTTCTTCTTCTGAATCTGAGTCTGAGTTAGATTCGGTTTCAGGTTCAGGCTTCTTCTTCGTTGTCCTTCCAGTTTTGCCTGCAAGAAAAGCAATACCTTTCTCGACCATATTGGTGTTAGTTTGTTCGTGCAGTTCTAGTTCAGAAAATAATTCATCTAATTTTATTTTAGAAAGATCCCTAGAGACCTTGTATGCATCTACCATAGATGCCCACAAGGTGTTTCTAGGGAAGGCGTTTAGAGCATACCTTATTAGGTCACGATTTTCAACCTTGTGACCTATTGTGTGAAGACCGTTCATTACCTCTTGGATTCGTGTGTGGAGCTGGGCTGCTGTTTCGTTGTCGGTCATCTTGATGGTGTAGAGTTTGTTAGTAGCAGATCCCTCTTGCTGATCCGAGTATCTGAA
>JAGFNQ010006049.1:0-63118 GCA_024364735.1 Boesenbergia rotunda
CCTTATCATCATGTCAGACCAAGTCCACCTACATGATTTAACATGATGAACTTTATGAGCTCCTCAAGGGACATCATCAACTCGACTCACCAGGACACGATTTCCTTCTATAATCAACGACACTTGTAAATAATATTATTTTCCAACTTACCGGGCCTATCGATTTAACAAATAAATCTTGCCCATTGGTAAATCAAAGAAATAAATACTAAGTATATCTGCCTGTTATATGAGATTAAGAGCATGCACTCCATAATATCTGAGGTTTGATTCAATTATATAGTCAGTATAAATTGAATCACCTCAATATCGGTCATGCTCAATACACACATAGTGTACTAGTGTAAAATTATGATCAAGATAAACCAATACCAAATAACATTACAACCATCCCAATGGTTTGTCCAAAACCATCTCGGTTGTGAGCCCCTACTTATATTCTACAAGGGACTGATAACATGATCTTCTGTGTGACACTACACACCATGTTATCTACAATGTAAAGTATTTGACAATATGCACATAAATAACCAAATATAAATATACAAACAGTGATCATGTGATTCTATTTCAAAATGTAGATGTCTATATAAAAGTAAGTCTTTTCGTATATATCCGAACAATCTTTCACTTATACTAAAAGACTATGTTGTCCTCACAATGCCATACATCTGACTCCTATATCCTCGACATGCCTATCAAAAGCTCTCGTTGGAAGGGCCTTAGTGGAAGGATCCGCCAGGCTATCCTCTGATGCAATCTTGGCGACAACTTCGTCTCGCTTTACGATCTCTCGTATCAGTTGGTACTTGAGCTCTATGTGTTTACTCGTCTTATGGGCTCATGGTTCCTTCGAGTTTGCAACTGCACCACTGTTATCACAATAAATTGTGATAGCTCTGGGCAAACCAGGAATCACATCCAAGTCCATCAAGAAGTTCCTGAGCCATACAACTTCCTTAGCCGCCTCAGAGGTTGCCACATACTAGCTTCCATGATGGAGTCTACCACGCATTTCTACTTGACACTCCCTCCATACTATAGCTCCACCTCCTAAAGTAAACAACATACCCTGAGGGTAGACTTACTTTTGTCCCTATCTGATTGGAAGTCTGAATCTGTATAACCCACAGGGAGTAATTGATCTACCTGGGTAAACTAGCATATAATCCCTAGTCTTTTTCAGGTACTTCAATATATACTTTACCGTAGTCCAATGTCCCTAACCTAGATTACTCTTAATACCTACTACCAGCCATGCCCACGGACAAAGCAGATATCCGGTCTCATATATAGCATAGCATACATGAGGCTTTCCACAGCCGAAGAATAAGGAACTCTGTTCATCTCCTCTATCTCCTTTGATGTTTTAGAACACATCTCCTTAGATAGAGGAACTCCATGTCGAAAAGGTAGAAAACCTTTCTTGGAGTTTTTCATGCTAAACCGAGCTAGGACAGTGTCTATGTATGAAGCTTGGGTTAAACACAACATCCTTTTCTTCCAATCCCTTATAACTTTGATCCTAAGGATGTGCCCTGTTTCTCCCAAGTCCTTCATATCAAAACTATTTGGACAGCCATACCCTTACTTTGACATTGTTGCCAATGAGCAAAATATCATCTACGTATAGTACAAGAAATACCACTACGTTTCCGTCACATCTCTTGTATACACAAGACTCTCCGAACTTGAATAAATCCATATGACTGGATTACCTCATCAAAGCGGATGTTCCAAGATCGTGAAGCTTGCTTCAATCCATAAATGGACCGATTAAGCTTACACACAAGATGCTCTTTGCCCTTCGCAATGAATCCCTCTGGTTGCTTCATATAGATGTTTTCCTCAAGACTTCCGTTAAGGAAAGTGTCTTGACATCCATCTGTCATATCTCATAGTACATATGAGTGGCAATAGACAAGAGAATCTGGATAGACTTAAGCATGACTACCGGGCAAAAAGGTCTCCTCATAATCGATACCCTCTTTCTGAGTATACCCTTTTGCAACAAGCCTTGCTTTGAAGGTCTCTACCTTCCCGTCTGATCCACTATTTCTCTTGTAGATCCACTTGCATCCAATGACTTTTACACCATTGGATGGTTCTACTAGCTCCCAGACATGATTAGAATTCATAGATTCTATCTCAGAATTCATCGCCCTTTGCCAAGATACCGCATCTTTATCTTGGAGTGCCTCATTATAGGTCCAGGGATCAGGTTCATGTTCACCAGGGACTAAGTCTGAAGATTCTCCCAAGAACATGAATCTATCAGGTTGTCTAACAACCCTCCCACTATGACGAGGTACTACTTGTGTATCCTCTGTGACACGCCAGTGCAGTCACTTGTGTTGGTGCAAGTTGCATCAGTGATGTCCTCCTCAAGTGTTTTAATGTTTGACAATATACTTAAGTCAGTGATAGATTAAACAAGGGAAGGGGAGTAAGAGAGGAGTAACAAAATGGACCAAAGTCCTAGTAAATCTAGGCACTAAGACCTGGTGAGTGAAGCTGGTCACTAAGTCCTGGCAAAGGACTAGGCATGAAGTCTTGGTCGGGGACTGGGCAAGAAGTCCTGGCCGAGGGTTGGGCACCGAAGTCCTGGTCGAGGACTGGGCAAGAAGACCTGGCCGAGGGTTGGGCACCGAAGTCCTGGACTTAGGGTTTGGGCACGAAGTCTGGTCCGAGGGACTGAGCAACTTAGCTGAGCGATGACTAAGGACAGAAGTAGAGACGGGTTAGGGATCGGACATCTCGAGATCCGGGAGTATCGGAGGCTAAGTAAAAGTCCACCCGAAGGACTGGGTGGCAACCGACTCCTGAAAGGAAGTAGGTGAAAGGTGCATTCTCGGGGTGGGAATTTGCGTCGTTTCGACCTAGGGTTTCATGGAAATCCGAAGTCAGAACCAAGTCCATAAGGCTAATATTGTGTGTATATTTGCTTTGTATTTGTGTATCTTGCAGGTACCAAGAATGGAAGACAAAGCAGGGAAATCACACAAAAGGCGGCTGGAAGCCTTGAAGTCAGGCGCCCAATAGGAATCAGGCCGCCCAACAGGAGTCAGGCGCCCAACAAGAATCAGGCGCCTAGCCCAAAGAGCAAAAACACAGTTTCGTGAAAGAATGCAGAATAGGCTTCCATTCAGGCGCCCGGGATGATACAGGCACCCAAGTTGAAAGCTGTATTTGCTGTTTCGAGTTTGAAATAGAGATAAGCTTTCATTCAGGTGTCGGGAGGTCCGGGGCACCCTGGTCAAAGGTTTTATCAGCTGTGACAAGTTCGGCGCAGGGATAAGGTTTGACCGAGCCCTGTGGGGCGCCCCCATCATCACAGGCGCTCGTATGAAGCCTATAAAAGGGGCATCGACCCCTCAGCTTCAAACAAAACTTCCAAGAGCAATTCTGATCATTCTGACCGACGACAACACGCTAAAGATGAGGCTCAATGACCGGGAGGCTCCAGGAGGAAGTGCGCGGCACTTCGGAGATCCAGATCAGCCAAGCTTCAAACCTTGTTTTGTTCGGTTTGCGTTTATTATTCTGCATTTAATTTTCTATATCTGTGCTTGTAATCATCAACTGTAAGATGAGTTTTCTCTACCTCTAAAAATTCCGGAAAGGAGACCAATAGTGGACTCACATAGAGTACATAGGCCTTGGACGTACTGACCCAGGGGGGTCGGGAACCAAGTAAATAAATCCCGCGTGTCTGCTGTGTTATTTTCTTTGTTTTGTTTATTTTCCGCTGCACTAACGCTCTGAGTCTAGAAAGATCGAAAGTTTCACAAAGTTCACCGAGAAAGGTTCACGATCGATATTCACCCCCTCTATCGACGGCACCGGTCCTACAAGTGGTATCAGAGCCAGGTCACTCTTCACCGGACTAACCGCCTGACGGAGGCACAACACGCCAGGAGTTTGAGGGGGAGCCCCAGGGGTGAATCAGGTATAATTTAATTATAAAATGTCAAATTTTAAATTCCATATTATATGCTTCACGTGCAGAGAGAGAGGGCACTATAAAAATTAGTGCCCTACTCGTAAGAATCATTCCTCACCGGCGGCAAAGGAGACACCAGCGCCAAGAAGTCCGGAGGAACAAGGACCACATCAGATGCTTCAAATGCGAGAAATACGGACACTACAAAAATAAGTGTTCGGCAAAAGTACGTAAAATTTATGTTTCGAAAATTTTTAAATCTCCTGCACTTTCTTATGTAAATTATTTAGATAATTTTACTGAAAAAATTAAATTGTGAAATAGGCAAATTAATGTCTTCCATGATCAACTAGATAATATAGACAGTAATAACACTATCAAAAATTAACTCTTTAATTATCAATATCAATAAATTAATCTATAAAATTAATTCTGAAATTAATTTTAATTCTGATAAACTTAATTCTGATAATTTTTCTGAATTTAAATTTGATAAATCTAAATTCAAATTTGAAAATCCCTTGGATAAATTTGAACTCAAATTTTTAAATCCTTTAGATAATTATGAATTCAAATTTGAAAATCTTAAGGATAATTCTGAGGATAATGAGGATAATTCTGGTGATAGTGGAGATGATGTCTCTTTAGATAATAATTTAATTATTCTCTTAGATAATCTTGAAAAATTAACTAGTGGCCCATTTTACTCCACCTACCTTGAGGATATTGAAAGATCTAATCTTGAGGAGGAGATGAAATTTTCTAAGATTAAGGCCATAGTCAATAAAAATCATAAAGATTCAAATAAACCAAAATTATTGAAAAAACTTGAAAAGATAAATAAGGAAGAAATAGTAGATGAGTCAGAAATTTTCGAAATAATGAAAATTATGAACTTAAACCCACAACTATTAATTAATCATTTCAACCTTAATTATTCAAACCTTAATTAATTCACATTCAAATTAAAATTCTAATTAATTCAAATAAACATTAAATAATTCACATTCAAATTAAAATTCTAATTAATTCAATTAAACCTTAATTAATTCAAATTCAAATTAAAATTCTAATTAATTCAATTAAACCTTAATTAATTCAAATTCAAATTAATTCTTAATTAATTCAAATTAAATCTTAATTAATTCAAATTCAAATTAAATCTTAATTAATTCAATTAAACCTTAATTAGTTCAAATTTAAATTAATTTAAATTAATTTAATTAAACCGTCATTAATTCAAATTTAAGTAATTTTTAATTAATTCAAATCTAATTAATTCGTAAGTGACTTAAACTCGAATTAAATAAAATCTTACCAAAACCGCAATAATTAATTTAATAAAATTAAATATGTCAAAATGGGTTCACATATTCGCGGGTGCACACGACATGCATCAAATCGGGAATTTGATACATCTTTAGAAACTTAATTAAATACTTTGACTTGTTTGACTCATGCATAATTGTCATGTCATGCATTTGCTATTTCTTTTAAATATATTACATGTCATTCATATTTAATTTTTATGCATAAGTTAGAACGGCTATAGGAAAAAGAATAATTGAAACTTGATCAACCTAGTATTAGGTGGAGGTGAGATGATAGTATGTTAGGGAAGCCTTTTTGGTGGAACTAGCTGAAGCTACCGATCCAAAACCTAAGCTAGTTAGACCAAAATTTCTCAAGAAGTAACTTGAAGATGAATTTTCTATAAAAGACTTTGTCAAGAAAAGGGTTGATGATCCAATAAGGCCACGGCCAAAGAAGGCCTAGTGCCTCGCCAAGACCTGGAAGCCAATTACTGAAAATCAAATTCACTTTACTATTGCTAGATTTGAATCTAACACAAGTTTCAATTAAATCTTAGATTTAATAATAAATTAAGGAAAATGATTCAAGCATCTCACAATACACCCAAAAGGCAACCATGCTTGCTGTATTGAGACATCTAGAATGGGTGAGATGTTAAGGATTAATAAATTGAAAAATATTTTTCAAAACTAGTTTTCAAAATTGTTAAAATATGTTTCTAAAAACATACTTTCAAAATAGTGCTTTAACATAATAGTATTTTTATGGATTTCATACTTGTCTGATTGTCAATGTATGATATGTTTTCAAAAATTTATATCATTTTTCAAAAATTGTTTGACTCACACAATTAGACACAAGCCTCTTAGAAAAATACTAAAGTTCCTTAAGGCACCTAAATAGAGTCAAATGGTATCGGGTACAGGGGGAATGTTCTCATTATTTTGAAATGTTTTTTTACATTACTATCATTTGGAAATGGTTTTCGAAAACTGTGCGTTAAATACTATTACTTACGTTTCTCGAAAAACTATGTCTCGTTTGATTTTGATAAACCCTAAAGACACAGAGGAAGGTCCACTTCATGATTTACAAGGACTCCTAGGATGTGTCAGATTTAGGGGGAGTTTGAGTCAAACTTCTGAAAAGTTTGTTTTAATTATTTGTTTTGAAATTATTGATAATTCCTTTGATCTGAACTAAACCCTAAAGACTTAGAGGAAGAGTACTTGTGGTCAACAAGCTTCCTAGGACTAGGTCAAGTTTAGGGGGAGGTCAAATTAAAAGAAATTATTTAATAACATGTTCAAAATCTTGCTGAAAATATGAGTCTTTCAAAATACTATTAGTCTATTTTTCAGAATTTTTGTGCCTTATGAAATTGTTTTTGAAATAATATTTACTTGGGTTGGAGAACTTCTAGGACACTTAGGAAAATGTCCTTGTAGTCAACAAGGTTTCCTATGATTGTGTCAGACTTGAAGATAAACCAAGTCAAGCAAAATATTATGTCTTCAAAAATTCATACATTTCTCAAAATATACTTACAAAGTACTATCATTTTTTTTCTTATCAAAATTATGTTCAGAAATAGTACTTACATGAATTTGGAGAATTTCCAGGACACTTAGAAAAATATCCTTGTAGTCAACAAGGGTTCCTAGGATAGTGTCAGACTGGAAAAGAAACCGAGTCAAGTAAAATATTATGTTTTCAAAATGCATAATATTTAAAAAAAAAGGTACTTATATTTTTCAAAGTCAAATCTTTTTCAAAAAGTGCTTAATTTTTCAAAAATTCAATATATATTTCAAAAGTACTTAATTTTTCAAAGCTCAGTACTTGCAAAATATGCATAATATTTTTCAAAAATACTTATATTTTCCAAAATTGCAAAAATGCATAATATCTTTCAAAGTTACTTATATTTTTCAAAAATTACATAATCTTTCAAAAGTACTTATATTTTTCAAAAGATCATAATATTTTTCAAAGTACTTGTACTTTTCAAAGCTCATAGTATTCTTTCAAAGTTATGCATTTTCCAAAAGTACTGGTTGTTCTCAAAAAGTCCAATATATCTTTCAAAATACTATGCTTTCAAAAATTACACTAAGTATTTTTAAAAAGAACCAAAGATTTCCATTGTTGGTGCAAGTATATTTGGTTTTTTTTATGTATGACAAAGGGGGAGAGATGTGCCTTAAGTTAGAAATAAAATTTTTTTTCTCTTTCCAAAGGATCAAAGATCAAAATGCTTTTCAAAAAGGAGGGAGAGTGAAAGTTAGAAATTTTTTTCCCCTAGAGGATCAAAAATAGATTTTCAAAACTTAGATCAATTTTTTCATTTGATCCCAAGATTTAGAAGTTAGACCTTTCAACCAATCTAACTTAAGATATTGTCAAACATCAAAAAGGGGGAGATTGTTAGTGCAAGTTGCATTAGTGATGCCCTCCTCTAAGTGTTTTAATGTTTAACAATATACTTAAGTCAGTGATATATTAAACAAGGGAAGGGGAGTTAAGAGAGGAGTAACAAAATGGACCAAAGTCCTAGTAAATCTAGGCACTAAGACCTGGTGAGTGAAACTGGGCACTAAGTCCTGGCAAAGGGCTGGGCACGAAGTCCTGGTCGAGGACTGGGCAAGAAGTCCTAGCTGAGGGTTGTGCACCGAAGTCATGGTCGAGGATTGGGCAAGACGACCTGGCCGAGGGTTGGGCACCAAAGTCCTGGACTTAGGGTTTGGGCACAAAGTCTTGGTCCGAGGGACTGATGACTAAGGACAGAAGTAGAGACGGGTTATGGTTCGGACGTCTCGAGATCCAGGAGTATCGAAGGCTAAGTTAAAGTCCACCCGAAGGACTGGGTGGCAACGGGCTCCTGAAAGGAGTAGGTGAAAGGTGCATTCTCGGGGGTGGGAACTTGCGTCAGTTCGACCTAGGGTTTCATGGAAATCCGAAGTTAGAACCAAGTTCTTAAGGCTAATATTGTGTGTATATTTGCTTTGTATTTGTGTATCTTGCAGGTACCAAGAATGGAAGACAAAGCAGGGAAATCACACAAAAGGAGGCTGGAAGCCTTGAAGCCAGGCACCCAACAGGAATCAAGCACCCAACAGGAGTCAGGCGCCCAACAAGAATCAGGCGCCTAGCCCAAAGAGCAAAAACACAGTTTCGTGAAGAATGCAGAATAGGCTTCCATTCAGGCGCCCGGGATGATACAGGCGGCCAAGTTGAAAGCTGTATTTGCTGTTTCGAGTTCGAAACAGAGATAACCTTTCATTCAGGCGCCCGGGAGGTCTGGGGCTCCCTGTTCAAAGGTTTTATCAGCTGCGACGAGTGCGCGGGGATATGGTTTGACCAAGCCCTATGGGGCGCCCCCATCATCATAGGTGCCCGTATGAAGCCTATAAAAGGGGCCTCGACCCCTCAGCTTCAAATAAAACTTCCAAGAGCGATTTTGATCATTCTGACCGATGACAATGCGCTAAAGATGAGGCTCTATGATCGGGAGGCTCCAGGAGGAAGTATGCGGCACTTCGGAGATCCAGATCGGCCGAGCTTCAAACCTTGTTTTGTTCGGTTTGCGTTTATTATTCTGCATTTAATTTTCTATATCTGTGCTTGTAATTATCAACTGTAAGACGAGTTTTCTCCGCCTCCGAAAATTCTGGAAAGGAGACCAATAGTGGACTCATGCCGAGTATATAGGCCTTGGACGTACTGACCCAGGGGGTCGGGAACCAAGTAAATAAATCCCGCGTGTCTGCTGTGTTGTTTTCTTTATTTTGTTTATTTTCCACTGCACTAATGCTCTGAGTCTAGAAAGATCAAAAGTTTCACAAAGTTCACCGAGAAAGATTCACGGTCGTCGATATTCACCTCCTCCTCTATCGACGGCACCGGTCCTACAACTTGTGGTATGTCCTCCTGTACCATTGGTACTGAAGTTGGAACATCCCCTCTCAATTCCTCAAGAATGATCCTACTCATGGGCTTGTGATTCATCACATAGTCTTCTTCTAAAAATTGGGCATTTGTGCTAACGATCACCCTCTGATCTTTAGGACTATATAATAGACCACCTTTCATTCCTCTAGGATAGCCTACGAACAAGCAAACTTCTGTACGAGATTCCAACTTATCAGCATCCCCTTTCATCACATGTGCTGGACTACCCCAAATCCAAATATGTCTCAGACTAGGCTTTCGCCTAGTTCACAATTCTGTGGGAGTAGAGGGTACTAACTTAGATGGTACCAAATTTAGTATTTACACTGCTGTTTCCAAAGCATATCCCCAGAACGAATCAGACATCTCAGAGTAAGTCATCATCGCTCTAACCATCTCCATAAGAGTCCTATTCCTTCACTCTGCCACAACGTTCTATTGGGGCATACTGGGTGTAAATAATTAGGATTGAATCCCAGCCTTTGATAAGTAACTCCTAAACTCTCCCAAGAGGTACTCACTACCACGATCAGATCGTAGTGTCTTGATAGTTTTACCTTGACGTTTCTCCACATCAGCCTTGAATTCTTTGAACTTGTCAAAGCATTCAGACTTACGGTGCATCAAGTAAATGTATCCATACCTTGAATAATCGTCTATGAAAGAGATGAAATATTTAAAGCCGCCTCTATCCTGGATAGTCATAGGACCACACAAATTAGAATGAACCAATTCTAACACATCTTTGGCTCTATAGCCCTTGGCCTTGAAAGACCTCTTGGTCATCTTACCTTCCAAGCAAGATTCACAGGTTGGGAAGTCTTCCACCACTAATGAACCTAAGGGCCCATCGACTATCAACCATTGAATCCTACTAAGGTTAATATGACCAAGTCTTAGATGCCAAAGATATATTTGGTTCATTTTTGAAGGTTCTTTTCTCTTACAGTTAGACGATGAGTTATTTACTTCTATTTGCATCGTGGGAGATTTTGGTTTAAGAGTGTACAAATTGCCAATCAACGCACCTGAATAGATAATCTCTCTATTCCTTTTTATAACAATTCTGTCATTAAAAGAAATAGAATACCCATCCTTTATTATTTTAGAAACTGAAATGAGATTCTTTCTAAAACTAGGTACATAAAGGCAATTTCTCAAAACCAAACATTTATTTTTTTCAAAAGATAAGACGTCTCCCACTGCAATAGCCGCCACCTCCGTAGCATTGCCTATGTAGACGGTCATCTCTCCCTCAGCTAGTCGTCGGGTTTCCTAGAACCCCTGCAAAGAATTGCAGACATGATCAGTGGCTCCCGTATCTACACACCAGGTACCGGTAGATAACACCGCTAAGCATGTTTCAATGACCAAAAAAAAAGATATACTTGAATTATTCTTCTGATGGCAGAGACAGTCCGCCTTCCAATGTCCAGTCTGCTTGCATGTGAAGCACTTGCCTTTCGGCTTCTTCACGCCACATTGAGGTGCCTGAGGTCCTGTTGCTTTCTTTGTCACACCTTGTTTCTTCTTCTTCTTGCCTTTTGGCTTAGAAGTAGAAACCCTCTGAGCAACCAAGGCATGAGCACTCTGACGAAAAAGACCCTCTGCCGCCTAGAGTTCTGTCAGTAGTTTCGCCAACGAATATGCACGTTTGTTCATATTATAGTTTAGGAGAAACTGCTCAAAACTCCTAGGCAGAGACTGGAGAATGATATCGATCTGGGTTTCTCCATTGATCTCCGCTCCAAGGACTTCCATCTCATTGAGATGTGCCATCATTTTGAGAACAAGATCCCTTACAAGTGTTCTCTCAGTCATGGTAGTCGTCATTGTTAGTGATATGAGAGAAGTGTCCTAAGGCAATCGCCTTATGATTGTAATTATTTATTTTAATAAATGAATATTCACTATTTGAGTATACATATTTGTGTATTTGATTGAGATCTTAAACTTATTTACTAAATGTCTGCAATACAATTCACAGCATGAGAGAATTTGTGATGAATTCACAACTAGTGATTATCTCTACATGTGCAATTGTGAAGTATTGAAATTGTCCCTAGTCGATGAATTGATAAATACGGACACTATCAATTCTGTTGAGACTAGAATGAGTTATTCTCTAATCAGCTGATTCTCACTGGCTGGTGACATTGAGATGTCCGGAGATAAACATGAATGCTAGTTAAGGGAACTAGTTCATTGGAGTGACTGGCTGTAAAACTTCATATGGTAGTCTACATATAGATATGTCAGTGAAGTTCTTACTGTAGCTTAAGTGCGATGTTCCTTTGACTTGCGGTGTTCAAGTCATCTTGGTCATGGAGACTTATACTTTGACATCTTAAGCAAGCATCTCCAAGGAGGTGTGGACCCAGGATGATTGGGTATAAGCCGAAGTGCCTGAAGATGTTTGAGCAGCCTACAAAGGATTCACCACTCCTTGCGAGGAGATGTATACCCGAGCCCTATCGTCAGATTGTTACTCGAAGCCAGCCTCTGGCAGAGCATGACATATTAGAGTATGAATCTCTTAAATACATGAGAGTAATTAGAATCCGTAGGATGAGAAAACGTTACTTGGGCTAGGTGTGACGTAGTCAGCCTAGTGGGGACTGATACACATAGACCATGTTCTGAACCAAGTGGGTATAAGATGGTGAAGGAAATGGGGCACGATTCATTATAGCTGCTGAAGGGGTTTAGAATTGTTTATGAGGTCAACCGTTGATCTTTCGATTAATTGGGGATCATGATGTACTACTAGGTGTCACTCATGATTGTTCTATAATTAATTGATTAATTATAGACGGCCAACATAAATCGAAAGCCTATTTAATCACACACACTACGAGTAATCCGAGGGATTTAAAACGAGTTGAAAATTGGATTTTTCAATCAAGAGAGATTAAGTTTGGTTGAGCCAAACGATAAGTCGAATCTGAATTTTTCAGAGACGCATCGGAAGCGTAAAATGGCTAAGTCTTTTGAAGACTTAATAGATGAATTAAATAAGTTTAATTCATTGGGGCTTGGCTTGGATGGGCCGGCCAAAGAGGGCCTCCATCCTCTTTGCTTGGCCGTCCACAACAAAGGGAGAGAACCAAGTTTTTGGTTCAATTTATAAAATCAACCAAGTGTGGTTTGTTTTATAAAATTATGGATGATATAAATTTTTATATAATAAACCAAGGTTTGGTTTATTTTTCATGGAAATTAAAATGAACCATGGATTGGTTTATTTTATTTTATAAAATCAATCATGGATTGATTTACCATGATAAGGAAATTATTCCATAGGAGAGAAGATTTTTATCATGAATTAAAATATGATTTTAACCATGATATAAAATAAAACTTGGCATGATGGAATAAGTTATTCCATATTTGAGAGGCTTGATAGTTGAGAGGCCACTATATAAAGGACCCAAGGCAAGGCTTGGGTGTGAATCAAAAAAAGAGATGAAGGCATAGGCTCTCTCCCTCTCTTTCTCTCCTTCTCTTCTCCCCTTCTTGCCGTGTGCCAACCAGCCTCTTCTTTTGCTTCGCCGGAATTTTGATTCCGACCATCCTTTTGTGGTTAGTCTCCCGACTTCTCTCTTGATTTTTCTTGTCGCGTTCTCGGAGAATCTAGTAGTTCTCGAGAACACGAAACTCGTGGCTTTGCGAAGTCATCCCGAAGACACTCGACGTGGACGCGAATAAAGGCGGAACTTCCAAGGGACGCTTACGGTTGGATCTCATCCCTTCCTTCGAGTTACGCAAGGTAATATGTAAATTAGTGTACGTTTCTGCAAAATTTTAAATATATGATCATGTCTACACAAGATAAAATTTCATGCTTAGATGTGTGGTTGAATAATTTAAGAAATTATTTATGCTAAACCTTTTGCTGCACGTAATTAATTTTTAAAATTACGAACCCGCATCCATGTCAACATGCACCCGGTCCCTACAGTCATTAAGTTCCTCATTGTCTCCTACCTAGCGGCCAGATTTTGATGTCCGAAGAGCTCATTGAGATTGAACATCATATCATAAGCAGTGAAAAAAACCTGATGCTGATGTTGCAATACATTTGACATAGAAGCTAAAATATAATACCGCGCCATCTCATATGCTTTAATACACTTCTTATAGCATTCCTTCTCCTCTTCACCAGAATCCTCGCTAGGTTTTTCAAGACAGAACTCGAAAAGTACAAATTTATACTCCTCAGCAGTTAGGATAATGTCCAGGTTCCATTTCCAATCAATGTAGTTAGGGCCCGTAAGTTTATTTTCTTTTAATATTACAACAAGTGGGTTAAAAGTCATTTTTGAAAAACCTGAGAATCATAATGATCACATACTTTAGATTTCAAAAAATAGTGATTCCTTAAACAATAAATTTTAAAATCAACCAACACCTCAAAACACCGAGAATATCGTATGCCACGATAGTGTGGATGTATACGAATTCTACATTTGTTAGAGGAGGTTTTACCCATTAATTTTATTATCTTGTCAACCTAACTTTTTGACAAATAAAATTAATAGTTGGTTCCTCTTCGCCTCTATAAATAATAGTAGTGACTCCGATGGGGAAGATACTATTATTTGCATCTAAGTGTTTACTGTTGGAGCAATCGACCCTAAGATGGTTCGGAGTGACCATAGGTTTTGATGTTTGGGCAAAGGGTTTAAGTTAGGTTTTCCCTTGTATTCTTATATGTGTATGTTGAGTGTGCAGGTTGTACAGGTTACACATATGGGCTTGACTGGACAGTCTCGGTATGGTGAAGGATGGCATGGAGGCAAGCTGGAGGCTTGCGTGCGCATCCAAGGGACCTTGGTGAGCAGGGACGATGAGCTGATGGGCGCGGACTTCAAGGCATACGTGAAGGATGGCATGGAGGCAAGCTGGAGGCTTGCGTGCATCCGAGGGACGGGAGCCGAAGATGAAGAGGGCGTGAAGGCAATAGTCGAGGCTGCGGATAAGGAGTCAGTCGAGTCGTGAGGATCGAGTGCTGTGTGAATGTACTCGGGAAGGGATTCAGCTGGGGACCAGTCGACTGCTCTGGGAGCAGTCGACTGGTAGGTGGCTGGTGAGCTGGCTAAAATTCGAACGTTGGGGTGCAACGGTCGAATTTGGTTGGCACCAGTCGACTGCCCTTGGAGCAGTCGACTGGTGGCGAGGTTTTCAGCCCGAGTTCTATTTAAAGAGAACTCAGTTTGGGCTGAGATTTTTTGACGAGTTTGGCTTTGGGTAAGAGCCAAACAGTAGTCTTTGTGCTCAGAGCTTTGATTGTGTTTGTGGTGAGGTTTCTCCACCCACAAGGAGCGACGAGGGCTAGCCGGAGGTTATGCGGGGAGTGATCCACCGACGGATTCTTGGATTAGTCACCCGGCCAGGGTGGATACCAAGTAAATAGGTTTGTTAGCGTTTGTTTCTCGTTGTTAGTTCTATTTTATTGTATATTTCTGCTGCGCAACTAACAACGTAGGTGAGAAGAAGAATTGAAACGCTATTCACCCCCCCTCTAGCGGACGTATTCGATCCTATAGTTGGTATCAGAGCGAAGGACCGCTCTTGATCGGACTAACCGCCGAGGGAGCACACGCTAGAGGAAAATGGAAGGAGAAGGTCCGCTAGGGGACGACATCTACACTTCGCTAGCCTACGACCACGAGGATTTTAACTATTGGCGGGTGAGGATCGAGACGTGGTTCAGAATGGATTGGGCATGCCGAATCGCGCTTGAAGACCCTTCGAAGTTCCAAAGGACAAGCACGGGAAGAAGCTTCGTCCTAGATATTGGGACAAAGAGCAACACGAATAATTTCGGGCAAATAAGAAGGTAATAGATGTATTAATCAATATTTTGCCTACTAATATGTTAAATGGTGTAGGGGAGTATCAAAGTGCATGTGAATTATGGAGTAAAGTGAAAGAGTATCATGAAAGTCCTACACATGCTCAAGAGCTCAAGGAGAAAAGTCAAAGTGGTCAAGAAGAAGAAGAAGAAAAGGAAGTGTCAACCTCTTCAAGTGAGAAGGAGGAATTAAGTGAAAGATCATTAACCTCCTCAAGAGAAGAAGAGGAAGAGGTCTCCACCTCAAGGATTGAGGGGGAGGAGAGACCCAATTCAATGTCAGATCAAGAAGAAGAATCTACATCATCCAAGGTTGAAGAAGTCAACCTAGTCTTCACCTCCACCAAAGCTAAATCGAAGGAGCACATCACATGCTTTGGTTGCAATGAAAAGGGGCACTACAAGGACAAGTGCCCAAAAGGTAAGAAGGAGGTAAAATCTAAACCCGAGTCCATTCAATTTAAATCTAACGTGGGTTGTAGGATTGGAGGAGCCCAAGAAAAGAAAAAGGACATTAGATGTTTCACATGTGGAGAATTGGGGCACTACCACACCAAGTGCCCAAGGAAAGGAGAACTAAAGAAGATGGAGAATTTGAGAAGATGGGAGAAGAAGGAGAGAAAGAAAAGAAGCTCACAACAAGGAAGGACTACAAGGGTAAGGGAGGTAATTCGTAACCCTAGGCTAAGATGTAATTCATATTTAAGTTCCTCTATCCATGATAAAAATAGAATTAATCGTTCATCCATGCATGCTAGTTTTCATGAAAAATGCTTAATGGTGCATAACTTCGGATTTAGATATAATGATAGGACTAGGGTTAACAAGGTAGAACACAACCCTAAAAAAGCATGTATAATGATAGACCCAAGACCTCTAGACCTAAGGATCATGGCACTAATCCCAAAAAGGGGAGGAATGTGCCTAGAAAGGAGGTTAGGCCTAGGAATGTCCAAGGTGGACACATGGGTTCAAAGGTTAAAAATTTGGAAAGGGAAAATCAAGCCTTGAGGGCAAGGCTTGATACATTAGGAAAGACCCTAGAAAGGTTCACGGTTGGATCTAAGGGCCTAGACATGGTGTTGGATAGCTTGAAACCCAACTACGATAGATCTGGATTGGGATACCGGTCTAAGACCTCCAAGGCCAACAAAAAGAAGTATGCTAGGGAGGCATACAACCATGGTAAGGAGGGTAAGTCCAAGGATGGCAAGGGAATGCCATCCAAGGGTAGAAAGGTTGACTTAACCAAGGACAAGGTGTCCAAGGTTAAGAATGTTCACATTGTGGGCCAAGAGTCACCGAGGGCACACCGGTGTGGCTTAGTGTGGATTGAGTTACCTAGGGAGGTGGCTAGGGCTCAGAGCTCAAGGGGGAGCTCTAGGAGCCTATGGGGTCCATGGTGAGTGGATCTCAAGAGTTTCTCTCCTAGAAAACTAGGTTGAAATGTGCCAAAAGGATTGGAAGACTTGGGTAAGTCTTAATTCTAGAAAATGACACATTAAAAGGAGAATTAGGGAGAACAAGGTGAAAATAGAATATATCTGAGAAAATTAGGTTTTAATGAGTGAACACCATGTAATTCAGTGCTAGAAATAAGTTGTGATCAAGTATAAGAGAATACATTAAGGAGAAATCACGACTGAGACTTTTGGGGATGAGTTTCAATGATACACTTTAGGATAAGTTGAGTTTCGTGCCAATCATGGGATCCGAAACACATTTGTTTGGAAACGTATTTTTCCCAAGTGGACATTGGCCCCACAGATCTTCCCACGAAATTTCATAATTTTTGAAGATTTGTGGAATTATCTAGGGATTACTGAAATTGGGCTGAAAAACCTGAAATTCAGGTATCAGTTGACTGCCCCTAGGGCAGTCGACTGGTAAGAGCCCAGAAACATTCTGTGAGTTTTGGGAGTCGACTGCCACAGGGGCAGTCGACTGGTCTGTAGGCTGAAATAGGAAAATGGCTATTGGTTGATAGAATATGATGTCTAAATTAAAATCCTTGATGATACTGGTTGAGTAAAGGTGTGCCTCATGGGTTAATGGTGATTATATGAAATGAGGCCATATGGAAAATTCAAGGAAGTTTGATAAGTTTCTCTTGTGTGTCTAGGGTTTAGAGATAAAAAGGGGGAAACTTTCAGCATAATGAGGATATGGATAAGGAAATGAATTGATTACAATTCCATGTGTTTAATTATGATGGTTAGCTTTAACAAACACATCGAATTAGAGATATATTTGAAGGTTGATACAAATGTCAAATCTTTAAGTAAATTAGATTGTACCAAAAGTCAAGCACACTTGTATTTTTCATGGAATTATAAAGGGTATATCCTAGCAAATGTGCTTGCAACCTTTTTAAACATTTTCAAGGTTTAGTTGAGTTCGTTTTGGCACTAGGGGTAAGGTTGCTTGGGAGCAAGCCTTTAATGGTGTCCAAGGGAGAAGAACTCGGGTGTTGGGTTGGGTATAACTCAACATGGTGTTAGGGTGTTAAGTTGGGTAGAACTTAACCTTGGTAGATTGAAAATTTGGAAAAGGCATAGGTTAAGGGGGAAATTGCCTCCTAGGTGCCTTAATTTTCATAGAAAATTTTTGGGTATTGTGTCCAACTTGGGAACGGTGATAGATACATGGTGAAATGTATTTTTCCCAAGTAGGTATGGGTACCACAAAGTTCTCCACGAAATTTGGGAATTTTTGGAGAATTCTAGAATTTTTGGCGCGTTTCTGAAATTCGGCCAGAAAACTAATTATCAGAGTATTAGTCGACTGACCATTTTGGCAGTCGACTGCCCAGGGCTGATTTGTGTATAAGCAGCTGGTTTGGTATCCAAATGGTGTAAAACAAGTGTATAGGGGGTTAGTACACTGTGTTTAGGACCATTAGGGATTAAAAGAACCAATAATTGGGATATTATTGGGGTCCTTTTGATGTATGGCAAAGGGGGAGAAGTTTGGGTTTAAGTTGGGAAACCAAATATACCTTTGCTAGAAACCCTAGATTTAGGGTGAGCTGAGTTTAAGGGGGAGCATGGTTGCTCCATTCTTGGCGTAAGGGGAACCTTGGAGAGGTTCTTAAAAAGCCTTTGTAAGTCCAATGTAGGGGGAGCTTGGTAGAAGCTTTAAAAAGCCCATTTTGACCATTTTGTAGAAAATCCTAACTTGGAGGGTTAGGTAGTGAAAATTCATAGCTTGGAGCGCTATGTGTGGAAAAACCCTAACTTGGAGGGTTAGGTGGTAAAATGTCCTAACTTGGAGGGTTAGGTGTAGGATGCCTTGGGATAGGATCCATGTATGCATTGCATATGCATTATTTTTGCCATTGACTACTGTTTTACTTTCCCTAACTTAAACGTATTGCCAAACATCAAAAAGGGGGAGATTGTTGGAGCAATCGACCCTAAGATGGTCCGGAGTGACCATAGGTTTTGATGTTTGGGCAAAGGGTTTAAGTTAGGTTTTCCCTTGTATTCTTATATGTGTATGTTGAGTGTGCAGGTTGTACAGGTTACACATATGGGCTTGACTAGACGGTCTCGGTACGGTGAAGGATGGTATGGAGGCAAGCTGGAGGCTTGCGTGCGCATCCAAGGGACCTTGGTGAGCAGGGACGATGAGCTGATGGGCGCGGACTTCGAGGCATACGTGAAGGATCCGCTGTGCAACTAACAACGTAGGTGAGAAGAAGAATCGAAACGCTATTCACCCCCTCTAGCGGACGTATTCGATCCTACATTTACCATTACATGATACTAAGGGAATTATCTAGGATTATGTGTCGTCCGATGGGGAAAAACACACGCTCCTAAATAACTTCCTATAATCATGTCTAACCTAGTGATCCGCGAAACAAGCTCATCCGATATGGAGGAAAGCACTCAGAGTCAACGCGCAAGCTTGTTTGCATCATATGTCAAATTAGTAATGGAGGTCATGAGACTCATAGAGTCCCTCTCCCACTTAGTTATTTATAATTGAGGAATTTTACCATGCAAACACAACAAGCATATAAACAAAAAGCAATAAACAAGAAAATATAATTTTCCCACTATTATGACTTTTGTTCTTCAATATGACTCCAGTCATGTCGCCACCTCGTCTGCACCTCCCTACTCCATGCGCAAGCCACCATGAAGGGATCTCCGAGCCAAGATAAAAAACTATTTTAATTTACATCCATCGATCCTATACTTCACAAAGGAGTGTACATCAAGTCTAGATCGAAAGTAAACTAAAATGCGTGGCTAAATAATTGTCGTATTTAATTACAAAAATTAAATACTAAATCTAGCCTCGTCAACCCCGAGGATTCAAATAATATTACACACATGCACATACAATCACATACAATCCATATTAAGTCATAATAGTCGGATCATGTGTCTGCAACCAAAGAGTTAGCCTACGCACATCCTACTATTATCCGGCATAAAAAATACATGATAAGTGTAAAAAAGTAACCGAATCTAAAACACACAAAATCGGAAACCATTGGCTCTGATACCAATTGTTGGTTGCCGTGACGGTTTTAGGTCGCGCATGGGAATCCTCTCCATGTCCACGGATTAAAATTTTCAATCCGAATGGAGAACAATTCCCACACGACCGTCTCATCGTTGAGCTAATCGATTCGAGCGACTGTTTGAACAACCGTGTTGTTCTAGCAATCAATCTCATCCAATCGATTAGCTGCGGAATAGACGATGAGTGGATCGCCAGTTTTTGTGTTTATCATCGGGGTCCAAGATTATTATCAACATAAAATATTGAACAATAATCAAACATGTAATTAATTAATCACATGAAATAATAGCACTAATCAAAAGGAACCAAACAAGAAGTTATACCTTCCCGTTCACCTCGTGATCTTCGACTCTATGACCTATCCCCTTCTTAGACGTCGTGTGGCGACGATCCTCCAAGAACCAAAGTCGCCAAGGCCACCAACTCATCTCTCCAAAGTTGCACCAAAAACCCTAACCCCTAAGGTTCTTGCCGCCAGCCACCTCAAGGAGGAAGAAGAAGATGAAGGAGAAGAGAAGAAGTTCTTCTCCTTCACATGAACCCTAACCGACCTCCTCCTTTTCTTCCTATCATGCGGCACCAAGCACACAAGGAAGAAAGCAACCTCTTCTCCCCTCTTCCAAGCTCGCGGTGCCAAGCACCACCAAGGAAGGACTCCTTCCTTACCCGCCGACCAACTTCCTTCTTCTTCACTTGTTGCCGCACGCCATAAAGGAGGAGAGGTCTCCTCCTTGTCTAGTGATCGTCGGCCTCAACGAAGAAAGGAAAGGAAGAAGAGAAGGAGAGGAAGAAAACAAGTTTCTTCCTTTCCCTCTACCATTGGCGTGACCTAGGAGAGAGAAGGGAGAGAGAGGAAGAGAGGAGAGACTTAGGGTTCTTGTGGATTGGATGCCTTGGTCTCATGACACCATGGGGTATTTATAGGCTATAATAGGGGCCATGAGGAGAAGTTGGGTCTTGGTCACCCAATGGATCCAAGCCCGATCCATTAATGATGATCCATTCTACTAGAGGATCTTTATTGATCTACCTCACCAATCCCCATATTTAAATATGAGCTTCACATATTATGAGTACAAAACTCCCCCCGTGTTTAAGATATCGAATGTCAGTTAATTAATTAAATTACTGATAATTTAATTAATCAACATCTAACTCAATGAGTAGTATCACTCAACCTTATCATCATGTCGGACCAAGTCCACATGCTGGATTTAACATGATGAACTTTATGAGCTCCTTAAGGGGATATCATCAATCTGACTCACCAGGATACGTTTCCTTCTATAATCAACGACACACCATATAAATAATATTATTTTCCAACTTACCGGGCCTATCGATTTAACAAATAAATCTCGTCCATTGGTAAATCAATGAGATAAATACTAAGTACATATGCTCGTTATTATATCAGGATTAAGATCATGTACTCCATAATATCTAAGGTCTGATTCAATTATATAGTTAGTATAAATTGAATCACCTCAATATCGGTCCCGCTCAATACACACAAAGTGTACTAGTGTAATTTTATGGTCAAGATAAACCAATACCAAATCACACTACAACCTGTTGGTGCAAGATGCATCAGTGATGCCCTCCTCTAAGTGTTTCAATGTTTGACAATATGCTTAAGTCAGTGATACATTGAATAAGGGAAGGGTGGGTGAAGAAAACTGGACTAGAGTGAACCAAAGTCCTAGTTAACCTAGGCACTAAGACCTGGCCGAGGGCTGGGAACCTAAGACCTGACCGAGAGTTGGGCACTAAGTCCTGGTGAGTGAAGCTGGACACTAAGTCCTGGTGAGTGAAGCTGGGCACTAAGACCTGGTGAGTGAAGCTGGGCAAATATCCTGATAAGTGAAGTTAGGCACTAAGTCCTGGTGAGTGAAGCTGGGCACTAAGACCTGGTGAGTGAAGCTGGGCAAAAGTCTTGATGACTGAAGTTAGGCACTAAGTCCTGGTCGTAGGATTGGGCAAAAGTCCTGGTGAGTGTAGCTAGGCAAAAGTCCACCCGAATGGACTGGGTGGCAACCATCTCCTGAGAGGAGTAGTAGGTTGAAGGCGCGTTCCCGGGGGTGGGAACTTAGTCGTCGGTTCGACCTAGGGTTTCGAGGAAATTCGAAATCAGAATCATTTCCTTAAGGTTAAGATTATCTGCATGTTTGTCTTGTCTGTGATTTTATTGCAGGTACCTAAAAGTTGGAAACAAGGCAAGCAAGCAAACACAAACTGATCTGGAAGAGGCATCCAGGGCACCTGTATTAATACAGGCGCCCTAGAGCTATAGGGTGCCTGTTAATAGGGGCGCCTGAAGGCTCCCAGGCGCTTGTGATGAGACAGGCGCCTGGGAAGGGAAAACTTATCCCTGCTGTGAGTTCGGCGCAGAGATGATGTTTGACCAAGCCTCTTGAGGCGCCCCCTTCAACATAGGCACCCCAATGAATGCTATATAAAGGGGCTTTGGCCCCTCAACTCAGACGATTATTCAGAAACCATTCTAAGCTTCTCAAGTGACGACAAAGCACTAACGACGAAGCTCTGTGACCAAGGAGGCTCCAGGAGGAAGTGCGCGGCACTTCAGAGGTCCAGATCGGTGGAGTCTTCAACCATGTTTTGTTCGGTTTGAATTTACTTTCCGCACGTATTTTATCTATTCTTTTGATTGTAAACTGTGCACTGTAAGTCGAGTTTCTCTGCCTTCGAAAAGTCTGGAAAGGAGACCATTAGTGGACGAGCATTCCCCTGCTTAGGCCTTGGATGTACTGACCCTGGGGGGTCGGGAACCAAGTAAAAATCCCGCGTGCATATTGTTTTTATTTCATTGTGTTTTCCGCTGTGCTACTAATGCTCTGTTTAGAACGAACATTCGTAAATATACGATCGGATGTTTCTGCGAAAGATTTACGGTCGATATTCACCCCCTCCTCTATCGACGGCACCGATCCAACAAGTGGTATCAGAGCCTGGACGCTCTTCACCAAACTAACAGTCGAAGGAGCAAAGATGCCAGGAGTTGAGGGGGAGCCCAGGGGTGAATCAGGTACAATTTTCTATTATGGTCAATTTTAAATTTCATATTACGTGTTTCAAGTGCAGGGAGAGAGGACACTACAAAAATCAGTGTCCTACTCATAAGACTCGGTCTACACCATCAGAAGCAAAGGAGGCCCCAGCGCCTGGAGTCCGGAGGGATAAAAGTCAAATACGGTGCTTCAAATGCGAGAAGTACAGACACTACAAGAACGAATGTCTGGTAAAGGTACGCAAAATTTACATTCCAAAAAATTTTCAAATTCCTGCACAATCGTATGATAAGTTAGATAATTTTTCAGACAAATTAATTTTACTGCAACGTCAAATTAATATTTTGCATGCCCAATTAGAAAATGTAGATATTGCTAAAATATTAGAAATTAATTGTTTAATACTTAATGTTAACTCAACAATCTCTGAAATTAATTCTGATAAAATTATCTCTGAAATTAATTCTGATAAAGTTACTTCTGAAATTAATTCTGATAAAATTATCTCTGAAATTAATTCTGATAAAATTATCTCTGAAATTAATTCTGATAAAATTATCTCTGAAATTAATTCTCATAAAATTATCTCTGAAATTAATTCTGATAAAGTTACTTCTGAAATTAATTCTGATAAAATTATTTCTGAAATTAATCCTAAAATTAAATTTGATAATTTTAAGGATAATTTTGAAATTCTTAAGATTAATCCTGAAAATATTGAAAATATCTCTAAGGATAACAATGATTTCTCATAAAATCTTAAGGATAACAATGACATTATCTCAGAAAATCTTAAGGATAACAATGACATTATCTCAAAAAATCTTAAGGATAACAGTGACATTATCTCAGAAAATCATAAGGATAACATTGAAAATATTTCTTATGATTGTTATGAGGATAATGAGGATAATTCTGAGGATAGTGGAGAAAAAATCTTCTTAAATGATAATTCAATTTTCAAATTTTTAGATAATATTGAAGATTATTACAAAACATTAACTAGTGACCCAAATTACTCCACCTACTATGAAGATGTAGAAGGATGTGATTTTAATGATGAGAATGAGGAGGAAAATGAACTTTCTGAGATCAAGGCTATAGTTAATAAAATTCACAAAAAGTCAAACAAATCAAAATTGTTAGAAAATCTTGAAAAATTAGATAAAACTAAAATAGTAAATGAATCAGAAATTTTCAAAAATAATGAAAATGATGAAGTTAAACCCACAATTATTAATTAATCATTTTAACCTTAATTATTCCAACCTTAATTAAATCTTAATTAATTCAACCTCAATCAATTAATTATTCCAACCTTAATTAAATCTTAATTAATTCAACCTCAATCAATTAATTACTCCAACCTTAATTAAATCTTAATTAATTTAACCTCAATCAATTAATTATTCTAACCTTAATTAATTCAACCTCAATCAATTAATTATTCCAACCTTAATTAAATCTTAATTAATTCAACCTCAATTAATTCTTAATTAATCTAATTAAACATTCTTAATCTAATTAAATTCTAATTAATTCAACTTCAATTAATTAATTCTTAATCTAATTAAATCTTAATTAACTTAACACCCTAGGAAAATGAATAGTTGAAACTTGAACAACCTAGTATTGGTGGAGGTGAGATGATAGTACGTTAGGGAAGCCGTCTGGTGGAACTAGCTGAAGCTACGATCCAAAATGTAAGCTAGTTAGACCAAAATTTTTCAAGAAGTAATTTGAAAATGAATTTTCGATAAAAGGCTTTGTCAAGGAAAGGGTTACTGCTCCAATAAGGCTATGGCCAAAGAAGGCCTCTGTACCTCGCCAAGACCTGGAAGCCGATTACTGAAAATCAAATTCACTCTACTATTTGATAAATTTGAATCTAACACAAGTTTCAATTAAATCTTAGACTTAACAATAAATTAAGAAAAATGATTCAAGCATCTCACAATGCTCCCATAAGGCAACCATGCTTGTTGTATTGAGACATTTAGAATGGGTGAGATGTTAAGGACTAATAATTTGAGAAATGCTTTTCAAAATTGTTTTTTTAAATTCTTAGAATATGTTTCTAAAAATCTATATTCAAAATAGTGCTTTAATATAATAATATTTTAATGGATTTCATGCTTGTCTGATTGCTTATATATGATTAATTTTCAAAATTATATCCTTTTGAAAAATTGTTTGACCTACACAATTAGACACAAGCCTCTTAGGTCAACACTAAAGTTCCTTAAGGCACTTAGGTAGAGTCTAACGGTGTTGGATACAGGGGGAGTGTTCTTTTAAAAAGTGATTTTGTTTGGATTTTTTTTTCAATCATGTCAAATTTTTTTTTTTCGAAAACTGTGTTTTACAAAAATCACTATCACTCATGTTTTTTGAAAACTATGCTATCATTTCAAAATGTGTCTTTCAAATACTCATTTTTTTGAAATATTAATATTTAAAAATGCAATTTAAAGAATTGTGCTTATTTTGATTTTGATAAACCCTAAAGACACAGAGGAAGTCTACTTCATGATCTACAAGGACTCCAAGGATGTGTCAAATTTAGGGGAAGTCTAAATCAAGAGAAATAATTTCGATCATTTTTTGAAATTATTAGATAATTCCTTTGATCTGAACTAAACCCTAAAGACTTAGAGGAAGAGTACTTGTGGTCAACAAGCTTCCCAGGACTAGGTCAAGTTTAGGGGGAGGTCAAATTATAAGAATTATTTAATATGTGTTTATGCACTGCATTATTAAGTCCTTTTGAAAACATAATTTTTCTATCAAAATACTGCCATTCTAAATCGTATTATTTGTCTATCACTTTCAATCTCTATCACTTTCAAAACAGTTTTTTCACTTTTAGAAAATAATATTTCTCTTGAGTTTGTTAAATTTTTCAGGACACTTAGGGAAATGTCCTCGTGGTTAACAAGGTTTCCTAGGATTGTGTCAGACTGAAAAAGAAATCAAGTCAAGTAAAATATTATATTCTTCAAAAGTGCATAATATTTTTTCCAAAATACTTATATTTTTAAATTCATAATATTTTTCAAAGTACTTATATTTTTCAAAAGTGCATAATATTTTTCCAAAATACTTATGTTTTTCAAATTCATAATATTTTTCAAAGTACTTATCTTGCATTTTTCAAAGTAATTATTTTAAGAGTGCAGATATTTTTCAAAATACTAACATGTTTCAAAGTATAATTTTTTTCAATCTTTTTCAAAGTGAAAATGTGTTAAGTGTAAAATATCTTTCTAGTTCTTTTCAATATTTTCTTCAAAGTATACTTCGAAATGCACTATTTGTTAAGTGAAAATCTTTTTATAAGTGCAATCTTTTGAAAAATCCTTTTTAAATGAAAGTCTTTTTATCTTCTATGTTCCAAATATTTTCCTACAAAGACAAATATTTTTTTCAAATTGCACAATACTTTTTCAAAGCGATATTTTTTGGTGCAACTTAAGGAAAGTTTTTTATTGTTGGTGCAAGACTGTTTTTGTCATTTTTGATGTATGACAAAGGAGGAGAGTGAGCTTAAGTTAGAAAAAAAAATTTTGTTGTCTTCTAGAAGGATCAAAAATGGAAATCAAAATGTTTTTTTTCAAAAAGGGGAGATAAACTTAAGATTGGAACTTTTTTCCTCCCAAAAGATAGAGAGCATTCCCAAATAATCAAAATTTATTTTCAAAACTTAGATTTTTTTTTAAGGATTATAATTTAGCCCTTTCAACCAATCTAACTTAAGATATTGTCAAACATCAAAAAGGGGGAGATTGTTGGTGCAAAATACATCAGTGATGTCCTCCTCTAAGTGTTTCAATGTTTGAAATATGCTTAAGTCAGTGATACATTGAACAAGGGAAGAGTGAGTGAAGAAAACTGGACCAGAGTAAACCAAAGTCCTAGTTAACCTAGGCACTAAGACCTGACCGAGGGCTAGTCCCTAAGACCTGACCAAGAGTTGGGCACTAAGTCCTGGTGAGTGAAGCTAGGCACTAAGTCCTGGTGAGTGAAGCTAGGCAATAAGTCCTGGTGAGTGAAGCTGGGCACTAAGACCTGGTGAGTGAAGCTGGGCGAATGTCCTGATAACTGAAGTTAGGCACTAAGTCCTAGTGAGTGAAGCTGGCACTAAGACTTAGTGAGTGAAGCTGGGCAAAAGTCCTGATGAGTGAAGTTAGGCACTAAGTCCTGATCGTAGGATTGGGCAAAAGTCCTGGTGAGTGAAGCTAGGCAAAAGTCCACCCGAATGGACTGGGTGACAACCGTCTCCTGAGAGGAGTAGGTTGAAGGCGCGTTCCCGGGGGTGGGAACTTAGGCGTCTGTTCGACCTAGGGTTTCAAGGAAATTCGAAATCAGAATCATTTCCTTAAGGTTAAGATTATCTACATATTTGTCTTGTCTGTGATTTTATTGCAGGTACCTAAAAGTTGGAAACAAGGCAAGCAAGCAAACACAAACTGATCTGGAAGAGGCATCCAGGGTGCCTGTATTAATACAGGCACCCAGAGCTTTAGGGCGCCTGTTAATAGGGGCGCCTATGATGAGACAGGCACCTGGGAAGGGAAAAATTATCCCTGCTGCGAGTTGAACGCGGAGATGATGTTTGACCAAGCCTCTTGAAACGCCCCCTTCAACACAGGCACCCCAATGAATGCTATATAAAGGAGCTTCGACCCGTCAACTCAGACGATTATTTGGAAACCATTCTAAGCTTCCCAAGTGACGACAAAGCACTAACGACGAAGCTCTGTGACCAAGGAGGCTCCAGGAGGAAGTGCGCGACACATCGGAGATCCAGATCGGCGGAGTCTTCAACTCTGTTTTGTTTAGTTTGAATTTACTTTCCGCACGTATTTTATCTATTCTTTTGATTGTAAACTGTGCACTGTAAGACGGGTTTCTCTACCTCCAAAAAGTCCGGAAAGGAGACCATTAGTGGACGGGCGTTCCCGTGCTTAGGCCTTGGATGTACTGACCTTGGGGGGTGGAGAACCAAGTAAAAATCCCGCGTGTATATTGTTTTTATTTCATTGTGTTTTCCGCTGTGCTACTAACGCTTTGTTTAGAACGAACATTCGTAAATATACGATCGTAAGTTTCCATGAAAGATTTATGGTTGATATTCACCCCCCTCTATCGACGGCACCGGTCCAACACAACCATCCCAATGGTTTGTCCAAAACCATCTCGGTTGTGAGCTCCTACTTATACTCTACAAGGGGCTGATAATATGATTTTCTGTGTGACACCACACACTATGTTATCTACAATGTAAAGTATTAGATAATATGCACATAAATAACCAAATATAAATATGCAAACAGTGATCATGTGATTCTCTTTCAAAATGTAGATGTTTATATAAAAGAAAGACTTTTAGTATACATCCTAACACTAAAATCATCCACTATATACCATCATAACATATCTCTATCATACAAACAAAAAGGAATAATACCTTATGCACGAGTTATCCTATTAAAATATTTCACAAGTATTACTAAAATATACAACCAATATTAAACTTACTAACTTACTTGCTCGTCGCCTGAAGAGTCCATCGCTACCATGTCCCACATACATCTAAGTCGAGAAAATGACTCCAAAACTCCAAACACACACCCGAACTCAGACATCTGATACCATAAAGGTTTGGTATAAAAAAGACTTCGTAAAATTTTGAGAATCCCAAAACACAAAAAAAATTTATGAAAATTCCAAGACTCTTATAAAACTAAATACCAAATAAATCGATATCAAGTAAACTCTGTACAAATCCATAAACACCCTAAATAACCTCAAAAACTTGGAACCTGTGGGTTATGGCCCTACCATTCTACAAAACCGAAAAGAAACTCCTAAGTTAAACTCGTAAACCTACACTCTGATACCACTAAATTGGTATCAGATAAACTCTACAAAAATCCCAAAAACATGAACATAGGTAGGCATCGTAACCTATACTTTGATACCACTAAATTGGTATAAGATAGAATCGATATCCGATCCATACTAAAACAAACCTCGAAAAATCCAAAAAATAAATACAAATGGGCATCGCAAACTTTGCTCTGATGCCACTAAATTGCTATCAGATAAACTCTACAAAAAAATCTAAAAAACTCCTAAATTGTACTCATAAACTTGCTCTTATACCACTAAATTGGTATCAACTAGAATTGGTATCCGATCTATTCTAAAACAAACCTCAAAAAATCCAAAATGCAAATACATACGAGCATCGCAAACCTCGCTCTGATACCTCTAAATTGTCACTCCCCCAGAGGCTCGTGCTCGCTCAAAAATCGTGCAGCATCTCCTTTGTACGACGGACAATCTGAATCATTTATACATACACATCAACCATAAACATAGTCATAGCCACACTTGGCTGACATTCATACATTTACAACCACGCAGTTAAATATTTTGCATAATAAATTGTAAATATAATAAGTAAATCTCTATAAACCAAATGTGGCAAATTAAAATCCAGTGGAAGTGAATAAATACACATCCATAGAGAAAACAAATACCATCCAAAATGAAAAAATAGAACTAGGATGACATCAACACGATACGAATGCTACGAGAGTACGAAAACAAATAAAAATAATACTCAAACGGGGACTGGCATCTAGATCCTCTTCTGGCGGCACGAGACACAACTATCAACTACCTAAAACAAAAAGTAGAATGAGGGGTGGTGAGTTCGGGCAGACTCTACGAGTACAAGAGTAGATAAATGTATGGTAAATAAAAAGATAAAACAAGCATGTAGAAAATGAAGGTATACATTCTCTGGAATAAAAAACATAAATCAAATACAACTATATGAATAAACATACCTGAAAACCAATGAAACACGTAGGGGCATGATCAAAAATCCCCGTAATACCTTAGTAAACTGCTAGTACTGTCGAGCAGATCCAGATCATATAATAAATGCAAATCATAACCGCATATGCATGTCAATCAAATACAACAATCATAGCTCAAACAAGTGTAGCAAACACAAGCAAATGCACTATGTATAATGTGGGATCGTTTAGAATCGATAGAGGGGGGGGGTGAAATATCGATAAAATCTTTTCGGATTAAAAATAAGAGCAATTACGCTGCGGAAAATTCACAACAATGCTAACACGGCTTTCTTTTACTTGGTTCGGAGTCTAGATCGACTCCTACTCCAAGGCCCACAGTCCTTGACCATTTACGTTGGGCAATTCTATATTTCGCAAAACAGTTACAAGTTAGAAGTTCGAATACAGAATTTAAGTACAACAATTAATTAAAAAAAATACCGACGACTAGAGAAGATTCGAAGATCGGAGCTGCGGGTCGTCGTTGGCACTTGAGACTTGAGCACGGAGCATTTGGAGCAGAGCGCTTGAACTTTTTCATTGGAAACAATTGTATTTGGAAGCAAGGGGGTGAACTCCTTTATATAAGGTCTTCTTGGGCACTTGTGTTGAAGGGGGCGCCTGACACGTGGCCCTTTCTACGCGAATTCTCATCTGCAGACTTGGCCAGCGCATATCCCTTCAACTGGGGTGCTTGAGTCGACTGGGGCGCCTGTATCAACATAGGCACCTCCTTTGCTGACGTGGAGGCTTTGCTTCGAGACTGCTAGAAAACCCTCATCTGGGGCACCTGTATCAACACAGGCGCCTGTATGATCAGGCGCCTGACTCTATTCAGGCACCTAGGAAGCAGAACACTTCAACCTTTGTTCCTACAACCAGGGTTAGTTCCAAAACACAAACAATATATAAGTTAAGTCCAGAAAATAGCCAGAGCTGTCTTGGTTCTGACTTTGAGCTTCCAAAATGGAATCCTAGGTCGAACCGATGCCTAATGTTCCCTCCTACGGGGAATGCATCCTCGCCTACTCCTCTTAGGAGAATTTACCTTTTTGCCAACCGGCTCCTCCGGTTGGACTTTTGCCCAATCTTCCGGATCAGGTCTTCGTGCTCAGTCCGTGACTAGGACTTATTGCCCAACCCCCGGTCAAGTCTTCGGTGACCAGCCCTTGGCCAGGACTTATTGCTCAATTCCTCGAATCAGGACTTCGTGCCTAGTCCGCGACCAGGACTTATTGCCCAACCCTATGTTAGGACTTAGGTGCCCATCCCTCGGCTAGGACTTATTGCCCAATTCCTTGAATCAGGACTTCGTGTCTAGTTTACCTAGGACTTTTCCTGCGCACTTAAATAAGCTTCATTAGTTCACGAGGCAACCTTAACTTATGAACCCTTTGCATTATCAAAACTTAGGTTTGATCTTGGTGCTTCCGGCACCAACAATCTCCCCCTTTTTGATTTATGACAACCTGGTTCAAAAAGTTAAGTTTAAAACATGTAAAGCAGATATATATTAACAAAAACAATTTTATTTTCCTCTCTTTTAAGAAAACCAATTTTTGAAAAAAAAACAAGTACTAAGCTTCCCCTGAAATAGAAATTCTCCTCATGAAGTTTTCAATGATATGTAGTTTTTCAAAGACAGGCTAAGTTTTTGTTAGAGGGAAACCAAGTTAAAGTCTTTTTATGATACCAAATTTTTACCAAGTATTTTGCAAAATTTTTTAAGTTTTGAAAGTTTAAGGTACCACAAAAATTTGTAAAACATTTGCACACTTAAAAGATTTTGCACTTGAAAATCTTTTTGCACTTAGAAAATTTTGCACTTGGAGAAACTTTTGCACCCAAAAAAATTGCACTTAGAACAATTTTGAAAAAAAAATTCACTTAGAACAATTTTGCAAAAAAAAATTCACTTAGAAAAAAATTTTGTACTTAGAACAATTTTCACATAGAAAAATTTTCACTTAGAATAAATTTCACTTAAGAAAAATTATTTTGTATTTTAGGAAAAAATTTCCAAGAAAAAGAAATGAATGTTTTAATGCACTTAACTTGGAAATTTGCACTTGAATGTTTTCATGCACTTGAAAATTTAACTTTACTTTTTGTTAAAAAAAATGGAAAAATGAAAAAATTTTACCCTTCTTTTACTCTCTCCCCCTTTGCCATATATCAAAAAAATGATTGAACACCAATTGCGAATCAATTTCTAAATAGAGCTAGTTAAACCAAAATTTAAATACATATTGAACTAATTCTAGTGAACCCAAGCACAAAAAAAGGATCAAACCAATTAAACTGAACTTGTTCGGGTTCTGTCTAACCCAGTTAGCTACTTACTGACTGTTATATAATAGCAGCTTTTACTAGGGTTAGTCAAGTTAAGTGATCTGATCAAGTTAGATTTTCTAAACTTGAACACTTAAACTTGATCGCTGTTCAATTGTATTTATCGCCCCAACTACTCTAGATGCACTGACTTAAAGCATCTTGAGTCAAGACATAGACTTAAGCATCTCAACCCAGTCTAGATTATGAATTAAAGTGTCCTAAGGTGCTTGTGAGATGCTGACTTCTAGATCTATAGGTGCATGCAATTCTAGGGTTAAAGCCTAGGCTAAATCCATTTGCATAGAAAAACCCTAGTTTTAAAAAGGGGTAAATTTTTTGAAAAATCTAAGTCGGAAATGAATTTTAAAATTCAAGACTTAATAAAAAATAATTTTTCGAAAGATCTGAAATACTATTTAAAAAAAACATTTTTAAGGGGAAAAAAATTAGAACAGTCCTATTCTACTAAGCACAACCCTAAAATATAAGTCAAATATAAAGTAGATAAAAGGTCAAGTATGAAGCAGATATAAAGTCAAATATGAAGCAGACATAAAGTCAGGTGTAAAGCAATAGCTAAGTCAAATGTATGTCAACAAGTCAGCCCTACATAGTAGGGAAAGTCAAATCATCAGGAATACAACTCAGATCTAAGATGATGGGCCAGGGGGCGAAAATAGGCTGGGGTACCACGACCGAAACATTGACATCATCTCATCGTGTCGGGCCTGTAGGGCGTCCATGTGCTCGACATGATGAGCCTCCATCTCCTCTCGGAGACTGGACCTCCATCTCTATCCGAGGAAGGCGCTGATCTGTAGTCAATGGTGGAGGCTCTCGCAGGTGTTCCTCGATCTCGGCGGCAAGATCGGCTACGTCGACATCCACCTCGTCGTCTGAATCTATTTGACGTTGAGCACCTCGTCGTCTCCATGACAAAACCCCGATGGCCGAGATGTCTATGGCCGCTAAAGAAAAATTCCTAGCCCCTATCTCATCAAACTCGGTCATAGTGATGACCTCCCCAGCAGAGATGTCGCGACCATGGTGATGAAGGAGGGAAGTCAGAACGTGATAGTAGGGTGTGCGTACTCGGGAATGGGTGGATACACTGGATGCATAAATAATCATCTGGAACATGTGTAGACTAATGTCTATGTCCAGGTGGTGGATCATCGCATAGAGAAGGAAAGTATGGAAAGGTTACATAGCTGCAACATCTCGAGAGGTCAACGGAAGGATGCAGCGGACCAGGACTCTGTAAAGAGTGTAGTCCTGTATGCGCTGATCGACAGACTGAAATCTCTATACAGTGGGTTCCCTCTCCTCTCTAAAAAAGTAAGATTAGAGAGTATCAAGAGTGATATGTGAATAGGGAGGATCGAAGGGAAGATCTGTCGGAGGATAACAGTAAAATGTGGACTGAGAAGGTCGTAGTCCAAAAAAATAGTTAAAATGAGTGGGTGTGATAGTGAGTGGAAGGGTCTGTACAGTGGTAGTGTAGCAGAGGTCATCAATTTTGACCAAGTTATTATAAAATTCAGAACATAAGGTCATGTTGATTGGACTGGTACAATATACAAGTTGGTCTACCTGGTAGAAGTTTATAACACCTATAACTAAAGGGCAAGATTGGATAAAGAAGTTTCTATTTAAATAGGTCGCCCTGATAGGTTTGTAAATAGTGTGCGAGAACTTATTGAATAAAGCTAAGGTGGGAAACCTAGTGTCTGGGCTAGGCTCGGCTCCGGGGTCGGTTTGCGTAACTCGGCGTTTGCTAAACAAGTAGAGAAACTATGTATTTATTTAATGAACTTAAATTATAAAATCAACCGTAAATGCATAATTAAGTCATACTGGGGTGGCATTGTGGAAATAGAGTAGTTGAGGGAGAGTGAGCAGCTCTAGGGCGCCTTAGAAGTGAGGAGAGTGTGAGGAAGGAGTGGTTTGAGGTGTGGGAGAAGAAGGCTGGGTGAATGTGTTTATATAGCTCATTATGGGCGCCCGTGAGGGTCTCTTGGGCGCCCGTAATAGACTTGAGGCGTCCGAGTCTATCTCGGGCGCCTGAGTTCAGGTTGTTCAGGCTTTTGGCAGGGTTGACTGTCGAAAAAGGCTTGGGGTGCCCGTGTTGACTAGAGTTGACCAATCAATAATTAAACCAATCAAGTCCTAGGTCTTAGTATAATTACATTCAAGACTTAGTTCGATGAGTTATTTTGACATCATAAAAGTTTCTCAAAGTTGACAAAAAAAATGAAGTGAATTTAATTTTTGAAAAATGTTGAGTGTAGAATTAATTTTGAAAAAATATAGAGTTAATTTTGAAAAGTGTAGAATTGATTTTGAAAATGATGTTGAATTGATTTTGAAAAATGTTGAATTGATTTTGAAAAATATTGAATTAATTTTGAAAAAATGTTGAAGAGTTAATTTTGAAAAATGTAGAATTGATTTTGAAAATGATGTTGAATTGATATTGAAAAATGTTGAATTAATTTTGAAAAATATTGAATTAATTTTGAAAAATATTGAATTAATTTTGAGAAATGTTGAAGAGTTGGGTTGAACTACATTATTAGGTCCTAGACATCTCACTCAATTCTAAGTGACAAAATAGGTTTCCTTATTTGTTTTGTGAGATGTATTAATTTTTATCTTTGAATTAATGTTAAATCTAAGATTTAATTAAAACTTGTGTTAGATTCAAATGTATCAAATGGTAATTTAAAAGTGAGTTTCGATAATCGACTTTCAGGTCTTGGCGAGGCACAGAGGCCTTCTTTGGCCATAGCCTTATTGGAGCAACAACCCTTTCCTTGATAAAGCCTTTTACCGAAAGTTCATTTTCAAATTACTTCTTGAGAAATTTTGGTCTAACTAGCTTAGGATTTGGTTCGGTAGCTTCGGCTAGTTCCACCGGACTAAACAGACCAAGTAGGGTATGTCTTACCCTACTTGACTTTTTAGAAGGGCTTCCCTAACGTACTATCATCTCACCTCCACCTAATACTATGTTGTTCAAGTTTCAAGTAAGTCTTTTGTCCTTAACTAACCATTCCTAAGTCTAAGCATAATAAAATTGCAAAAATGAAATAAACAAGCAACAAGCAATTATTCAAGCAAAAAATCATCTAAGTATAAAAATGGTTTCTATATTAGCTCCCCCTAGACTGAAGCCTCGATAAGGGTTAAGCAAGATGTGAATCTTGTCCTTGGGGATCCAATATTGGTTTTGTCTAGCTTGTTTATTCAAACTTAGCTTTGGGACCCATGCTTGGACTCGGGTTCTAGGTTGGTTAATACGGAATAGTAAGACCGTTGTCGCGAGTTGGTTTGATAGCCTAGTCCGGATCGATTTAGAACTGACTTCTGTTTTCCAAGAATCATGTCAAGATTCTTAGAACCCGAAGTGAATCGTTCTAATACGACTCTGAGTTCCTTGACGTGAGTTTTCAAGGAGGAATTCTCTTCCTCAAGCTTTTGAACTTGAGTCGAGTTTCCTTCTTGAACTGACTCGGTCGAGGAACTCGAGTTGACTTCCTCTTTTAGGAGTTTGACTTCCTGTCGGAGGGTTTCAACATGGATGTTGGCTTTCGCCAACTTACGTGACAAATATGAAATGAGATCGTAAAGTTCGGATTCAGGATAACCTCTTACCATAATCCGTCCGTCCTCTGAGATCGAGAGCTTTTCGGTGCCGACGTCTTCATCCGGTTCTGATTACGTTCCGGAGTCGATGTCTTTCGAGGTAGTCAATGCGAGGAGGTTTGAGTGCGGAGCTTCTTCTTCTTCTTTCGAGGATGATTCGTCCCAGGTGGCTTGAAGTGCCTTCTTCTTCCGAGCTTTCTTGTTCTCCTTCAGGTTGGGGCATTCTGATCTGAAATGTCTCTTCTTGTTGCACTCATAGCATGTTACATTACCTTTGGTCTTCTGGCTTGTTGAGGGTTCAGCTGGATCTTCCTTCTTCCGATTAGTTTTCTTTTTGTTTGTTTGACTCTTGAGCTCCTTGTAGTAGTCACGAGCCAATCGGACCAGTTTTGGACGATCTCCATCGTCGTCAGACTCCGAATCTGAGTCGGACTCGGATACTGATGGTTGCTTCTTCTTCTGAGATCTTCCTGGCGTTTTCCCTGCAACAAAAGCTATACTCTTCTCGACCAATGTAGCATTAGTTTTCTCGTGTAATTTTAATTCGGAAAATAACTCATCTAATTCAATTTCGGAAAGGTTCCTAGACACCTTGTAGGCATCTACCATAAATGCCCACAGTGTGTTCCTTGGGAACGAGTTCAGAGTATACCTTATTAGGTCATGATTTTCGACCTTGTGACCTATTGTATGTAGATCATTCATCAGCTCATGGATTCTTGCGTGGAGCTTTGTTGTCGATTCGCCTTCGTGCATTTTGATTGAGTAGAGTCTGTTGAGTAGCAGATCTCTTTTGCTGATCTGCGTATTTGACGTACCTTCGTGCAGTTCAATTGGTTTGTTCCAAAGTTCCTTCACGCTACTGAAGGGTCTGACGCGGTTCAACTCCTCCTTCGTCAAGCCGCATTGTAGTGTCTATGTGGCCTTTGCATCGGCTTCGATTTTCTTCTTGAGTTGTCCGTCCCACTCTGTGTAGCCTTGCACCTCACCTTGTGCGTTCTTGGGTATCTCCAGTCCGGACTGGATGATATCCACATGTTCACCTGAGTTTTCAGGTGGACCTCCACCTACTCTTCCAATAGGAGAAGTCTTCTCCTAAGAAGAGTGGTGGTCTGGCGGTGCTATGACCTTCTTGCATGACCATTGAAATTTATCTAAAAAAAATTACCAAAAGAAACTCTGTCCCAAGACTAAGTCTTGGCTTAGTAGTGCGGTAGCAAAGAAATAATAATAAAGAAATCGAGTGGTGTTGCACCAACTTCGATAAACGAGAAAATTACGAATAAAAAAAAATTTAAATCGAAAAAATCTGAAAAATCGCTCAATCGGTGGTTGCACCAGATTTGAGCCACCGACTCTGATACCACTTGTGGGATCGTTTAGAATCGATAGAGGGGGGTGAATATCGATAAAATCTTTTCGGATTAAAAATAAGAGCAATTACACAGCAGAAAATTCACAACAATGCTAACATGGTTTTCTTTTACTTGGTTCGAAGTCTAGATCGGCTCCCACTCCAAGGCCCACAGTCCTTGACCATTTACGTTGGACAATTCTATATTTCGCAAAACAGTTACAAGTTCGAAGTTCGAATACAGAATTTAAGTACAACAATTAATTAAAAAAATACCGACGACCGGGAAAGATTCGAAGATCAGAGCCGCGGGTCGTCGTTGGCGCTTGAGACTTGAGCACGAAGCGTTTGGAGTAGAGCGCTTAAACTTTTTCATTGGAAACAATTGTATTTGGAAGCAAGGGAGTGCACTCCTTTATATAAGGTCTTCTTGGGCGCCTGTGTTGAAGGGGGCGCTTGACACGTGGCCCTTTCTGCGCGAATTCTCATCCGCAGACTTGGCCAATGCTTATCCCTTCAACTGGGGTGCCTGAGTCGACTGGGGCGCCTGTATCAACATAGGTGCCTCCTTTACTGATGTGGAGGCTTTGCTTCGAGACTGCTGGAAAACCCTCATTTGGGGCGCCTGTATCAACACTAGCGCCTATATAATCAGGCGCCTGACTCCATTCAAGCGCTTGGGAAGCAGAACACTTGAACCTTTGTTCCTGCAACCAAGGTTAGTTCCATAACACAAACAATATATTAAGTTAAGTCCAGAAAATAGCCAGAGCTGTCTTGGTTCTGACATTGGGCTTCTAAAATGGAACCCTAGGTCGAACCGACGCCTAATGTTCCCTCCTATGGGGAAAGCGTCCTCACCTACTCCTCTCAGGAGAATTTGTTGGTGCAAGTTGCATCAGTGATGTCCTCCTCTAAGTGTTTTAATGTTTGACAATATACTTAAGTCAGTGATACATTGAACAAGGGAAGGGGAGTTAAGAGAGGAGTAACCAAAGTGAAAGAAAGTCCTAGTAAACCTAGGCAATAAGTCCTGGTTCGAAGAATTGGGCACTAAGACTTGGTGAGTGAAGCTGGGCACTATGTCCTGGCAAAGGGCTGGGCACCGAAGACCTGACCGGAAGTTGGGCACGAAGTCCTGGTCGAGGACTGGGCAAGAAGTTGTGGCCGAGGGTTGGGCACCGAAGACCTGGTTCGAGGGTTGGGCACGAAGACCTGGCCGAGGGTTGAGCACCAAAGTCCTGGACTTAGGGTTTGGGCACGAAGTCTTGGTCCGAGGGATTGAGCAACTTAGTTGAGCGATGACTAAGGACAGAAGTAGAGACGGGTCAGGGTTCGGACATCTCAAGATCCGAGAGTATCGGAGGCTAAGCAAAAGGCCACCCGAAGGACTGGGTGTTGGTGCTGAAAGCACCCAAGTCAAACCTGTGTTTTGATAATGGCAACAGGGTTCAAAAGTTAAGTCTTACTTGTTTTCTAACAAGTCACTCTAGTGTGCAGGAAAAGCCCTAGCGAAGGACTGCTAGGAACTGGCGAAGGAATGCCAGAGTAAAAGCCCTAGAGAAGGACTGCTAGGCACTGGCGAAGGAATGCCAGAGTAAAGCCCTAGCGAAGGACTGCTAGGCACTAGCGAGGGAATGCCAGGTCGCAAAGCCCTAGCGAAGGACTGCTAGGCACCGGGCGAAGGACAGCTCGGCATCCAAGCCCTGGCAAAGGACCACCAGGCAAAAGTCCAACCAGAGGAACGGTTGGCATCAGGTAAATTCTCTCGAGAGGAGTAGGTGAGGATGCGTTCCCCGTCGAGGGAACAGTAGGCGTCGGTTGGACCTAGGGCTCCATTTTGGAGACCCAAAGTCAGAACCAAGATAGCTAAGGCTGTATAAACTAACCACTTGTTGTTTTGTTGTGTTTTGGACTAACCCTGGATGCAGGACCGAAGGAACGAGTGTCTACAGCTCAGAGAGCCTCAAAGGAGTGAGGCAACAGCTGACCAGGGCGCCCGGAGTGTCCCGGGCGCCCCCAAGGTGAACACAAAACACACAAACAAGAAGCGCGCTTCGACAGTACAACTTGCGGGCGCCCCCGTGCTCCCGGGTGCCCCCGCTGCTCCCGGGCGCCCCCGTGCTCCCGGGTGCCCCCGCTGATCCCGGGCGCCCCCAGCGTCCCGGGCGCCCCCAGTGCCAGCTACCGAAGTACACCCTCGCGAAGCCAAGAAGATGGAGTTTTGACCCGGTCAATGCGGGCGCCCCGAGCGCTCTGGGCGCCCCGGTCAAACCTGATCCTGAAGGTAAAGGGATCAGATGTTGACCGAGCATTGTGCGGATCAACTGCCACGTGGGGGGGCGCCCCCGATGTCCCGGGCGCCCCCAGGCCCTATATAAAGGGCCCTCGACCCCAAGCTTCAGAACAACTTCCAATCAACGCTTCTACGCTCTTCTGCTCTCGCGCTTCGCCCTGGAATCCTTCCAACTCGAGCCGACGATGTCCTGCTGCTCCGAAAAAGTCGATCTACCTCGGACGTCGGTAAAAGAGCTATTTAAGTTTACTGTACTGAATTCTGTAATAATCTTTTTGTAAACTATTTGCGCCTCATATAGAATTACCCAAAGTGAACGGTCAACGACCGTGGGCCTTGGAGTAGGAGTCGACCCAGGCTCCGAACCAAGTAAAATCGACCGTGTCTCTGTGTGATTTTGTTTTTATTAATTTCCGCTACGTACTTGCTCTAAGTGTTTCCGAAAAACAATTTTCGATATTCACCCCCCCTCTATCGGTTCTCTCGATCCAACACTGGGTGGCAACCGTCTCCTGAAAGGAGTAGGTGAAAGGCGCGTTCTCAGGGGTGGGAACTTGCGTCGGTTCGGCCTAGGGTTTCGTGGAAATCCGAAGTCAGAACCAAGTCCTTAAGGTTAAGAATGTGTGTGTATTTGCCTTGTATTTTTGTATCTTGCAGGTACCTATAATGGAAGACAAAGCAGGCAAACAACACAATGGAGCTGGAACCTAGCCAAGCCAGGCGCCCCTATTGATGGGGGCGCCCAACAGGATCCAAGCACCCCTATTGATGGGGGCGCCTAGGTAAAAGAACAAAAAAAATAGCTCAGACGAAGAAAGCAGAACAGGCTTCCATTCAAGCGCCCGGGATGATACAGGCGCCCGGGTTCATGTAGGCACCCAGGTCAAAGGTTTTATCAGCTGCGACGAGTTCGGCGGGGGGATAAGGTTTGACCAAGCCCTATAGGGCGCCCCCATCAACACAGGCGCCCGAACGAAGCCTATAAAAGGGGCTTCGACCCCTCAGCTTCAGACATAACTTCTAAACACGATTCTAAGCTTTCCAAGTGATGACAATGCGCTAAAGATGAGGCTCTGTGAACAGGAGGCTCCAGGAGGAAATGCACGGCACTTCGGAGGTCCAGATCGACCGAGTTTCAGATCTTGATTGTTCGGTTTGAATTTACAATTCCGTACTTATTTTTATATATCTTTGGTTGTAATTTCTGCATTGTAAGACGAGTTTCTCTACCTCCGAAAAGTCCGGAAAGGAGACCAATAGTGGACGGGCGTTGCCGTGCTTAGGCCTTGGATGTACTAACCCTGGGGGGTTGCGAACCAAGTAAAAAATCACGCATGCGCTGTGTTGTCTTTTATTCTTTCTATTTTATTTTCCGCTGTGCTACTAACGCTCTGAGTCTAGAACGATCGAAAGTTTTACGAAGTTTACCGCGAAGATTTTACGGTCGATATTCCTCCCCCCCTCTATCGACGGCACCGATCCTACAGAATTTACCTTTTTGCCAACTGGCTCCTTCGGTTGGACTTTTGCCCAATCTTCCGGATCAGGTCTTAGTGCCCAGTCCGCGACCAGGACTTATTGCCCATCCCTATGTCAGGACTTAGGTTCCCAACCCTCAGCCAGGACTTATTGCCCAATTCCTTGAATCAGGACTTCGTGCCTAGTTTACCTAGGACTTTTCCTGCGCACTTAAATAACCTTCATTAGATCACGAGGTAACCTTAACTTATGAACCCTTTGCCATTATCAAAACATAGGTTTGAGCTTGGTGCTTCCGGCACCAACATATAGTATACACATGATGCAATGACCTGCTCTGTACACACACCAACCACCACTGCATTGGGTAGGTTGAGTGGACAAGATACAAGTGACAAAACCTATGGCTATTCAGATACACCATAATACCTATGACCCTGTATGAAAAGCTATAATACCTGTGGCTATAAAACCCCAAAATAACTGTGGGGACTCCAAACAGCTGAGAGTATCAACTGTCTGTACATAACTCCAACAGAGCATAACACAATAGGAAATAAGACCTATGACCCATCTCAGCTACAAGGGAGCCAGTGGTCGTCGGAATACAAACAATGACATGATGCATGTCTCTAATATGTACAACCTCAATCAAACCAAAATCATGCAATCAATACGGTATGAAGCACTATCAATGCTAAAGTAAATAAACATGCACTGATCTACTAGGTAGGGTTTATCTAATACCAATCAAATCATAGATAGGTCAAATGATAGTTCAAAAGTATATGCGGACACGCGGTACTATTTAGATCAGAAACCAAGAGATGAGACTGTATAACTGAATTTTTTGAATGATTTCTCAAAGGTCAAGCAAAAATAAATATCATGTAGGAAAAATATGTTGGTGCCGGAAGCACCAGATCGAACCTGATTTTGATAATGACAAAGGGCTCAAAGTTAAGTTTATATTGTGATATGATGATTTTACTAAGTGTGCAGGAAAGTCCTAGTTGAGCTAGGCATGAAGACTTGACCTTTAGGGTTGAGCATGAAGTCCTAGTCGAGGACTGGGCATGAAGTCCTGGCTGAGGGATGGGCACCGAAGACCTGACCGAGGGTTGGGCACGAAGACGTAGTTCGAGAGATTGGGCAAGAAGACCTCGTCGAGGACTGGGCACTGAAGACCTAATCTGGAAGATCGGGCAGGAGACATAGCCGAGCGAGAACTATGGACAAAAGTAGAGATGGGCTAAGATACAAACATCTTGAGGTCAGGAAGTCTCGGAGGCCGAGCAAAATTCCATCCGGAGGAGCCGGTTGGCAAAAGGTAACATCTTCACAGTGTAGTAGGTGAGGATGCGTTCCCCAAAAGAGGGAACAGTAGGCGTCGATTCGACCTAGGATTTCATTTAAAATCTAAAATCAAAACCAAGCAACTTTGGCTGTTATTCATGCATATTTGTCATATTATATTGTGTTCTTGGACTAACCCTAGTTGCAAGCTGAAAGGAGTTGGTTGCTACGATCCTAGGCCCCTGAAAGGGTTCAAGCGCCCGAGAACCTAGGTGCCTGAATAGTATCAGGCGCCCAAGAAGGAGTTCTTCCAGAAGTTGTGCCACGTCAGCTCCCAAACGCCCGTTCTCAGGCGCCACAATAGTCCTAGGCACCCTAGAATGGAGATAAACGTTGGCCATGTTTGTGGATAAGGTGTTGGGTATGGCTTGGTGGGATTCCTAAGCGGATACCTAGTCGGCCCGGGAGACCTCTCTATGCCTACGGATTAAAAAATTTAATCCGAATAGATAGCCGTTTCCCATCGACTGTCTCGTGCCGTATTGAACGATTCAAATTGCAACTTAGTTAATTACCAAAATTGGCTTTGCAATTTGCTCGACCGTTCGACCGCGAAAAAGACGACGAGTTGATCGCCGGCTTTTGTGTTTATAATCTGGGTCTAGTTAAATAATTATTGACTATGATTCGCAATCAAAATAATTAAATAACAATCATGAAATTACGAAGCAAATAAATAAGGCACAAAATGAACATAAGGAGCCAAGGAAGAATATACCTTCCGTTACCTTACGATCTTCTACCGTATGACCCTCCCCTCTTGGACGTCGTGTGGGCGACGATCTACCAAGACATGTGGCCACCAAGTTGATCCCATCTCCTTGCGCCAGCCAATCCCTTACCAAAGGGATGCCGTCGGCCGCTCCTAGGAAATAATCCAAATACAAACCCTAGGCTGATTTTTCATACCTTGAGAAAAATTGCGTAAACAATTTTTCTCCTTTGAGAAAAATCGCTGCTCCATCTCTTCTGTCGTTGGCAGTGCCCGAGCTGTGAGTTGAGAAGAACGCAACTTTGCTTCATGTTCGAAGACTCCAAGTTGCGTACATAACCAACTTCTCCACAGTCGTACATCTTCTCCTCTCCTCTGCCTTTTTTTTTATCTCCACTGCCAGCCGTCGGTGGTGCCTCTCCACGCCGAGCAAAATCGCTCTAGAACAACTTGATCCGTAAGAAATTTAAATTGCTCAAGACAAGTTGCACACCACTTGTTAATTGCATGCAATGCAATTAATTGGCTGGGAGCATTGCATGTAAACGGCAGGGAGCAATTTTCTCCAATATACTCCACGTTGTAATGCAATAAACGACAGAAGCAAGTTTAATTGCATGTAACACAATTAAATGGAGAAGAGCAAAAGTTAATTGCATGCATTGCAATTAATTGGAGAAACACCTGATTAATTTGCACGCTTTGCAATTAATCGGAGAAGAGATCTATTCTCTTCCGTTCGGCGCCGCAGAGAGAGAGGAGAGAAGAGTTAAGGCTAGGTTTCTTATGATCTATTAGATTAATCATCAACTTGGTTTCATGTCATCATGGGGTATTTATAGGGCTACGGTAGGGACCATGAGGAGGAGTTGGATCTTGGCCTGCTAATGGACTCGGTCCATTAATGAGGATCCATTCCACTAAAGGGCCCTCATTGAATTACCTCACCAACCCCCATATTTACATATGGGCTCCACTTATTACAAGTCGTCCATCCCTCCCCCCCCCCCCCCCCCCCCCCCCCCCCCCCCCCCCCCGTGTTTAAGATTTCGAATGCCCGTTAATTAATTAAATTACTGACAATTTAAATTAATTAACTTCTGGATCCTTGACTAGTACCACTCGACCTTATCATCATGCCGGATTAAATCCACCTGCAGGGTTTAGCATGATGAAACTTTTGAGCTCATCAAGGGGGCATCATCATCCTGACTCACCAGGACACGGATTCCGTCAATAATCATCGGCACATCATATTATTAATATTATCTCCCAACTTACCGGGGTCTATCGATCTAATAGAATAAATCTCGCCCATTGGTAAATCAAAGAAATAATAATTAATAATATATGCCCGATATTATTTCGGGATTAAGGGATCGTACTCCATAATAATATCTTGAGGTCCTATCCAATTATTAAGTCAATACAAATTGGATGACCTCTGGTTTTGGTCCTGCTTAATGTACTCAAAGCACACTAGTGTAATTCTATAGTCAAGACCAACCACACCTAATTACACTACAACCATTCCGATGGGTTGTCCAATTCCATCTCGGTTGTGGGCCTCTATTTATACTAAGCAAGGAACTGATAACATGATCTTCCGTGTGACACCACACACCATGTTATCTACAATGAAAAGTAATTGGACTTCATGCATGTACTAATATAAACAGGCACCTAGTGTAGTTGTGATTCTCTTTTCAAAATAAGATATTCATATAAAGAAATTATGTCTTTCAGTATACACATCCTACATAAGGATGCGGCTAAATCGAGTGACATGGAGGGCACCCTGATAACTATCATTTTGTCACTTCAATTAGGCTCTCAAATCCTTGTTTTTGATCCCTTTTCATATGGTTAAGTTTGTATTTACATTAGGATACATGAAATCTTTCTATTTTGTCTTTGGATACAATTCTTTCTATATTTGAGATATTTTGACATTAATTTTGAATCTAATTTTGTAGCCTTTAAATGACCATGGACCTAGATCAAGATTGGATCAGACTTGAGCTGATACTTGGCTTTGATCAAGGGGATCAAGAGGTGGATCAATGTGAGCCGTCCGATAAAGAATCGGCTAGATCTAAGCCATCTATCATCTGTTGACTAATTAGAACTCAAGTTAGAGTTAATCTAGACCACAGATCAAGATCTGAAGATTTGGTTCCAATCAGAGGTTATCCAGCCGTTGGATCGAGCTTAAGAGGAGCTTAAACCGTCCATTCAAAGATCAGTGCAATCTGAGCCATCGGTTACAGATCCGGTTGATCCCAGCTGAGGAGAGGTAGATCCTGGCTCTTGATCAAGATCGGGAAGGTTTGGCCCAGATCTGACTCGATCTGACCGTTGGATGGCACGAAAAGGATCTCAGCCGTCGAAATTCAAAATGATTAGTTAAAACAGAAATTCCCTCTTCCGCTCGTTGTTGTCGCCAGATCGCGTCTCCAGAGTTTTTCCGTTCTTCATTGTTCTTCAATTCCGATTGCACGCGGCCACCCAAATCAAGCTGTTCGTCAGATTTCAATTCGTCAAGATCAGTTCCGAGAGAGGTTCGCAATCCATTCGTATATGAAAGCTCCGGCGAGGGTTTCACCGTGAGCTCGCTTCATCCGACCAACCTTCGTTCGATTCCACTTCTCCATCAATCGGGCCAAGTCAGAGGGGTTCTCTGAGTTGATTCGAGGTTCCCTGAGCTATCACTCGCCATACAAATCATCACGGAAGAAAGGATCGGATGAAGTTTCAGATTTCGCATCCAAGCTACGCAAACTGATTAAGGAGCTAAATTCTGATTGATTCTTGAGCGACAGGGTTTCGAGCTTGATCCTCGTGTGATAGCAAGGAGAAAATCTTGGTGAAGAACTTAAACTGGGGTCAATTAGCTGTAGATTTCATTTCTGTATTAAGTTCTGTAACATTTCAGTCTGTTTCAAATTGTTTCAGTCCGCGTTTCAGACACTGATCTGTCATTCGACCGATCTAGGCAGCACCTGATCGGACACCAGTCCGATCAGGCTTGTATCTGATTGGTCAGCCAACCAATCAGGAAATTTTCTACACAAATTGACCCTGTTTCAGTATTCAGCTTGTTTCAATTCTTCATTTCCGAAGTTAGATACAGTTTTAGTGTATTTTTGCAGTAGATATCAGTTTTATCTTTCAATCTTGCAATTTCGAATTGTTATGCTCAATCTCCAAGTAGGTTAAGTTTAGAGTTGCAATTTCCTAGTTTATGTTTGCTTAGTTTAACTTGTTTCGTTTCAACTACATTCTCAATCTTATTTGCAAAACAAAATCCCCCATTTTATTCGAAAACCCTAAAACATTTAACGACAAACAAATTCGAGCTTGATTCAAACACTCCCAACTAGTCCTTGGAAAAATACGACCTGAGGCCCCTATTCTACATTTAATCTTGCTAGCCAAGGGTTTTCAGTTATAAATTTCTAAATTTGAGGCTCACTTGTGACACCTGTTTTGTGGCCTACCAAATTTTTGGCGCCGTTGCTGGGGAAAACTAGTTGAGTTTGTTTGATTTAGCTTGTGTGCTTATTTTCATATCTTGTGACCTATTTTACTTGTTTCATTCTTCTGTATACATTTACTGCGATTTGTATTTGTTGTATGACCAGATCTGCAGGTGGTACTCTTGAGGAATTTGATTCTGAAATTGAGAGGACTTTCAGAGCAAGGAGAAACCACATCAGAGTTTCAGAGGCTTTTGACATTATTCCTACTCAGTCTATTTCTGCTCATTCAGGCAATCCTATGTCAAACCACCAGAAAACCATGAAGGAACTTGTAGCACCTGATGATGCTTTCCAGTACTCATGCATAGCTTATCCAGAGCTCACTGGTGATTTTGAGTTAAGATGAGGACTTATTCATCTCTTACCTAAATTTCAAGGACAGTCTGGAGAGGATCCCAACAGACACTTACATGAGTTTCACGTAGTCTGCTCCACCATGAAGCCTCAGGGGATTTCAGAAGAGGATATAAAGCTGAGGGTATTTCCATTATCTCTGACTGGAGTAGCTAAGGATTGGTTCTATTATCTGCCCACCGGACATGTATCTAGTTGGATTTCTATGAAGAAAGCATTTTTGGAGAAGTACTTCCCAGCTTCCAGAACAACAATCATCAGGAAGAGTATATGTGGTATACAGCAAGTAGTGGGGGAGACCCTATATGATTATTGGGAAAGTTTCAACAAGCTTTGCCCTAGTTGCCCCCAGCACCAGATCAGTGAGCAACTCTTTATTCAGTACTTCTATGAGGGTCTACTCTAGATGGATAGGATTATGATTGACACTGCAGCTGGAGGAGCCCTAGTGAACAAAACTCCGGACCAAGCTAGGGAGTTGATTTCAAACATGGCAGAGAATTCACAACAGTTTGGGAGTAGAGCATTGTCCACCAAAGGAGTAAATGAGGTTCAGATGGTATCTAATAAGCAAAAGAAAATCAAGAATTCTTTGATGGAGCTTACTTCCCTGGTGAAGCAAATGACTCTAAATAATGTGAGCCAAAATCAGAATTTTTCAATACCTCCACCTACAAGTCAAGTGATGAGGTTGTGTAGTATTTGCTCAAGCCAAGAACACCACTCGGATTTATGTCCTAACCTCCAACAAGATGAGACACTAGCGGCGTTGACTAGAGGACAATTTCAAGCCAAGAATAACCCCTACTCATCTACTTACAATTCGGATTGGAGGAATCATCCAAATTTGAAGTATGACAACTCTTTTTATCAACAAAACCCATCACAACAGCCATTTCAGCAGCCTCAACTGAATTTCCAGCAAAATCAGCAAGGGCAGCAATAATTTCAGCCATTTTAGCAACCAAATCAGCCTTGCCAACAATTTCAGCAACCCTATCAACAAAATTAGCCACCTTTTCAAGGAAATCAGCAAGGGTTCCAAGGTAATCCGAATTTTCAGCAAGGATATCAGTTTTCTCAGCAAGTTTTTTAGCCATTCAATCAAAATTTTCAGCCCACTCAATTTCAGCCCTCACCACAACAATTTCAACCTCAAACTCAAAATTTTCAGTGCTACAATTCTTACCAATTTCAACCAAATTCCCAACCTAATTTTTAGCAATTTTCACAGCCATTTCAACCCTATAACCAGCCCCAACAACCCTACTTTCAAGGTTCACAGCAAGTTCAATAATTTCAGTAGCCTACTTCTACATTTCATGGCCAACCGAAGACTCATGCTAATCAAGGAGGCTATGGAGGTTCTAGTGGGGTGAATGCTCAACAACAAAGGCTAGAGGAGATGTTACAACAACTTTTGCAACAACAAGGCCAATAAAGAAATGGTCCCACCTTACAAAACATTGAGAGACAAATTAAACAATCACTAGTACAAAAAAGACCTTTAACAACGGCTTTTAACACCGGTTGTATTAAAACCGGTGTTAAAAAAAAGACGGTGGCATTTTTGTAATTATTTGAACTTTAAAATACTTTTAACACCGGTTCTTTTAACAACCGGTGTTAAAAATATATTTAACTACGGTTTTATAAATAACCGGGGTCATATGTTATAATTATTTAAACTTTAAAATACTTTTAACACCGGTTCTTTTAACAACCGGTGTTAAAAATATATTTGACTATGATTTTGTAGTTTTGAAAATGGTTATTGGTACTAACATCACTGAGAAACTCCTAGAAATTAGATCTGAATCAAAATAAAGATTGTGCTAATCTTGGTTGCATTCTTAGAGAAATTTATGAAAAAAAAAGAATCTGAATATATTAGCTTGGCATTCTTAGGGAATTGAGGGAAATGTATTCCCGCCAAATACGTAGCCCACGCCTATTTAGGGTTTCCATGCCGTTCCCCAGCACCTCCCTAACCCTAGATCAGGAGCCCAGGATTGACAACGTCGTGTAAGCAGTAGCCGACCGAAGCGGTGAGGGAGGAGAAGCGAGGGAAAGTTTAGAGGTCAAGATGTTGGAGCTCCGGTTGGTGCAAGGAAGCCTGCTGAAGAAGGTGCTGGAAGCCATCAAGGAGCTGATCACCGATGCCAACTTCGACTGCTCCGCCACCGGATTTTCGCTCCAAGCCATGGACTCCAGCCACGTCGCCCTCGTCGCTCTGCTTCTCCGATCCGAGGGCTTCGAGCACTACCGCTGCGATCGCAACCTCTCCATGGGGATGAATCTCGGCAACGTCTCCAAGATGCTACGTTGCGCCGGCTCTGACGACATCATCACCATCAAGGCCGACGACGGCAGCGACACCGTCACCTTCATGTTCGAAAGCCCAAGTACGAACATCCACTACCCTTTCTGATCCCCTTCTTCTCGCTTCTAGTCTGTGTTTGTTTTCACTGTGCAGTTCTTCAATCACATTGTGTCCTCCAAGTGTTTGAGAAAATGTGCGATTTACACATGCGAATCCATTCTTTTTCATTTTTGTCACTGATGTCTTCGATCTGCTGCTTATAGTCTTGGATTTTGCAAATATGTGCAACTTAAACATAGGATTAGTTCCAATTTTTCCAATGTCTGTGATTCCTTTGATCTTCGTTTAATAGTTTTAGAATTGTTTTCTCCCTCAAATGTTTAGCATGACCTTCATCTAAAAGAAGATGGTGCTTTTTCTTAAGATATCACTCTTGCAAGTGTTCGTCTTAGTTTTTCCATGATCAAATTGTGCCCTCCAAGTGTTTGAGATTATCCGTGACTTATATCAGATGATTTAATTACTCTATTCATCTTGTTCATGATTCTGATTAGATCAAGACAAAATTGCTGATTTTGAAATGAAGCTGATGGACATAGACAGTGAACACCTAGGCATCCCGGATGCTGAGTACCAAGCCATCGTGAGAATGCCTTCTGGGGAATTTGCAAGGATTTGTAAAGACCTGAGTAGCATAGGAGACACTGGTAAATCATAATCTTAGTTTTGATTGAATCCATAAAAAAATTATTTGTAAAGACCTGAGCAGCATGGGAATTCTTATGATTTCACATTCAAAATGCTTCATTTAGCGTGGCACCCGACAGAAAATTTAATTACTTGTGCTGCCTTGAACAGTTTGTACATGTATTATGCATGAAGATCATACTGGAAGTGAAGGTCTCATTTTGCAAAATTTTTTTTATTTGGATTTGCTTCTCAAGGCACATAGCTTTTGATGTTCAGTGAACAAGATACAGGAGCATGTAATTTGTTGCATGTTCTTACTGGGGCCAAAGGATTGCTCAACAGAAGGAGTTCAATCTAAGAAAGCCCCCATCATTCATTATGATTTACTGGTTTTGGGATTCTTGGTACTATACCTTAATCTATCTGCCTCTAGCTAGTTCTTTGGTTAAATCTCAAATGGCATTTGACTCCTGAATCATTTACTTGGTTTTGCTGGCCAGACCTTGTTATGTGGTCTTATTGGAGTTTCACCTTCAAATGGTGTCATCCCACAATCTCCAATGCACACGAAAAGTTTGGCCACCCTCAAACACCAAGTAAGCTCCAAATTGTGAATGATTGATTATATTGCTTCTCTCTCCGTAGCATTATTTGATATTTTTTCATTGGAATTTTCTCACAGTTGCTTCGTAATCGACTGGTAGCCACTGCACGCCAAAGCATGAAAAGAAATTCAAGCTTGACTCAAGTACTGTATGGAAATATGCAAGACACTTATAAGAGATGGAATGCTAAGCTGGTCGAAGTTCTGCAACGTACTCCTCACTATTTGATCTTGGACTAGACCGTTTACTTGCAAACTCGTGTGGCAAGCTTCTACATTGTCTTTGCTTGGAAAATCACATAGCGAGTAGGAGTATAATGTGTTATTTGATTTACATTTTGCTTTTGTTGAAAGAAAAATGGATAGTTGTAAAATACATGGATTGTTTTGTTTTTGAAACTAATTGGATGTTGCATTTACTTAATTCATGGTGTGTTATTGATTATGGATAAACTATTATATTATTGTGTTCTTTTATATGTCTAGAAAAATTATAAATAAAAATAAATATGAAATTTATATAAAAAATTAAGACTTTTGACACCGGTTGTTTCTAGAACCGGTGTTAAAACATCATTTTTAACACCGGTTGTTTCCAGAACCGGTGTTAAAAATGATGTTTTAACACCGGTTGTTTCCAGAACCGGTATTAAAAATGATGTTTTAACACCGGTTGTTTCCAGAACCGGTGTTAAAAATGATGTTTTAACACCGGTTGTTTCCAGAACTGGTGTTAAAAATGATGTTTGAACGCCGGTTATTTAAAATAACCGGTGTCTAAAATGGCTTTCCCGCCTCATAATTGAACTTTTAACAACGGTTATTAACCGGTGTTAAATCTATATATTACACCGGTTTGTTAACCGGTGTTAAAAGTCTATACTTACAATGCCGGCTGGATCAACACCGGTTCCGGAACCGGTGTTAAAAGTCGAAAATAACCGGTGTTAAAAGCCTTTTTTCCACTAGTGAATTGGCTAGTGGGATGAACCAAATGCAAGCCCAAGGATCAAGTCAATTACCTTCTCCAGTTACTCCCAATCCAAAGGGGAACGTTAGTGTCATCACTTTGACTTCAAATGCTCCAAGGGTTGAATTTTCGAATCCAGGATAGCACCTACTTTTCAGCCCCAAACAGCCATGAAAAGACTTCAAATTCAGTTGGTTTCCATCCTAGTTCGAGCTTAACTCCTTCCTTAAATTATCCTGTGATTTTGGTGGAAAATGAAGGAAAAATCAGTGGTAAAAGTGGACTTCCAGCAGCTACTTCAGTTGGAAATTCAGTTCAGAATTCAGCTCCACAAATTTCAGCTCAAGAGGAGGAATTGAGGGTTCCTTTTCCCTTCCCACAGCGCAAAACTCATGCCAAGAAGCAAATGGAAGAGGAGAAGACTAAGGAATATAATGAGCTTGTCAATCTTTTTAGTAAGGTGGAGATTAATGTACCCTTGTTGACCATGATTAAACAAATTCCTAAGTATGCAAAATTCCTCAAAGACTTATGTGTTCACAAGAAGAAGTTGAAGGAGAATGAGTTGGTCAGCTTGGGGAAAAATGTTTCAGCACTTATCCATTCCATCCCTCAGAAGTGTGAAGATCCAGGGGTTTTCACTGTGTCTTGTGAGATAGGGAGGACTATGTTTCATGATGCCATGTTGGATTTAGGAGCTTCAATTAATGTGATGCCCAGATCAGTCTTTCGGATGCTTGGTATTGGCCCTCTACAGCCTACTGGAGTGGTGATTCAGCTAGCAGATAGGAGTCAGACCCATCCAGCCGGTATTATTGAAGATGTGTTGGTAAATGTGAAGGAGCTGATCTTTCCTGCAGATTTCTACATTTTGGACATGGAGGGGGACTACTTAGCACACAGATCTCCACTCATTTTAGGGAGGTCATTTTTGAAGACTACGAGAACAAAAATTGATGTTTATGCTGGCACACTGTCCATGGAAATAGGAGACACGGTAGTCCAATTCAGTATCTTTCATGCCATGAAGCACCCTAGAGAAGATCACTCCATTATGAGCATTGACATTCTAGAGGAGTTGGATGATACAGATATATTGGCTGAGGGAGCTCCTGTTGGGTCCGGGTGCATGTTGATATGGATGCGAGTTCGTAATTTTAAAATTTAATTACGTGCAGCGGAATATTTAGCATAAATAATTTCCCAAATTATTTAACCGTACATCTAAGCATGCAACCTTATATTATGTAGACATGATCATATATTAAAATTTTGCAGAAAGTAAACTAATTTACTTAATACCTCGCGTAACTCGAAGGAAGGGACGAGATCCAACCGTAGTGTCCCTTGGAAGCTCCGCCTCTATTCGCGTCCACGTCGAGTTTTCTTCGGGATGACTTCGCAAAGCTACGAGTTTCGTGCTGACAAGAACTACTAGATTCTCAAAAGGCATGACAAGAATACCAAGAGAGAGATGGAAAGACTAACCACCAAACGAAGAACGGAATCAAGATTCCGGGAGGAAGGAAGGAGTTGCGCCCGCTTCTTCTTCTTCTTCGGCAGCTTCTTGGTGGTGGAAGCTCACGGCAAAGGGGAGGGCATCTAGGGCCGGCGGCACTAGAAGAGGGAGAAGGAGAGAAGGAGAGAGAGAGAGGGCTTATGTCTAGATCTCTTGGATTAAGAATCAAGCCTTGCCTTGGTTCCTTTATATAGTAGCCTCTCTACCGCCAAGTCTCCTTTTTATGGAATAAATTTTTATAAGAAATTTATCATATAAATTTTTCAATGAATTATTCCATCATGCCAAGTTTTTATTATAATTTAATTTACAATAAAAACAACCATGTCTCCCTTTTCTTATGGAAAGAAATTTCTTTATATAAACTTCTTTATATAAATTTCTTTAGATAAATTTCTTCATCATGGTAAATCAATCTATTATTGATTTTATAAAATAAAATAAACCAATCCATGGTTCATTTTAATTTCCATGAAAAATAAATCCGTTTATATAAATTTCTTTAAATAAATTTCTTTATCCATAATTTTATAAAACAAATCGCGCTCGGTTTATTTTATAATTTGAACCAAACAATTTGGTTCTCCCCTTTTAATGTGGCCGGCCAAACAAAGAGGGTGGGAACCCTCTTTGGCCGACCAAACCCAAGCCATGACCTCACGAATTAAACTCATTTAATTCGTTCAATAAGTCTTCAAAAGACATAACCATTTTATGCTTCCGATGCGTTTCTGAAAATTCAGATTCGACTTTTCTCTCTTGATCGGAAAATCTAATTTTCAACTCATTTTAAATCCCTCGGATTACTCGTAGTGCATGTGACTAAATAGGCTTTCGATTTATGTTGGCCGTTTATAATTCATCAATTATAGAACGATCATGAGTGGCACCTAGTAGTACATCATGATCCCCAATTAATCGAAAGATCAACGGTTGACCTTAGAAATTATTCTGAAACCCTTCAGCAGCTCTAATGAATCGTGCCTCATTCCCTTCACCATCTTATACCCACTTGGTTCAGGACATGGTCTATGTGTGTCAGTCCCCACTAGGCTGACTACGTCACACCTAGACCAAGTAATGTCTTTCTCGTCCAACGGATTCTAATTACTCTCATGTCTTTACGAGATTCATACTCTGAACATGTTATGCTCTGGCCAGAGGCTTCGAGTAACAATCCGACGATAGGCCTTGGGTATACATCTCCTCGCAAGGAGTGGTGAATCCTTTGTAGGCTGTTCAAACATCTTCGGGCACTTCGGCTTATACCCAACCATCCTAGGTCCACACCTCCTTGGAGATGCTTGCTTAAGATGTCAAAGTATAAGTCTCCATGACCAAGATGACTTAAACATCGCAAGTCAAAGGAACATCGCACTTACGCTGCAGTAAGAACTTTACTGACATGTCTATATGTAGACTACCATATGAAGTTTTACAGCCAGTCACTCCAATGAACTAGTTCCCTCAACTAGCATTCATGTTTATCTCCGGACATCCCAATGTCACCAGCCAGTGATAATCAACTGATTAGAGAATAACCCATGCTAGTCTCAACAGAATTGATAGTGTCCGTATTTATCAATTCATCAACTAGGGACAATTTCAATACTTCACAATTGCACATGTAGAGATAATCACTAGTTGTGAATTCATCACAAATTCTCTCATGCTGTGAATTGTATTGCGGACATTCAGTAAATGAGTTTAAGATCTTAATCAAATACACGAACATGTATACTCAAATAGTGAATATTGATTTATTAAAGTAAATGATTACAATCATAAGGCGATTGCCTTAGGACACTTCTCTCATATTACTAACAGCTCCACTTGTTATTTTAGAGGAGGCTGAGGATGTATTTGCTATTGAGGAGGATGATTCAAAGGGTATTTCAGACCTACTTCCAGCTGGAGAGGATGTTCTAGGTGTAGGGGATTGCACTAAGCCCCAGGGATCACCTACTTTGATTGATATTTTAGAGGACTCAGAAGATAGGTGTGAGAGTGTAGGGGATTGCACTGAGCCCCAGGGATCACCCATACCTACTGAGCAGGGCCAGACTGAGCTTAAGCCACTACCAGATCATTTGAAGTATGTTTATCTAGGAGAGGAGTAGAATTTTCCTGTCATTATTACCTAGCACTTAGACTCAGACAAGAAGAAAAATTATTGCAAGTCCTGAGGCAGCATAAGAAAGCTATTGGGTGGACTTTATCAGATATACCAGGTATTAGCCCAGCTATTTGCATGCATAGGATATTTTTGGAAGAGAATGTTAAGCCAGTTAGGCAGCCACAGAGGAGACTAATCCACTAATTTTGGATGTTGTAAAGAAAGAGGTGACTCGACTATTACAGGCAGGTATCATCTACCCTATTTCTGATAGCCAGTGGGTTAGTCCCATCCATGTGGTGCCCAAGAAATCTGGAGTTACAGTGGTGGAAAATGAAAGCAATGAGTTATTGCCCACCAGAGTTAAAAATTCATGGAGAGTTTGCATTGACTACAGGAAGCTAAACCAAGTCATGAGGAAAGATCACTTCCCCCTGCCTTTTATTGATCAGATGCTAGAGAGGTTGGACGAAAAGTCTCACTACTGCTTCTTGGATGGGTACTCAGGATATTTCCAGATTTGTATCGACCCGGAGGATCAGGAGAAGACTACCTTTACTTATCCTTTTGGCACATTTGCTTACAGACGGATGTCATTTGGACTCTGCAACGCTCCTGGGACTTTCCAGCGGTGCATGGTAAGTATTTTTGGTGAGTTATTAGAGCACTGTATGGAGTTTTCATGGATGATTTTTCTGTTTTTGGCACGTCATTTGATTCATGTTTAGATAATTTGTCTAGGGTTTTACATAGATGCATTGAGACTAATCTTATTCTTAATTTTGAAAAATGTCACTTAATGGTAGAGTATAGAATTGTATTAGGTCATATAGTCTCTAGAAGAGGTATTGAGGTAGATCATGCTAAAATCAGTATTATATCTTCTTTATCTTACCCCGTATGCGTACGGGAAGTTCGTGCTTTTCTTGGCCATGCATGTTTCTATCGTAGATTCATTAGAGACTTCAGTGAGATTGCTCGACCCTTGACGAGACTTTTGCAAAAAGATGTTAAATTTCGTTTTGATGAAAAATGCAAAGAAGCTTTTCAGAAATTAAGGGAGGCTCTTACTTCAGCTCCTATCATTAAACCCCCTGATTGGAATTTACCATATGAACTAATGTGTGATGCATCTAACTTTGCTGTAGGAGCTGTTCTAGCACAGAGGGTGGATGGAGCACCACATGTCATCTGCTATGCTTCCAAGACCCTAGATGTTGCACAAGCCAACTACACCACCACTGAAAAGGAGCTTCTTGCCATTGTTTTTGCTTTAGACCGTTTTAGATCTTATTTGTTGTGCTCACATGTTATTGTTTTTTCTGATCATGCAGCTCTGAAGTACCTTTTGAAAAAGCCAGATGCTAAGCCTAGACTAATCAGATGGATGCTTCTACTCTAAGAGTTTGACTTGGAAATCAGAGATAAGAGTGGCAAAGAAAACCTAGTTGCAGACCACTTGAGCAGAATTGAGGGAGATGGATCCCCTACAACTATTGATGATGACTTTAGAGATGAGCACCTACTTGTGATACATGGTGAGTCACCTTGGTATGCAGATCTTGTTAACTTTTTAGCAGCTCATATTTTTCCTACACAATTTTCTAAGGCTCAAAAAGATAAACTCAAAAGTGATGCTAAATTCTATGTGTGGGATGACCCTTACTTATGGAAGTTTTGTAATGATCAAATAATTAGGAGATGCATTCCTGACCATGAATTTCATTCAGTTCTTACTTTTTGCCATTCATCAATCTGTAGGGGACATTTTGGACCACAGAGGACAACTAGAAAAGTTTTAGAGTGTGGTTTATATTGGCCCACCTTATTTCATGATGCATACTTGTTTTATAAAAATTATGATAGATGTCAGAGAACTGGGAACATAGGAGCTAGAAATGAGATGCCCCAACAGACTATGCTTGTCTGTGAGAATTTTGATGTTTGGGAAATAGATTTTATGGGACCTTTTCCTGCATCTTGTGGTTACCTGTATATTTTACTTGCTGTAGATTATGTTTCTAAATGGGTGGAGGTCATTCCCTCCAGGACTGATGATTCTTGTGTTGTTGTTAATTTTGTCAGGTCACATATATTTTGCAGGTTTGGAATTCCCAGGGCTATCATAAGTGACCAAGGATCTCATTTTTGCAACAAACACATGAAGGCTCTACTTAGCAAGTATGGGGTTGTACACAAAGTTTCTACTTCCTACCATCCCCAAACAAATGATCAAGCCGAAATTTCAAATAGAGAGATCAAAGCAATTTTGGAAAAGACCGTTGGACCTAATAGGAAAGATTGGAGCAAGAGGCTTGATGATGCGCTATGGGCCTATAGAACGGCATACATGACACTAATTGGAATGTCTCCCTACCGATTAGTATATGGAAAAGCTTGCCATCTACTAGTGGAGATAGAGCACAAAGCGTATTGGGCGGTGAAGGCTTGCAACTCTGATGCTACTAAGGTGGGAGAAGAGAGAAAACGTCAACTCCAAGAACTTGAGGAAATAAGACTAGAAGCATTTGAGAACTCAATAATTTATAAGGAAAGGACCAAGAACTTTCATGACAAACACATAGTGAGGAAAGAGTTCCAAATTGGCGACAAGGTTCTATTGTACAAGTCAAGGCTCAAGTTGATTAAAAGTAAGTTGAGGTCAAGATGGGAAGACCAATTTCTTGTAACTAACATTTTTCCCTATGGTATTGTTGAAATTAAAGATGAGACTAATGATTTTGTTTGGAAAGTCAATGACCACCGGCTCAAGAAATACTTTGAAGAATTAAAGAAGCTAGAGGTGGATGGATTGGACATCAAAGACGCTATCTACCCAACCTAAAGGGGAGTTTTCTTTTCTTGAGTTTTTTTATTTCATTGTAAATACCATTTTATCGTTTCAAGTAGTTAAATCTTTCTTTTCCAATGAGTTGTGATAATAAATGTTTAGGTAGTGTAAGATGAATAAAGAATTATTGTAGGCACCATTTTACCCTTTTTGGCACCTTATTTCTTGCATGGCTAGGAATAAATGTATCCCTCTAGGATTTCTCTATATCATTTTAGAGTCTTTTGAAAGAAAATTAAATTTGGTTGTCAAAATTTAGGATTTGAGTCAATGGATGAAAATTCTTGGTTACTTGAGTACTACTTAGTTATGAACTCTAGACTGATGAATTAAGATGAATTCTTTTTACCTAGTGAGGACTTAGCCTTATTTTTGAGATACACACATGTAATTGTACTCTAGAACTTGCTTAGATTCTTTCATAACTATATTTCTATGATTGGACCACATTTATAGAGGTTAGTCACTTTGTCTTCCCTTTTCATATGGGTTTTTGCAATAATCCTTGTTGAAACATGCTTTATTCTTTTTCCCTCCTATATTTTTCTACTCATAATCATATTCTCCATGGACTTGGTTTCTTTTGTTGTTCTTGATGCTACTTTGCTTGAGACGGACAAAAGATTAAGTGTGAGGGAGGTGGCTAGAGCTTTGAAAAAGTTATGGTAAGAAGTGATAATTTGAAAAAGATTTGGAAGTCTCTTTTTGTTGAATCATAGTGGGAATCGGTTTTGATGGACTTTAAGAGGTGAAGAGTATGAGGGATGCAATGCAAAAACAGAAAAAAAAATGAAAGAAAGAAGAAAAGAAAATGAAGAAGTGTGCAAAGTTGATGGAGTGGTGTATCAAGGAAGAGTTGAAAAAAAAATTGGTTAGTGAAGGCTACATGTGGAACATCTAAGGTCTTGAATATAATTTGATGTCTCATGCTCCATGAGGAAAAAAAATTGAAGGGAATGAAAGCCTACATAAGAAGTTGAGATTGATAAAGCAACTAGTGGTAGTAGAGTGCCAAGTTTGTGATCAATGTTGAAATTCGATTAGTAATTTGAAGTGTAGCACTAACCCCATTCTGAACTTACTGTTTTGGACTCAAATTAAGTGGAGTAGCTGAGTGATGCAGCTGTGGAAGTTGAAGATGTAGAGAGAAAAAAAACAAGCAGCTGAGATACAAAAAGAAAAAAAAGGAGGAAGAAAAGAAAAATAAACATGAAATATCAGGAGGTGGAATAGATTTCTGAACTTAAAGTCGAGAATAAGAAGCTAGATGAGTTAAGATTTAGTGTTGATTGGAAGGAAAAAAAATCAGGCAGAAGCAGTTCAGAATTCTGAAATCTCAACTACTGCTCAGCCCCTGATCGGTCACCAGTCCGATCAGGGAGGAGCCTGATCGGTCATTCAGACCAATCAGGAGCTATCCAGTCCAAGCAGAAGAGACACAGTCCGATCTCCAAAACGATCAGGAGAAGTCTGATCGGTCTCTGGATCGATCAGTGAAGCTGGCACAGAACAGAACACTGAATTCAGTATTGAACCTCCTCCAAATCAGCTGATACTTACTCCCCTTAGCTCGGAATTTTTTAGAGGCTACCATGAGAGGGCAAAGTGCATTAGGAAACAATTTTGAGTATCCAAGTCTTCCATTTTTTCTTACTTTTCATATTTTCTTATCATGCCATATCTCTTGTTCATATCTTTCTTTATCATATCATAGTTCTCTATTTCCTTTATCATGATTCTTTAGTATCCAAATTCATTGAACTTCTCTTTTATTCTATTCACTTCATATTTCTTTAATTTGTTCTAATAAACCATTGTAGATGTGGACCCAAGTCAAGAATGATGGTGGAGAGTAGATAATAAGCAAGCTTATGGTAGTTCAAGAAACATGTTGTGTTTGAGTGAGCTCCACATTCATTGAAATGTAGAATTTAGGAAGAGAACCACTAAAAATCCTTTTGAAAGGTTTTGTGTGTTGAGTTCATCTCAATGAGTCATGAAGGAGGAAGTAGGCTAAGTTGTTGATTTAAGGACAAGTTACTAGTCCATTGAGTTTAGATTTTTGAGAATTGACAACCTTAGGTAATTTCCTTTCAATTGCTTCTAACTATGATTAAGAATAATCTAGAGGGATGCATTTTTAGTTTACTAGTAGCTTGTGCGAGAGACCCATGAATAAGTGTGGGGGAGTTGATAACTATCATTTTGTCACTTCAATTAGGCTCTCAAATCCATGTTTTTTTTATCCCTTTTCATATGCTTAAGTTTGTATTTATATTAGGTTTCATGAAATCTTTCTATTTTGTCTTTGGATACAATTCTTTCTATATTTGAGATATTTTGGCATTAATTTTGAATCTAATTTTGTAGGCTTTAAATGACCATGGACCTAGATCAAGATTGGATCAGACTTGAGCTCATACTTGGCTTTGATCAAGGGGATCAAGAGGTGGATCAATGTGGGTCGTCCGATAAAGAATCGGCTAGATCTGAGCCATCTATCATTTGTTGACTAATCAGAACTTAAGTTAGAGTTAATCTAGACCACAGATCAAGATATGAAGATTTGGTTCCAATCAGAGGTCATCCAGCCGTTGGATCGAGCTTAAGAGGAGCTTAAACCGTCCATTCAAAGATCAGTGCAATCTGAGCCATCGGTTGGAGATCCGGTTGATCCCAGCTGAGGAGAGGTAGATCCTAGCCCTTGATCAAGATCTGGAAGGTTTGGCCCAGATTTGACTCGATCTGACCGTTGGATGGCACGAAAAGGATCTCAGCCGTCGAAATTCAAAAAGATTAGTTAAAACAGAAATTCCCTCTTCCGCTCGTTGTCATCGCCAGATTGCGTCTCCAGAGTTTTTCCGTTCTTCATTGTTCTTCAATTTCGATCGCACGTGGCCACCCAGATCAAGCTATTTGTCAGATTTCAATTCGTCAAGATCAGTTCCGAGAGAGGTTCGCAATCCATTCGTATATGAAAGCTCCGGCGAGGGTTTCACCGTGAGCTCGCTTCATCCGACCAACCTTCGTTCGATTCCACTTCCCCATTAATCGGGCCAAGTCAGAGGGGTTCTCTGAGTTGATTCGAGGTTCCCTGAGCTATCACTCGCCATACAAATCATCACGGAAGAAAGGATCGGATGAAGTTTCAGATTTCGCATCCAAGCTACGCAAACTGATTAAGGAGTTGAATTCTGATTGATTCTTGAGCGAGGGGGTTTCGAGCTCGATCCTCGTGTGATAGCAAGGAGAAATTCTTGGTGAAGAACTTGAACTGGGGTCAATTAGCTACAGATTTCATTTCTGTATTAAGTTCTGTAACATTTCAGTCTGTTTCGAATTGTTTCAGTCCGCGTTTCAGACACTGATCTGTCATTCGACCGATCTAGGTAGCACCTGATCGGACACCAGTCCGATCTGGCTTGTATCTGATCGGTCAGTCGACCGATCAGGAAATTTTCTACACAAATTGACCCTGTTTCTGCATTCATCTTGTTTCAATTCTTCATTTCCGAAGTTAGATACAATTTTAGTGTATTTCTGCAGTAGATATCAGTTTTATTTTTCAATCTTGCAATTTCGAATTGTTATGCTCAATCTCCAAGTACGTTATGTTTAGAATTGCAATTTCCTAGTTTAAGTTTGCTTAGTTTAACTTGTTTCGTTTCAACTACATTCTCAATCTTATTTGCAAAACAAAATCCCCCATATTATTCGAAAACCCCAAAACATTTAACAACAAACAAATTCGAGCTTGATTCAAACACTCCCAACTAGTCCTTGGAAAAATACGACCTGAGGCCCCTATTCTATATTTAATCTTGCTAGCCAAGGGTTTTCAGTTATAAATTTCTAAATTTGAGGCTCACTGGTGACACCTGTTTTGTGGCCTATCACACCCCATACCCTATCAGGTGCTCGAGAACTAACTATAAAAGGGGCTTCACCCCTTTGCTTCCAGACATCAACAAAAGCACTCAAACATGCTACGACAAGCTTCCGTGCTCTAGTTTTCTGTGCCGATGACGTTCAAGATCCACGACACGCCACTCTAACAAGCTCAACCTTTCCTTTTAAGTGTCATCGGTATAAACTTTTAAATTCTATTCTATACTTAAGTTCTTATACTTGTAAATCATTTTCCAAACTATAGAATTTCCCAATGAAAACGGTCAAGGATCGTGGGCCTTGGAGTAGGAGTCGTTACAGACTCTGAACCAAGTAAAAAAAAACTGCATTACCCGTGTTTGAATTGTGCATTTTCTGCTGTGTTTAAATCTGTGTTTCTAAAAAATTTACATTATCGATATTCACCCCCCCTATCGATCACAACGATCCCACAATTGGTATCAGAGCGAGTGGCTCAATCTTGGTGAAACCACTAATTGAGCATTTTTTTTAATTTCATTGTTATTTTCTGTCAGAAAAGATATTCTTGCCTTTTTTTGATATTTTCATAATTATTTTTCGTTTGTTAGATTTTATCGTTTCTCGAAGTTGGTGCAACACTACTCGAGATTTACCATTTTTTTCTTCTATACCGCACTACTAATCCAAGACCAAGTCTTGGAACCAGTTTTTTGTTTCTGTCCCTTTTCAAGACTTTCCATGGTCATGCAAGAAGGTTACAACACTGCACGACCACCTCTCTTCTCAGGAGAAGATTTCTCCTACTGAAAGAGCAGAATGGAGGCCCACCTGAAAACTCAGGTGGAGATGTGGATTATTATCCAGGCTAGGCTGGAAATCCCGAAGAACTCACAAGGTGAAATTCTGGGATACACAGAGTCGGATGCCCCATTCAAGAAGAAAATTGAAACAAACGCCAAGGCTACACAGACCCTCCAGTGTGGCCTAACGAAAAAAGAACTCAACAACGTCGATCCATTCAGTAGTGCAAAGGAGTTGTGGAACAAACTCATCGAGCTGCACTAAGGAACATCAGATACGAGGATCAGCAAGCGTGACCTTCTACTCAACAAACTTTATAATATCAAGATGCAAGATGATGAGATAGCTGCACAACTCCACACTCGTATTCAAGAATTAATGAACGGACTACACACCATAGGTCACAAGGTAGAGAACCGTGATCTAATCAGGTATGCACTAAACTTGAAATTCTTTGCGGACATCTATGGTAGATGCGTATAAGGTTTCGAGGAATTTATCTAAAATTAAACTAGAAGAATTATTTTTTGAGTTAGAATTGCATGAACAGACTAACGTTGCATAGGTCAAGAAAGGTATAGCTCTTTTTGTAAGTAAAGTCTCAGGGAAACAGAAGAAGAAGAAGAAGCCGCAACCCATACCCGAGTCCGATTCTGACTCGGAATCTGGCGACGACGGAATTGATCATCCCGAGTTAGTCAGAATGGCCCAAAATTACTACAAAATGATCAAGGGTCAAAGAACGAAGAAGGTAGTTCAGCAAAAGGATGATCCAGTTGAACCAAGTACCA
>JAGFNQ010006049.1:65789-91855 GCA_024364735.1 Boesenbergia rotunda
CCCAGCAGGAGTGGAACTCCAGTGGTGGCTGAAGTTCCACCGTCACACAGGAGACCCCTGCCGTGAACCGAAGACAAGAAGCATACCTCGTCCAGTGGCAGAGGCTGAAACCCGAAAGCTTCTCAGGCACGACTGAGCCCTGGGATGCCCAGGCTTGGTTCAAGACTTTAGAGAGCACGATGGAGCTTCTTGACTGGCCAGAAGTCGAGAAGGTCAAATGTGCCTCCTTCTGCCTAACTGGAGATGCTCGTATGTGGTGGGAGCGAGTCAAGAGTAAGAGGATAGTCAACCAGATGAGCTGGGCAGATTTCGAGCAAGAGTTCTATGAGGAGTTCTTCCACATGCGGGTTACCAACAAGCACTACGAGGACTTCATGGAGTTCAGACAAGGTAGCCTACCAGTGGGAGAAGCAGTCGCAAAGTTCAACAGACTAGCTCGCCTCTGCCCAGAGCTAGTCAGCACAGAGAAGGAGCGAGTCAGACTGATGCTCCGCATGCTGAACCCTGAGATAGCACTCAACGTGAACAGCGGGATGCACCGACCCCAGACCAGCGAGGAGTTGGTCAGTAGTGCTCTAATCTCAGAGCACTACCTGAATAGCATCAAGGCACAGCAAGCACAGCAGAAGCCAGTCCTGATTGAGAACAAGACAATAGGAGGCCAGAAGCCTCAGCCAAATAGCCATAACTGGAAGAACAAGAACCACAAAAGGAAGCAGTGGCCTGGCAGCCAGAAAGGAAAACCAGAGAATAAACAAGCTAGGTATCCACCTTGTCCTAAGTGTGGGAGGAACCATCCAGGGACATGCCTTTTGGGTGTAACTGGATGCTATTCATGTGGACAAGAGGGACACAGATCCAAAGACTGCCCAAACAAGTTCAAGGTACTTCCTCAGCAGTCCGTACAGTATGGAGGCCAGCCTCAGTTACATTACATGCCTACTATACTGGAGGGACCTCAGATCAGTCAAGGAGGGTTGGAAGCAGCACCAGTTCCAACCAATGCCAGAGTCTTTGCCCTCACGAAGGAAGAAGCTGCCAGCGCCTCCACGGTCGTAACAGGTCAAATAGTTATTTTACAGCATTTAGCTACTACACTGCTTGACACTGGGGCGACCCATTCTTTCGTATCAGTACCTTTTGCTAGTAAGTTACAGGTGCCTGCAGAGAGTTGGGAGTCCAGATTCCTGACAACTCTCCCTTTAGGGGAAATCATAGAGTCCACCCAGAGGCTCCGGGCTGTGCCAATCAAGATTTCAGACCGAGAGCTATATGTCGATCTGATAGTCCTTGCGATGCAGGACTTCGACATCATACTGGGCATGGATTTCCTCAGTAAGTACAGCGCTTCAGTGGACTGCCGTAGAAGGAAGGTGGTTTTCAGCCCAGAAGGAGAACCACCATTCGAGTTTCAAGGAGCCCCAAGGAGGAAGACTCAGAAATTTCTCTCAGCCTTGGCAGCCCACCAGATGCTAGAGCAAGGGTGTGCAGGTTTTCTTGCACACATAGTGGAATCAGAAGCAAAGGAAGAACTCAAGCAGGAGGATGTACGGGTAGTCTGCGAATATCCAGAAGTGTTCCCAGAAGAATTACCTGGACTACCTCCCAACCGAGAAGTGGAATTCGAGATCGAGCTAGTGCCCGGTACCGGTCCGGTCTCGAAGGCCCCATATCGTATGTCTCCAGCAGAGTTGAAGGAATTACAAGAGCAACTCCAGGAGCTACTAGACAAGGGCTTCATTCGCCCGAGTCATTCACCCTGGGGAGCTCCTGTACTTTTCGTCAAGAAGAAGGATGGGTCTATGCGTCTGTGCATAGACTACAGAGCTCTGAACAAGGTGACCATCAAGAACAAGTACCCCCTTCCTAGAATAGATGATTTATTTGATCAACTCAAAGGGGCTACAGTGTTCTCGAAGATAGACCTGCGTTCTGGGTATCATCAGCTAAAGGTTAAAGAAAGTGACATCCCCAGGACGGCCTTCAGGACAAGATACGGCCACTACGAATTTGTAGTAATGCCTTTTGGAGTAACCAATGCTCCAGCAGTCTTCATGGAGCTGATGAACCACATCTTCAGGGAGTATCTCGATAAATTCGTCATTGTATTTATTGATGATATTCTCATATACTCACAGACTCCAGAGGACCATGCTACACACTTGAGGATAGTGCTGCAGATCCTTCAGCAGGAGAAGCTCTATGCAAAATTCTCAAAGTGTGAGTTTTGGCTAGATCAGGTGACCTTCCTAGGTCACATTGTATCCAAAGAAGGCATTCAAGTTGATCCAGCCAAGATAGAAGCAGTCAGCAACTGGTGTAGACCCAAGAATGCCAGTGAGATCAGAAGTTTCTTAGGCCTGGCAGGATATTACAGAAAATTTATGGAGGACTTTTCCAGGATAGCCTCTCCACTCACAGCCTTGACCAGAAAGAACAAGAAGTTTGAATGGTCAGATAAATGCGAGCACAGTTTTCTAGAGCTGAAGAAGAGACTGACCAGTGCTCCCATTCTGACTGTTCCAGAGAGTGACAAGGCCTTTGACATCTACAGTGATGCATCCAAGATGGGCCTTGGAGCTGTCCTCATGCAAGATGGTAAAGTAATAGCATATGCCTCCAGACAGCTCAAGGACTATGAGAAGAATTACCCTACCCACGACCTTGAGCTAGCAGCTGTGGTTTTTGCACTGAAGCTTTGGAGACACTACCTGTATGGAGTGCAGTGCAGAATCTTCACAGACCATCAGAGTTTGAAGTACTTCTTCACTCAGAAGGACCTGAATATGAGGCAGCGCAGGTGGCTAGAGTTGGTCAAAGATTATGACTGTGAAATCCTCTACCACCCAGGTAAAGCTAATAAAGTGGCCGATGCACTGAGCAGGAAATCCTGCGCAGCACTGATGTCCCTATCATCACTGTCTCTACCACTTCAGAAAGAAATAAAGGATTTTGGAGTCGAGGTAATGATTGGGCAACTTTCTGCATTGACTCTAGAGTCAACCCTGCTTGTGGATATACAAAGAAAGCAAAGTCAAGACCCAGAAATCCAGAAGATCAAGCAGGGGATCCAAGAGGCAGAAAATTTAGAGTTTCGAGTATCAGATAGTGGCATCCTCTATCTTGGAGACCGCCTTTGCGTCCCCAATGATGAGGAACTAAGAAAGAATATTTTAGAAGAAGCCCACAGTACCCCATACTCTATGCATCCTGGTTCTACCAAGATGTACCAAGATTTAAGACAAAGGTTCTGGTGGTCTGGACTCAAGCGAGACGTGGCCAGATATATCAGTACCTGCTTGACCTGCCAGAGAGTCAAAGCAGAACACCAGAGACCAGGAGGAGTTCTACAGCCACTTCCCATTCCAGAGTGGAAGTGGGAAGAAATATCCATGGATTTTATCACAGGTCTCCCAAGGACCACCCATGGACACGATGCAATATGGGTGATAGTGGATAGATTGACCAAGTCTGCCCACTTCCTAGCCATCAAGTTATCGCATTCGGTAGAGCAGTTAGCACAGCTGTACGTGAAAGAAGTAATCAGGCTTCACGGAGTTCCGAAGTCGATCGTTTCTGACAGAGATGGGCGGTTCATCTCCCATTTTTGGAGGTGTGTTCAGGACGCCCTAGGCACCAGACTTCAGTTCAGCACAGCTTTCCATCCCCAGACAGATGGACAAACAGAGAGAGTAAATCAGATTTTAGAAGACATGCTCAGGGCTTGTACGTTGGACTTTAAAGGCAGTTGGTGCAAATTTCTGTGCTTAGCTGAGTTTGCCTACAACAATAGCTATCAGGCCACCATCAGGATGGCACCTTATGAGGCATTGTATGGCAGGAAATGCAGATCACCCATATGTTGGCAAGAAGTTGGTGAGAAGAAAGAGATGGAGTCAGGACTAGGCAGCCAGACTGAGCTTATGGATGAGACCGCTCAGGCTATCCAGACGATCCGCCAGAGGATTGAGACTGCCCAGAGTAGACAGAAAAGTTATGCTGACACGCGCCGTAGGCCACTTGAATTCCAAGTTGGAGATTCAGTATTTCTCAAGGTCGCTCCCATGAAGGGAGTGGTGAGATTTGGCAAGAAGGGCAAGCTAAGTCCTCGCTACATAGGACCCTACAAGATCATAAAGAGGGTTGGTAAGGTAGCATATGAACTGGACCTACCAGAGGATATGTCAGCTATCCACAGTACCTTTCATGTCTCTATGCTAAAGAAGTGTATTCACGACCCTAGCCAAGTGATTCAGCCTCAGTCAGTACAGATCCAAGAAGATCTTAGTTATGAGAGCAGACCGACACAGATAGTGGACAAAGCAGTTAAGAGATTAAGAAACAAAGAAGTGCCACTAGTGAAGGTCATCTGGCAGAATCAAAAGCATGAAGAGGCTACTTGGGAACGTGAGGACAGCATGAGAGAGAGATATCCAGAATTATTCTAAGTTCGAGGACGAACTTTTCATAAGGTATGGGGGATTGTAACGCCCCAAATTTTCCATTTTTAGTTCTTAAAGTCCTTAGAATTATTTAAAAATGGTTTAGAAATATTCTAGATATTTTTAGGGATTTTTAGAATATTTTTATGGAATTTTTCGAGTCCGTTTAGTATTAAAAAAAAAGAAAAACGTTTAAGGGCAGCCGAGAGTTCGAACCCGCGACCACCACGAGACCAGGAGCGCGCGCGACCAGCTGGGCTAGGGTATCAAGCACAGCATAGAATGGAGAGAAGGATATTTAAGGTGTAGTTAGGTCAATCCGCTCCATAGGTATAAATAGATAATTAAAGAGAGAAGTTTTATTTTCTCTCAAACCCTCTCCCTCACCCAAGCTTGCGCCGACCCCTCTCCCCTCTTCTCTCTTGGGCGACACCACATCAAGCCCTAGAGGGCCGGCCAAGGCTCTCCGCCGAGAGATATTCCTATATTCGGGATCCCCGCGACGAGAGGAACGCGTAGGTGCGAAGAATTCTCCGAGATCTCAAGTTTCTCCCGAGCCCTATACGTCAATCTTGGTTGTAAGTCCAAGATATCAATGTAAGTACTGCTCACCTGCAGTAAGAGGCGGTTTTTTCGCAAGAATTTCCCTTAAAAGTTTTTAAAAGAGATATTTCCTTTTTGTTTAAGTTTTTGCATGTGATTAGTTCATTATATGCTTGTATAAGTTTGATTAAGCACCCTATGTGAGATTAGGGGCTAAGAAAGTTATGAGAAAAGAAAAGAGAAGATAAAGATAAGAAAAGAAAAGGCCAAGGCCTTAAAAAATCCCCAAAAGTCAAGACTTAGGAATTTTAGCACGCAAGGTGCTCGAGAAAATGCCAAGGCATTTACAGATGAGAAAGAAAAGAAAGAAAAGCTATTTTATTTTCTAAGGCCAGTACCCGGCGTCCAAGGGCGTCGTTAAAGAAATCCAGGTGTCCAATTCCAAGGTCTTGGCCCTGGTAGACCAAGGTCTGCTCTATTAGGATTGGTGGCTCGCTACCCCAACCTTTTAGGGAACGCGCATGAGATGGTACTTACGTCTTCAGTGGATCCAAGTGATTAGTATTTTCAAGTATATGCTTTAGCAAAGTTTCTAAAGTTTAAAGAGTTTTCAAAAAGTTAAAGAATAGCTAAAGTTTCAAGTTGAGCCAAGAAAAGTAAATTGAGATTTATTATTGCTTGAGTATGCATGTTTTGAGATTATACATGTTCTTAGTTTTCTTTCAAGCATATAAGTATCTCATATGTTTTTCATATTGTTCAAGAAGCATGTTTGCACATTTCGAGATTTTGTGAGCTAGATAGTACTTACTAAGCTTTTTGCTTACTAGTTGCATTTCCTCTTACTGCAGATAAAGGTAAAGGCAAGCAATTCTGAAGGAAGGCGACGGGGCGGTGCTGAGTAAAGTGTGTGTGGTGGCTGATTTTGGAGAGATCTATGAGACGAGACAATTTAGTTATTTGAATTACAATGTTTTAGTTTATTTAATTTCAAGTTCTTGCTTTATGGAGTTTAGCGAACATTTAAGCTTTGGATAGTTTTACATGCTCAATTTCTTAGAGTAAAGATTCCATGTCATTTCATTTAGCATACATATCCTTATGATTGCATTGGATGAGTAAAAGTGTGAGTAGTTGGAAATATTGATACTTTGTTGGAGAAATAGATGATTGTGCCAAGATAGTATTAATTTCTCTTTGAATCAAGTTTTTATTGCTTAAATATGTTTAGAAAAGTTGCATTCACATTTCATAATGCTTTAGCAAGGTTATAGAACATGTATTTGGTGTTATGAATGCATAGGAGTCAAGATTGGTACAAACTCTATTGTTAAAATTCATATAAACTCGAATAGCTCATTTTCTTCCGCAAAAGTCCTAATTTCAAGTTTATGGATTCATTTTGATTGGCTAAATTGTTTAGAAAACTGACATAGAGTATAGAAATGGTGTCATGATTCTATATGGCTCGAAAGTATAGGTTTGGTGGAGTTTTGAAGCAAGTGCCGAAACCTGAAAATTCAGATTTCAGGCGTATCAGTCGACTGATACAGTATCAGTCGACTGATACCCGAAAGTTGAGTTGGGTGAGGCAGGTTTCAATAAGTATCATTTTACGAGTTTTTGAGAAAGAAAGTGTGACATGGTATCATGCATGACTACTTAAGTTAGAATATCATTCTTAGATGAATTTAAAAAAAAAAAGATTTCCGCATTTCTATTAGTCGTGTATTAGAGTCGAGAAGTAGACAAAAGTAACGATCCGTCTAAGGCAGAGAAGGCGGGTCGCTACACATATAATTGACATGCACACACAGGAGACCTTTATGCCCTAGTTTTGACGACCCCGCCACACTGGTATGGTGTTTTCTATTCCTCATATTAGTTGTACTTATTATTGTCTGTACATGTGTTATTTCAATAGCTTACTTACTATTGCTAGCTTAGACTAACTTTCATATCTGATGAGATATCCGTTGAGTACTGTGAACTCACCCCGTTAGCTCCTTATTTTTATTTCAGGATGATCGACTGGAGTGCCTGGCAGCCTGTCCCATTTTACATGCGTCGGTACGATTTCGTCGTTTACCTGTATATGTTTGTGGGTACATGTTGGTACCCCTTTTCATTTGTTCTTCAATTGTATTTTCATTTATGATTCCGCTGTGGTATTTTCGATATGGTTGTACTTTTGTGTGCCATGGAGGCCTTTGGTCTGTGTGTTTTGTCGTAAGTCGTACCGGTACATAATTATTGTCGTCGTTTTCGTTTTCTTTTTATTCAGAACGCTTGTTCCAGTCCTATAGGTTGCGGTACAAGCGGCTAAGGTAGTCGTAAAGGTTAGGTTTTCCAAATTGTTCACCAGTTCGAGGGAGTGGCAGTCCGATTAGTATCAGACGGGCAGCTCCTCGGGGTGTGACATGAGCCAATACCTATTTATACCATATCATGTCCATAATAAGGCGACGCTTATGTGAGAATATCATCCTTTGGTGTAGCATGATGAGTAACTCCAGAATCCGGATGCCAGCTTGAGTTCTCAGGAGTTGATGAAACAATATTAATTAGGAGAGATAGAAATTAAAAATGCTCTGGAATAATATGGCTCATCCATAAATTTCCCAGACGAAGGTGAGGGTTGATTCGAAAATGCAAGATCATATTTTGAAATAGTTGGTTGTCTTAAAGTTGCATGATCACTAACAAAATTTGAGTCAAATCTTTTAGGATATTAAAGATCAATATGTCTAACTCTGAGACAAATTTGACATATTCTCTGATAATATAACCATTCAAATTGTCTAGAGTAATGAATACTAGTATGACCAATGATGTGATAAATTTGATATTGTTTTGAACTTTGTTTTTGATCTCTTTAATATCGTTGAGTATCTGACATAAGAACTTTTGCCTTGTCGAAAAAAAAATTAAATAGGAGGTTGCTTGAATGAATGACACTGATGTCACCGATCGGCTAAAACAAAGGCGATGAAGAAATCAGGCTAGCGTCATCAAGGAGGAAGTCAAGAAAATAGAAACAAAAAGCAAAAAGAGGGGAGAAAAAAAAACGAAAAAAAAACGAAGACTTAAAAAAAAGAAAAACAAAATAAACGAAAAGGATTGAAAAAACAAACGAAAAGGATGGAAATAAAACGATTTTAAAAAAAGAAAAGGATGATTAAAAACAAACAAAAAGGAGAATGAAAAAGAAAACAGATAAAGAATAAAAGTAATATTACGATCGAGTGATCATCGAATAACATGACAAAAAAGGATAAAAGAGAAAATTAAGATATCGTTGAAGAGTTGAATGAAGATTTAGATGAAGAACGATTGACAGAAGAAGCATCATAGCTTTGATATCATGAAAACAAATGATTAACGAGATATTTTTAATCTCGGGTGATCAGTTCGATCCTACGGAAGTTTTCCATCGGCCGTTAGGATAAATCGGGAAGCATTCGTGATGGGCGGTCTAGAGGCCCAGCGTCTCAGAGTTCGTGTCCCATTTGGAGGAAAAAAATCCTATAAATATGCCATAGTTGGGGATCAAACACGGATGCTGGGGTTAGCAACTAGTCGCCCCACCACTACATCATAGCCCCAGGGGCACTTTGATACCATGAAAGAGTAGAGAGAAAATATAAGTAATAATTTTTGGATGATTTATTATTGAAGCTAATAGACTTATTTATATAAGTTACCTATCCAATAAAGGAAAAATTAACTATGACATATAATCATAATAATTATAATAAATTTGAAAATATTATTTTTGCTATTGACTCATGTTGATCTTTATATGATGTCAAATATAATAAAACTTAATTGATTGAAATCAATCCAGGTCGATCTTGATATGATGCCAAATATAATAAAACTCAATTGATTTAAATCAATCTGAGATTATTATTTATTATTATCATTAGGGGCGAGTGAATCTCCTTTTGCCACTGTGATGAAGCCAACTAAATTTTAGTCACCATGGTGCCGCCAGGATGCTCCTATTAGCGTGAGTTCATTAGCCACCATGATGCCCTTATTGGCAGTGTTGGACTCGGGTTGGGTCCATATTGGGTCGTCGTAGATGGCGACGTGGTCGTCGGTCTGCAGGACGAGTAGGTACTTGCCCTCTAAGCCTTTGGAGAGGCTTGACCAAACAAACGCGTCGTTGTTCTTGTAAATGACGAGGTTGTCGTCGGTGTTCAAGCGGGCTTGTCAGGCAGTGCCTAGGCTTAGGGATGAATCTAGAATGGAAGATGGGAGTCATATACTAAGTGACCCTTAAATAATTATTATAATAATATTCTTCTCAATCTTTTAAAGATAATATATATTTAATTAAAATTTTAAAAATAAAGAGATTTTTTTAAAAAAAATAATCATCCAAGGGATTTAATCTTAGATGTGTGTTAAAAAAATAAATTTATCATTAGATCCATTATAAATAAATTTTTTTAAGGGAGTCAAATAATATATATACTAAGAATATAAAATTTTTATATAAAAATAAAAAATATATATAAAAATAATATTATTAAAAATTTAGAGGGAAGGGGAGGCGATGGCCTCGGATCCCTATGTAAATCCTGTCTTCGCCTAAGCCCTTGTTGTTGGAGACCACAGTACGGGCAGGTCAGTGTTGTACAGCACCAGGTTACAGTCACGCTGCATCGTCAATTTATAGTTTCCCTTGTGTGAGGGAATAGTCGCTGTACAGCGTGTCGCCATCAGCCATAGAGAACGTTGACGGCCATGGCTAATTAACTACGAATATCACTCACTTCACTCAAGTGGTTGCTTGTTTAGAGTATCATGCAAGACCCATCTATTGATAGACGAGGAGGAAAATTTATGGGACTTAAAGCTCAAAAACAGTGTTAATTAATGGATTATTAAAAAACAGTACATCATGAATCCAAATTCGTCGTTAATGGTCTTGGTTCAATCATCGGATCAAACTTAATTTGTAAATTTCTCACCTTTATTAATTTGCATCTAAATATATATTGTTTGTGATAAGGGAGGCACCGCTCCTTTGGTTTAATAATCATGGTAGACAGTTTAAAAATTCAACTTTCTGTGATTGTATATCTCATTTAAAGAATTTTAAACTTTTCTATGATTGTAACTCATTTAAAGAATTTTTTTTTACAAATCTGACATATCTGTAGATCAAATCGTAGATGGTCGAGAAATAATTTGACGTCCTTTCATTGCACCATAATCGGGAGCATAATTCAGTTAGAAAAGATTACAAACTAGGAGGCAAAAACTTAGCTCACTTAATTTCATGTGATGAATAATTCCAGCTGGCTAGTACATATTGTTAATATTATGTACATAATCAACTTAATTATTTAGCCTAACAACACATTAATTGAATTGAGAAATCATGAAAATTGGGCCTGAAAAATCTACACAAATTGGGTTGAAATTTCAATCCATAATAAGATTTTATTTCAAAAGCCGAAAGTTAAATGGACTTCCCAATAACAACAACAATGCCCTTCAAACCGACTTTAGCTTTTATTTAGATTTTTTTTTCTTTCTCCTCCGTAATACGTGAAGGATTTAATTTCTTTGTTCTAAATTACTCTGAAATAAAAGTGTTAAGTAATTAAAAAATTGTTAAAATTTAAAGTACATTTTATTATTTTATTTTGAGACAACTGTTATCTCATTGGTTGGTACAATCGATCTTATAAGTAATTTGAATGAACGTATCCATTATTTGAAAGGGCGTGCATGACAAGAAGATCTAACGAGAATGATTTACTGAAAGGATGTATCAATGACGTCTAATAAGTAGGGATGTATTCCGAAATTAAGCCTATAAATAAATAAGGACGGATTCTGAAATTAAAAATAAGACGGGACTTAAACTTAGGAGGACTTAGATTTAAAATATTAAATTATATATTATTATTAAAAAAAATAATAATAAATTATATATATATATATATATATAAATATTATCTTCCATTTTAAAAAGTTGGAACCGCCAACCCAGCGGCCTCCTGGTCTCTGCCCCATAAGTATCCAGAGGGGGTAAATCACGGTGAATGCTGGGCAAGCCAAGACACCCAGGCGCGTCCGATTTTATGATGCGATGATCTTATGAATACTAAGTATATATATTTTATATTTTTTAAAGTTTAGAATTTAATTTTTAAAATTTAGAGTTTGTATTATAATATTTAAGTTAAAGATATTTTTTTAAAAAATACACATATTACATATAAGATATACGTCATAAGATAAATGAGTTATGAAGACATAAGACCTATTTAAATGAAAATAATCATTATATTATATTGTTCAAAGAAATTGTTAATTCATTTATAATAAAATTTTTATCTATATCGTTGACTATCTTATTCAATAAATTGGCCTATAAAATTTATAAAATTGAGGACATGCATTAAAGTATATTTGTGGTGAAATCCGTGTATGATGATGCACTTCGATATATCCTTAATTGCTGTTTAATTAATTATTCTGTTGTCGATGGCAGTTCTATCTATTATGAGTTAATTTGTGCTCTCTTCGTAAGCTGGACAGTGTAATCCATCTTAAGTTTTACATCTATTTTGAAGGATTTGACTTATTATTAATTGTTTAGTTGTACAAGTAATGAATAAAAATTGGATGTCAACAAATAAGTTATCACATGAATACGAAGTTAGGGTAGAATCTTTCTTATACTTTGTAATGCAAAACTTTAATGATCCGAATGTAATACCGTGCCCATGTGCAAGATATGACAATCTAAAGAAGAAAAATAGTGTTATTATAAGGGCATATTTGTGTTGTAATGGTAAAAATTTAACATATCATACATGAATTTGACATGGAGAAATATCTAAGATTGGAATTTCAATGAATGATAATGATAGAATAGGGTAAGATAAACTCAAATCTTTTGCCGAGGAACCTATAAATATGATAGTTATATTGAGAATCTAAACTAATTCCATAAGCAATTTTAAGATGCTAAGAAATTTTTATATTCAGGATATACTAAATTTATAAATTTATCATCACTTTGTATAACTTGAAGATAAAATATAAGTTGGAGTGATAAAAGTTTCACTAACTTAGTTTGTTGGAGAAAATGCTTTTAGGGCCTTCCCATACACCATCCCCAGTGCCTTCCCATACACCATCACCAGGGCCTTCCCATTCTCCTACGTCGCTCGATTCCTCAGCCTTGATTCCTTCCAGACACTCGATAGCTGAGAGCCCAGACATTCGAGAGACTATATTCCCGGTTGGAGATTCGTAAGTAAAATTAAAATTTTTTTTAATTTTCAACTATCTTTATTTTTAATATTATTTGATTGTAACTTTGTGATAGGTTTACTAATTCGGTACGTGTTATTCACGAGATCAATAGAATCATGAATAATTACCGGAGAGGAGACTCGATGTCATATACTACCACTCCACCACCGATGAGAGAGCTTTGGTGGAACGAGTTTAGGGTATATATATCTCACTCATTCATTTTATATCTTAAATAAAAGTGTAAATCTAAATATTTGTTTCTATTACAGCGTTCTTTTAATTGGGATCTTAGTGTTGAGTTGAAAGTTAAGAGAATTTTAAAAAAAACGTGGCGATCACATTCGCCATATACTACATCATGCAAAGAGCTGGGGGAAAAAATAACCATTCGTCACCTATGAAAATTGGGTTGTGATCAACAATTTTTGGGCATCAGATGAGGCTAAAAAAAAGAGTCATCAGAATAAGACTAATCAGTCTTATAATTCTGTAGAGATGTTTGCGACTTATGTAGGAGGCTCTATCAATATTGATGAGTATAGGCAAAGATTGGTATTTTTTAACCCTTTCATTATTTTATTAAAATATATTTCATATAATTAAAATATTTTTAATTATTTTAGACAAAGGAATTGGGAAAAGAGCCTGCATTTATAGAGACTTTTACCCGCACGTTCCAGAAAAAAGATAAGACTTGGAGCGGAGAGAGAGCAAAAACAATGAAGGTTTGAATAAATTACAAATTTAAGCAATTTGCACTATTTTATTATAAATTACCCACAGTCATTTTCAGTAGTTAGACTGTTTTATTATAAATTTATTTAATCTTTTTAATTATAATGCAGGAAAAATATGATGAACTAGAGGAGTTACAAAGAAGCTTAAATGCTAGTGAGAATTTTGAGGGATCTGAGTCGTCAGTTGGCAATCATTTTAATTTATGGTTGTAGGCCACTAGGGGGCCTAATGTGGGAGGAAGAATATTAGGAATGAGTTCATTAAGCAGAACCAAAGCACTGCCTCGTAATTCGACTTCGTGCTCACCAGAAGTCAACACACATATCCATAACTTGACTGAGGAAGTTACTCATTTAAAGGGCATAATATCATAAAGGGACCGACAAATGGAAGAAAGAGATCGACGACTGGAAGGTATGATGCGTCAACAAAATATGATCATGCAATATTTTAAATTAAATCCAATTCCAATTCAGAATCCTCCAAATTTTGGTGATGATGGTGGTGATGATGATGGCGATGATGGAGGCGATGGTGCTGCGTGATTTTCTTTGGTAAGAAGATTTGTTATTAGATTATTTTTTATACTATTTTTTAATATAGTTAAATATTTGCTACTATCGTTTGTAAATGATTAGCTAGCCAGTTGTAATATTACAACTTGTAGAGAGCCTACTTTAGTTTTCTAGGAAAGGTGTAATCAAGCTTTATGAATTTTCATCCTTTTTAGCTATTTCAATCCTTTTTGAGTTTAACTATCGATGCTACCCTGCATCTTTTAATGATAAGTTACGAAATCGTTTTCATCTAAAAAACTTGTTTCCGTACACTGTGATCTTCATCGAATAAATCAAATTGTTCAATATTGAAAATATATGAATGATGGTTGTCCTCTTCCTTGTTTACTCTATTTTTGACCCCCAAACTATATTTATCTTCATTTATATGCATTCTGACTATAGATTGTCCAATGGGGCCTGAGCATCAACTAAACTATATGCTACGAAATTATGGTAAGAGGTCAAGTCTGTTATGACTTGTGAGTAAATTACTTTTAGCTGCTATAGCTTCTTTTTGCTACTTATAGCTGCTATATGCTACTTATAACTTTTTTTTTGAATTTTTGGTACAGGGAAGCATCCGTGGAGAGATCTAGAAGGGGTGTGTATGCTTTTGATTTCATTATGTTGACATATGTGGTATTGTTGTATCATACACTTGTATATTATAATTTGAATGGTACATTGGTGTTTACTAATACTATGCTTATGGTGTGTATTAATGTAGTTGAATGTTTTTATTAGTATGTTTGAACGTTTTATTTGGTGTTTGTTGGTACTACTTTTTGAATGTATTTGTATTTGAATGCTTATGGTGTGTTGGAAGTTATCTGATGTATAAAAAATATTTGAAAAAAAAATTATGTTTTTAAATATTTTTAAAAATTGTGATGAATTTTGCAACAAATAAATTTTGTTGCAAACTTACCGTAAATCTGCGATGAAAATATTTTCGTTGCAAAATTCGTTGGAAATCTCCAACGAAAAAAATTCGTTGCAGAATTCGTTGGAAAACTCCAACGAATTTTATTCGTTGCAGATTTGCGACAAAAAATGATCGTTGCAGAATTCGTGACAGATCTGCAACGAATGAATTTGTCGCTGAATTCGTTGTATATTCATAATAAATTTGTAGATTTGTAATGAAAAAAATTTAACTATGTTTGTTGCAAATCTGTGACAAAAAAAAATTTGTCCCAAATTTAATTGAAGATTGGCAACGAATTTAATTTGTCGTAAATTTGCAACAAAAGTTTTTCGTCCCAAATTTCTTTGTAAATTGGCGACGAAGAAAATTCGTTGTAGATTTCATTGTAGATTAACAACGAATTTTATTTGTTGTTGATCTGCAACGAATTATTTTTGTCACAAATTTGTAACAAATATTGTTTGTCGCAAAATTTGTTGCAAATTTGCAACAAATTTTTCTTAGTTCGACTCCAAATTTGGCGACGAGAATTTAGCAACGAAAATATTTCGTTGCTAAATTCGTCGCCAAATAATTTTGCAACAAATTTTGAAAAAAAAAATCGTTGCAAATTCCGTATTTAATTGTAGTGTATTGTTAATATTATGTACATGACCAACTTAATTATTTAGCCTAACAACACATTAATTGAATTGAGAAATCATGAAAATTGGGCCTGAAAAATCTACACAAATTGGGTTGAAATTTCAATCCATAATAAGATTTTATTTCAAAGAGCCCAAAGTTAAATGGGCTTCCCAATAACAACAACAATGCCCTTCAAACCGACTTTAGCTTTTATTTAGATTTTTTTTTCTTTCTCCTCCGTAATACGTGAAGGATTTAATTTCTTTGTTCTAAATTACTCTGAAATAAAAGTCTTAAGTAATTAAAAAATTGTTAAAATTTAAAGTACTTTTTATTATTTTATTATGAGACAACTATTATCTCATTGGTTGGTACAATAGATCTTATAAGTAATTTGAATGAACGTATCCATTATTTGAAAGGGCGTGCATGACAAGAAGATCTAACGAGAATGATTTACTGAAAGGATGTATTCCGAAATTAAGCCTATAAATAAATAAGGATGGATTCTGAAATTAAAAATAAGACGGGAATTAAACTTAGGAGGACTTAGATTTAATATATTAAATTATATATTATTATTAAAAAAAATAATAATAAATTATATATATATATATATATATTATCTTCCGATTTTATGATGCGATGATCTTATGAATACTAAGTATATATATTTTATATTTTTTAAAGTTTAGAATTTAATTTTTAAGATTTAGAGTTTGTATTATAATATTTAAGTTAAAGATTTTTTTTTAAAAAATATACATATTACATATAAGATATACGTCATAAGATAAATGAGTTATCAAGACATAAGACCTATTTAAATGAAAATAATCATTATATTATATTGTTCAAAGAAATTGTTAATTCATTTATAATAAAATTTATATCTATATCGTTGACTATCTTATTCAATAAATTGGCCTATAAAATTTATAAAATTGAGGCCATGCATTAAAGTATATTTGTGGTGAAATCCGTGTATGATTATGCACTTCGATATATCCTTAGTGGCTGTTTAATTAATTATTCTGTCGTCGATGGCAGTTCTATCTATTATGAGTTAATTTGTGCTCTCTTCGTAAGCTGGACAGTGTAATCCATCTTAAGTTTTACATCTATTTTGAAGGATTTGACTTATTATTAATTGTTTAGTTGTACAAGTAATGAATATTTGGATGTCAAAAAATAAGTTATCACATGAATATGAAGTTTGGGTAAAATCTTTCTTATGCTTTGTAATAAAAAACATTAATGATCCGAATGTAATACCTTGCCCATGTGCAAGATATGACAATCTAAAGAAGAAAGATATTGTTATTATAAGGGCATATTTGTGTTGTAATGGTAAAAATTTAACATATCATACATGAATTTGACATGGAAAAATATCTAAGATTGGAATTTCAATGAATGATAATAATAGAGTAGGGTAAGATAAACTCAAATATTTTGCCGAGGAACTTATAAATATGATAGTTATATTGAGAATTTAAACTAATTCCATAAGCAATTTTAAGATGCTAAGAAATTTTTATATTCTGGATATACTAAATTTATAAATTTATCATCACTTTGTTTAACTTGAAGATAAAATATAAGTTGGAGTGATAAAAGTTTCACTGACTTAGTTTGTTGGAGAAATTGCTTCTAGATGATAATGAATTATCTTTATCTTTGTATGATGCAAAAAAAAGCTTATGTGTGATAGAGATGAATTATGTGAATATTCATGCTTGTCATAATGATTGTATATTATATAGGAAGGATTACGAAGATTTTACTCATTGTCCTATTTGCAAGATAAGATAAATGTCTTATTAATTATATTTAGAATTAAATTGTTAAAAAAATATTAATGTACCCAACATGTGTATTTGTAATTTTTAGAAGTCTAAGAGGAAGACAAGTGTATGTTCAGACGCGTCAAAAGCTAGAGGGGGTGATTAGCTTCTGTTTTGCTTGAGGTAGATTTGTTGTCATAGAAGGCTTAAGCAAACGCTAGCACTCTTGACTTTACTTGCTATTCATCTCATTGAAGTGACTAATTCAAAGATCTATTTTTCCTCGCTTTGACATCCACTATGAAAGTATTCTTCGTGGAGGCAAAAAAACCTTGTACAAGCTCACGAAGAAATATAACAAGAACTCAAACAAATACAAATGAAATCACTGCATGATTTACACAAATAAAATTTTTGTTTGTCTTGCTTTCTTCTTCTTGCTTGGAATGACCTCTTGATATGCAGCAATACTTGATCAACCTTGACCTAAAAAAGAGTACACTAACAATGTCGTCCAAAGAAATAATCGTATTAAGTGTACCGAGATTATTACATCTATTGTACTGTTGTTGTAAGCATGCTCTAGATGATGAAAAAATATACTAATGATTTTTCATCATGATTTCTTTGACGTTGATTACCAACTACTTGTGTACCTTGAAGACATCATTTATTTCTATAATTTGGAGCCAATATCTATCAATTGTATAGTTGTTTACATGTGCTAATTAAGTCTTTTTTTTATTTGTTTAGTATATTAGTTATATAAACTTTATGAATTTATTATAGCGACTAGCCTGGCCCCACGAAAGTTTCCCACCTATCGCTAGGGTAAATCAGGAAGCGCTCGTGGCGGGCGGTCTAGAAGCCCAGCGTGCCAGGGTTCATGCCTCATTTGGGGGAAAATTTTCTGTAAAATATGAGATAGATAGGGATCAAACAACGAATGTATGAAATGACAATTAATCGCCCTTTTGCTACACCATAGCCTCGGGAGCGAAAGAGTAAGTATTTTGGTGGCAAAAGGGGATTTGCTCCTGTGTGGGGAGAGTGGGCACACTACTTTGCCAGGTTTTGACCCACATATCTCTTAGTGGAAACATCCACGTACAAATCATCAATCCATCTTGTAGGAAAAAAAATTAACGAGGTTTTTCCAACCTAAGGCGACCGACCTAGCTTCACGAAAGTTTCCCATCGGTCGGTAGAATGAATCAGAAAGTGTCAACGGCGGGCGGCTTAAAAGCCCAGCGTCCCAGGGTTTGTGTCCTATTTGGAGAAAATTTCCTGCAAAATACATCGTAGTTGGGGATCAAATCGCAAATTCCTAAGTAGACAACTAGTCGCCTTTCCATTGGACCATAGCCCCGGGGCCGAAAGAGCAAGTATTTTGGTAAATAGACTTAGTGGTGTATCAAGAAATTAAATCAACTAATTTTGGTGCCACATAATGTTGGCTTGCTAGGATTTTTTGGTGTCCAACATTCGATCTACCTTGATATGCCAGGACATTCTCTGCTTAATATTCAATTACTCTTGACCTACCAATACTTCACCGTTGCTTGATATCCTGTCAACTTTAACCGGTCAGAATTTTATCTGATTGCTAAGTATCCGATTAATCTTGATCCAGTTAGAGTTTTTCTTTGCCGATTCTCTATTGAATTTCCGACTGTCAAGTGTCCAATTAATTATGACATACTTAAACTTTTTCATTGTCTAAGTATTTAGTCGATTTTGATCTATTTGATGTCTCACTCAACTAATTAATATATTAATTCTATATCAAAACTGGATTCGAGTCAACATAGTCATCCTTAAGCGTCAAAGAGGTCTAATTATTGTTTAAGACTGAATAAGATCAACATGCCTATGCATTTACGGGCCAGAATTATGTTGCAGGAAGATGCAAGACTGTTTTATCATTTTTTATAAAATCAAAGTTAAGAAGATCTTTCACTTGACGAAAGATCGTCTCTGTCAATAGAGCGACAAAGATTAATTTTAATTTATAATTCAATAAATATATAAAATGGCAATGTAGCAATTATGCCACTGTTTAATTATAACGGGATAATATAATAAAGAGGTTAATCTATTTATCCAAATTATAATTCCTAATATCTCTATAATTAAACACGCCTCGCTTTAATGGCTCTCCTGACCCTCAAAATTATGAAAATTACGAATTCGTATCCTTAGGCAGATTGCAACGTCGCGAAGGATTACTCCGTTGATCAAAATTTGAAAAAAAAAAATTGTGACCGATGCTTCTATTCAAACATTAGCTAATATATAACATTGTAATTTCATATTATCAACGTTTGAAGGTTAATTAATTAGATTCCACCTTGTAATAATTTTATTTTTTTCAATTTATATATGTCCTATTATCTAGATTCCTTTAAATAATTTTTTTCCAAGGAGCATTTCAATTGTTAAATAGTTTATTAAAGGATTAACTATAGGGTTTAGAGATTGAACTATAATATTCAAATTAAAAAATAATTAAAACGGAAAAAAATTTCTGTCTCACAGGATATACATATTTGAAATATAATATTTAGGATTTATAATTAAAAAAATTATGTATATAAATATTAAGGTGCCTAGATGACTTCCAAGGAGCTCGAGTATTCCATTGTGACGTCAGCCAGATAAATTTAAAAAGCCCCTCGATCACTTTAGGTTCTCGACAATTGCAATGCGCAAATATTAAGTCATATATATGGTCATTTTCAACGTTCAGTTTAAGCATGCATTATTACTATATATTTTCACTAGTTAATTAAATTATTTGTTCTTGAATTAGATCGCGTATTTTTTAAAATTTTAGGTCTTGTTGTTATTATTATTTATTATTTAGCTAAGTGCATGCACTCGTCGATATTCACCTAATTTGTACGAGAACTTTGCCCTGCCAACTCAGCCACGTTTTAAATGTTGACCGATCGACAAGAAGTCAAAATTATCAATCATGCTTAAATTTCCAAACGTTTTAGTTTTTCCGATCGTCCAAATATATAAAAACAATTGGCATGTAGCAATGAATTGAAAATGGAACTCGATCGTGTATTTCTAACCGTTCATATTGGTAAGATATATAGAGAAGTTATTAACAAAAGACATAATTTTTATAACAATGAATTGAAGTACAATATGTTTTTTAAATGCTGATATAGTAATTATATGAGAGGATATTAAGCATTGTATGAAAAATCAATCGTGTAATTATATTAGCAAAAATGAGTGTTAACAGATGGATGCATAAATAAATAGTTAAGAGAAACCAAGTAGAGAGATTATTTTTAACTTGCACCATTTATTAAGTATATGGATGACTCACAATTAAGTGGTCATTGAAAAAAAAAACCAAGTAGAGATATTATTAATTTGCACCATTTGTAAAATAAAAACTCGTATGTTTATTTTATTCTTGATTATGCACATCTTGTTTGAATACTAAATGGTTGATCTGATTTTATAGATATAGTATACGTATATTCTATAAATAGTTAAAAGTCTGCTAGGGAGTAATACTCTTCCTTCAAGTTACTGCTGGCTAACATAATTAGAAAGTTTCTCACCCTTATCAATTAATATTAATTGCATCTATTTCTTATATTTCTCTGATATCCTTGTTTTTTCTTTTTTTTATTTAATTTAATCTAAACATTCTTTATATTTTTTGTTTGTAATAAGGGAGCTAGGGACCGCTCATTTAATTTTCTTGATACGATCCCTGATTTGTACATAAACGTCATCGACGTTAACGCTGACGTTGTTTGGTGGACATTAATTCATAATATAATCATCCTTGAACAGCATTTCCCTCAATTTAGTAGCGACAGTCATGGAATCTAGTCAATATTTTCCTGATCGGTCCAAATATGAAAATATTGGGACTATATCGGATTGATTCAAATCCAGAAAAGAAAAAAGAGAAAAAAAAAAGAAGGGACTATAATTTTCGGCACGTTTATATCGGTTAGTGATAGCCATAGAGTATTTGGCTTTGATATTTGAATAATTAAATCATGTTACGAGACAATGGGTTAAATTAGGATTGAAATTCATATCCTTTGTTTTCATTTAACCTATACTCATCGAATATCATGACGTAGATATTTAGAAATTAACTTAATTAAATTAAAATTATATGGAATTTAATTTAATTTATCTGTCGAAAAATCCTGAATTAATCATTTCAAGTTCCCAGTAGGGACTAGTTTTGCCAAGCTACCTATGCCGCTTCCAGTCCAAATCGAGATGTCACCCAACTACTTGATCAGTTACTTGTTCAAGTTAGTCCAGAATTGATCTTCAAGCCGCTCTTGAATAGGTCGTCAAGTCGAGAATGAAAGATCCCGAGTACCGAGTCAGAAAATGAGATGAAAAGTTGAGGCCTGCGCTCAACGCAATTTCTTTAAAACAGATTCGCCCCACCTCCGACTGTGCTTTGAGGTTATCTCGGGTCGTCTGTTTTCTAAGATACAACGTCAAGCCACGATCTCCACCAAGTACTAGTGGTTCGGCGATCTAAGTGGTACTCGAATACTGTTATGGATATTGTGCCAAACTGAGTGGTCAGGCGAACTGAGTGGCATATATAAACTAAATCTAACAACAAAATGTTCATATTCTTCACTTTTTTTGTTGTGTAAATTTGTCAACTAAATCATTATAATCAAGCTTAACTACCATCTTTTTTTTCGATAGATAATATGATCAAATCATTCAATCTATCCTGCGACATACTTGATCGAAGATAGTTCTTTATCAACTTTGAGAAGCTTGTTTCAGCAAAAGTTAACATAACCAGTATGGTAAATAATATTCTACAAGCTATCCAAGTATTAGGAAACCCATGATGCAAATTTTTGATATACCCCAAGACTTCAAGTGGAATTGGTAATCCAATTCGACAATGTTTTAGCTCCTTATATTGGTTCATCTCAAGAATGTTCATCAAAGAAACTTTTTCTATGATGAATACGAGTTTCACAAAATATGGGTTCAACCTCCATTCCTAAAGCAATCTTTTCAACTTTACTCTTCGCGGCTTCAAAACCAATATTTATGTATTCTTCCAAAAAGATAATCAAACATTTTAAGAGACTAATACCCTCAACAATAGCTACATCTTTTCTTTGGACAATTTTGCCGACTTTATTTACTTTCTACGATACTTCAAACCATATTACCATGCCCATAAAAAATTAAAAAGTTCAAAATTCAAAATTTGTCAAAGACTCTTCATCACTCACTATTGTTGCATCACCACTATGTTATACTAGATGCAATAGTGCATCTCTTATTTGAGAAACTTGAAATCTTACAGCTTTTACACTATCAATATGACTTTCCCAACGTATATCTGACCATGATTTTAATGTAAGTCTTTATTTATTGCGTCCTTTTACAAAAGATTTAAGGTCCTCCCATCATTTTGTTTAATCGGAGAACAATTTAGAAATTCTCTATATCACTCTAAAAAATGATTTAACTTAAACACAACTAATAGGAATATCACAAAGTGCAAGAATAAAAGAATTAAAACTACACGAGTGTAAACTGCCAAAGGATAGTCTTTAAGTACTTTGTTATTTTCTCATTTATATTGTCCTTTCATATTTGAACTGTTAGGACCGAAAGGAATTTAGATATATCCGAATTGCTCTAAATATGATCCGAATTCTCAGGATTTCGTGGAAGTAATGAAAAACTTCAGCAACTATGGATTCAAATTTAGATATTTCGTGGAATTTAGATATTTGAACTGATCAACAACTACATTCTCAGAATTCAAATTTTGATCCGAATTTGTAATAATAGTCAAATCTTCAACTATGGAAACTACAGGTTTTGTATTCCTTTCGATAGACCTAGTAAGTGATTTTGTAAGAATCTCGTCTTTCATTTTTTCCTCTTCAAACTTGTAGATTCAAATTTTCTTTTTCCCATCCTAATTCACAATGCAAATCTAACAAAACAAAAACAAAATATAATTTAAATACTAACAAATATATATCTAGGAGTTTCAAATTAATCAATGATAGAATAATTGTATTAAGCAATTTTGATGCATAAAACATTCTAGAATATAACTTTAATAATTGCAATAAATAGATTGCTTTTTGAATACTAATTTTTGATACATCGATGCATTTGAGCATGCTCAAATAATAATTAACTACAAGTAAGCATACTCAAATATTGATTAACTACAATTATATATGGATGCACATGCACATCAGTAAATTAATTCAAATTGCTAATCCGCACGTTTTTGGTGTAAACTATTTAAATATTGTTTTTGTTTGTTGTGAGGCCGTAAGAGACAGTAGTCTCCTATTTTCAGTGCTTATTCTTCTCGTTCCATTCCGGCCTAAAGTGCTACTGTCACACACTTAAATCCTCTTCTTTATAGAGCTAGGTTAATATAGTATATCGAGACTGAATTCCTATACCGTATACCATATGAATATAAAAAAGTTATAACGATACCGTACCAAAAATTTGGTATACCAACGTTTCGGTATACCAAATTTTTGGTATGATATGAGTTTCACATTGAAAATTTTGATATACCAAAATTTGGTATGGTATACAGTCTATACCAAAAAATTGTACCTTTAAAATTTTAAACGGGCCTTATATAGAGAATAAAAGGACTGATAGATCAAGGAGACTTACAACTTACAAGTTGTCAATATATTCACAAATCGAGAAAATATTCGGAGAAGAAGTATAACGGTACAAGAAAAATTTGCATTCAGACGATCTTGTTTTAAAAAAAATTATAGATTAACGAGTTTCGATTAAAAAAAGAATTGTCTCATTGTGACATCCAAGTCAAAAGTTATATAGTCTTCAAAATTTTACTACAACAGCTATATAATTGTAGCAACTACTAGACAGTAGCTACTACAACATATAACAACTACTCGACAATAACTGCTAAGTAACAAACATTCAAAAACCATAACTTTTTACTCAAAAATTAGAATGAGATGATTGTTTTTTGAATTATAAATTTCTAAATGAGTTTCAATTAAAAAAATCGTGTCATCTAATATCTAAGTCAAAAGTTATGATTTTCGAAAATTTACTACACAATTATAGTAGCTATTATCGAGTAGTTGCTACACGTTGTAGTAGTTGTATGCGAGTTGGTTTTGATATGGTCAACCAAGTCAGGTTAGGTCCTATGGCATTTGATCCTTGTGTCAAAGTGTTCAAGAGTTTAAGAGTACAAGAAGTCGAGCAGAAGATAAAGCGAGCTAGAAGGATGACATGGGAAGAGAGATGATGGGCTTGGTGCATCCGAGGGACGAGAAAGCTGTGGAAGAATACACTAGCGGATGAGACGAACATGCACAACGTCGGAGGGACGAGAAGCTAGGGAGGAAGCCCGTTTGAGGAGAAGGTTAGGGTTGGGTTCGGGTGAGCTCAACTCCTGGTAATCGGAGCATCACCCAAGCATACAGGAGCGTAAAAGATCAACTTGGAAGTTGATCTTAAAGACCTGAGGTGTCGCAAGTCTATTTAAAGTTGCCTCAAGTGTGTCGTTTAAAGCTACGCTCAATCATAGCTAAGGCGCCCTAGTTTCGATTAAGGCACCCTAGTTTGGAACTAAGGCGCCCTTGGTTGAATCTAGAGTGCCCTAAGTGAACAGTAGCTATTAGGCTATCATTGCTACATGGATAACCTTTTACCCATTGAGGGCACCCTGAGTCATAACTAAGGCGCCCTAAATATCACGTCAGTAAACAACAACTAGTATTTAATTTTGTACTCTATTTCTAAGCTTTTCAAAGATTGTAAGAGACTTCTCCGCCTATAACAAAGGAGTATTTAATAGTGTGCTTCAACTGCTGTGCCTCCGAGGTTCCTTCTGTAGTTTCAGAAACTTCTCTCACAATAATTTGGCTGATTGATAGGTGTCGACTCAGTTAACTTCTTGGGGGTGATAGAATGCTCAACAGATGAAACTTTACGTTGTTGTTGGCCACAAAGTTAGCCTACTCCTTTTTCTTCTAGAGGTGCTCTTCCTTTTCTTCTTCCTTATTGTCTTTGGGTGCTACAAAATCATATTTCATTGTTAATAATAAATCAAAATTAGTTTTAAAGAATATCTCCATCCGGCGTTTCCATAGCACGAACTCCCTCTGAAACTTTGGTCGGTTGATACTTGGTCCAACTATCATCTTGTTACTTTAGGTGGCGGTTAGTGCTCCTGAAGCGGTTGGACTTTGATACGAATTATAGGTCTGAATAGGCCGGCTAAAGAGGGTTAATAGCCCCACAATCAGAGTTAGAAAAATCTTGTTTTTGCTTATAATCACATTAATTTCGTATGCAAAATAATAATATAAAAAAATGTAAGAGACATAAGAATTTACTTGGTTGCAATTGGGGAGGTTGCTAATCCAAGATAATGGAAAATGTATGAAGAATCTCCTTCATTGAATGTGGAGAAGCCTCTTACAAATGTTGAAAATTTTCAAAAAGAGTAAGAAAGTAAATACAAGTTGTTGTTGCTTCTTCCTAGCTCTAGGGACCATTTATAACCCAATGGTTGGAGTTATCATTTGCTGATGTAGCACTAGAGCATTTCAGTAGTGACCAGGATACCTCAGTTGGTTAAAATTTTATCCACTGCGTAAATGTCTACTTTCAGTTATTGTTCACTTGAGGCACCACAGTTCTGGCTGAGGGCGCCTTAGTTTAAATCTAGGGCATCCTCAATCTTAACTGAGATACCTCAGTTCTGCTTTTTGGCAGAATTGATTTTGGCACCCAAGGCACCCTCAATTAGAACTGAGGTGCCTTGGGCCTTTAAGATCAACCTCCAAGTTAATCTTTTTCCATCTCACTCGCTTAAGTGATGCTTCGGTTGTCCAAAGTTAAGCTCACCCGAACTCAACTCTGACCTTCTTCTCGAGTAGATTTCCTTCCCGCTTCTCGTCTCTCAAACATTATGCACATCCTTCTCAGCCACCGACATGTACTCATTTGCAGCTTCTTGTCTATCAGATGCACAATGTGTTGGAACTCGGATGGCTAGAGAGGGGGGGGGTGAATATAGCCAAACACTTAAACTTTAAAGCTATCGATTTTCTGCACCTCAAATATTAGTAGCACAGCG
>JAGFNQ010006050.1:0-39731 GCA_024364735.1 Boesenbergia rotunda
CTCATATCAGTCCTAGACATGAGAGACACAAATGACGGTTCCTTAGGACGGTAACCAATACCGGCCCTATTGTAAATCGCCCTTTGGGCATTTAGGATCATATCTAGGGTCTTAGAGCTAGTTGAGAATTTTCCAAGAATATTCTTGAGCTTCTCAACTTCACTATTCAATGATTGGTTTTCCTCTACTAGCAATTCATCATGCAAATCATTGATTTCCTCAACCTTAGAGGATTTCAAATTTTCAATTTCAAGTTTCAATGATTTAATTTCATCTTCTAGCAGTTCAACATGTAAATCATCAATGCTATCATCCCTAGATGCTTTCAATTGATCAATTTCTAATTGCAATGCTTTAACCTTATTTTTGGACTTCTTAAGCATACTAGTTAAACATGCAATTGCTCTATAACACTTTTCAAGCTCGGGAGAAGTTACCTCTTCATCATCCGAAGATGATGAAGCCGCGTTTGAGGAGCTTGAAGATTCATCACTGCTCTCTTCTCCAAGAGCCATGAGTGCCACTTGCCTTGTGCTCTTCTCCTCCTCTTCATCATCGGATGAGCTTGAGGATGACTCATCCCAAGTGGCCTTCAAGGCCTTCTTCTTCTTCTTGGATCTCTCTTCTTTTCTTTTGGATTTCGCCTCCTTCTTCTTCAGTTTTGGACATTCATTCTTGAAATGCCCTTTTCTACCACACTCAAAGCAAGATGCATTAGTCTTATGAAGCTTGGATTCACTAGTGTTACCTCTACTTTTGAAACGTCGATCCCTTCGCATCATTCTCCTCACAAAGTTTGCCATCTCGGAGGAAGAAGAGCCGCTGCCATCTTCCTCAGAATCGGACTCGGATTCGAAAGAGGATGAAGATGAGGAGACCTCCTTCTCCTTCTTCTTCTCCTTCTTCTTCTTGTTGGTTCGGTCCCCTGCAACTAAGGCAATCCCCTTCTCCTTGGGGCCTTTGTTAGCCATTTCATGCAATTCCATCTCACAAAATAAATCATCTAACTTTACAATAGATAGATTCTTGGATACTTTGTAGGCATCCACCATGGATGACCACAAAGCATTCCTTGGAAATGCTTTCAAGACATACCTCACAAGGTCGTGGTTCTCGACCTTTTCATTAATTGAATGAAGCCCATTGAGGACTTCCTTGAACCGGCTATGAAGCTCACTTACCGACTCATTCTCCTTCATGGAGAGATTTTGAAGTTGATTGAGGAACAAGTCCCTCTTTGCGATTCTAGAGTCTCGGGTGCCTTCGTGAAGCTCAATGAGTTTGTTCCACAAGTCCTTCGCACTTGTGAAGGGACCAACTTTGATGAGTTGGTCTTTGTTCATGCCACATTGTAGAGTGACAACCGCCTTCGCGTCGGCTTCACTCTTCCGAGTTTGTTCAGTAGTCCACCTCCACGACTCAAGCTCTTTGCCTTCGTCATCCTTAGGAGGGGTGAATCCCTCCTTCACCGCGAACCAAGTGTGGATGTCCATCTTCAAATAGTATTCCATCTATGATCTCCAATATTGAAAGTCAGTGCCATCAAAGAATGCAGGTCGGGTGGTGGAGAAGCCTTCTCTCAAAGCCATCTTGTTGATAACTCTTGGATGTTAAGCCGTAAACAGAGCCCCAAGCTCTGATACCACTTGTTGGAAATGAGATGGCTAGAGAGGGGGGGATGAATATAGCCAATCACTTTTTCTTGCACTTAACAAGTTTCCTGCACTCAACTTATCAGTAGCACAGCGGAAGAAACAAAGGAAAATGAAGCAGTGCAGTAAACGAAAACAGAAATGAAAGCAAACAGAGACAACTGCCAAGATCGCTAACAAGAGGGTTTACAAGGTTCGGGGATAACTTGCCCCTACTCCTTGGCGTGCCCTTAAGGTGGGCGATCCCTTGATCGTCGGCAGATCAAGCCCCGGTTTTCACCGGATATAACGCAACCTCCTTCTCGGTGAAGAAAGCTCTCCACAGCGTTTCAATCACAGATAAAGTTTAAGCACAAAGAAACAACAAGAAGGATCTTACTCAAACACTTAGCAAGGACAAGAACACAGCAAGCTTCCCTGAGCTCCACCCAGTGGCGATCTCACGCAAGAACCCTTCTTCGTGTCTTCCCACTGTCGGACTCCAAGCTCCTTGTTCTCTCCTTCAAGCGCTCAAGTAATGAATGATTGCTTCTCGATCGCTTGCTCAAAGTGATGAAAACTTCAAGAACACAGCAAGCAAGTTGTGGAGAACACAAGGCGCGACAAGAACACTAGTTTACGAACTCTGCTTCCACGAAGCCAACTTTCGCCCTTTTGATTCTCCACACAGCACCAGGTGACAACATCCTCCGTAGCCTCCAGCTACCTCACTGCCAACGCCAGCTACCACTGAGCCCTCTCTAGTCTTCCTGAAATCCCCTCAGCCAAGCCCCAGTCTCGGCTCCAGTCTGCAGCTCGGCCATTGCAACCGGAAATGGAGAATCGGACAAACCTGCTCCAAGGAAAGCCTCCATTGACCTCTCCTTGAGTGTTTGAATCCTCCCCTGTCACCTGCAGCATAATCAGACTGTTAGAGCAGTAAATCACACAGTAAATCAAATATCAGAAGCAAACAGCAGCGAATCGGATACGATCAGACGCTCTGACCGCGTCTGACAGTGCAATTTGAATTAAAGTGATCGGTCACCGGACCGATCCAGGGCTTGTGGGTCGGTCACCAGACCGATCCACAGCTTCGCTGAGATTCCTAGCTCTTGCGGCTATACACGCCTGATCGGTCACCCGACCGATCAGAGTGAAGCTTGATCAGTCACCAGACCGATCAGAGTGAAGCCTGATCGGTCACTCAGACCGATCAGGACAGATGAACAGTGATTTTTTAATTAGATCCAAACTCCCTGATCGGTCACCGGACCGATCTAGGGTCTCATCCGCAAGGGAACTCACTCACCATCCGCTCCCTGATCGGTCACCAGACCGATCAGGGGCAAGGCAGCAAGGAAGCAGCCTGCTCCCTGATCGGTCACCGGTCCGATCAGGAGCCACACAGTAGGTTCCCAACCTCACTGTGCGCTCCCTGATCGGTCACCAGTCTGATCAGACATCGCTGGATCGGTCACCAGACCGATCCACGAAGGAGCAGCGTGCCAATGTCCCTGATTGGTCACCAGACCGATCCAGGGACTCAAACCTAGCCCTCCAAGCTAGGAATTCATCCACCTTAGCCCTCCAAGCTAAGGATTTTTCCATCTAACTCTCCAAGTTGGGAATTTGTACCTAACCCTCCAAGTTAGGACTTTTCACCTAGCCCTCCAAGCTAGGACTTTTCACCTAGCTCTCCAAGCTAGGACTTTTCACCCAACCCTTCCGAGTTAGAACATCATCCAACCTAGCCCTCCAAACTAGGCACCTGACCCTCCAAGCCAGGACTTTTTCACCTAATTCTCCAGGATGTGAATTTGCACCTAACCCTCTAAGTTAGGACTTTTCACCTAGCCGTCCAAGCTAGGACTTTTCACCCAACCCTTCCGAATTAGGACTTTTCCAACACCTAGCCCTCCAAGCTAGGATTTTTCACACCTAACCCTCCAGGATAAGATTTTCCAACACCTAGCCCTCCAGACTAGGATTTTCCATACCATGCCTGATCCCCGATCAGGACTTAATCATAATCCATGCCATGCCTGATCCCCGATCAAGACTTAATCATAATCAATAATCATCCACCTAAACTAAAATCGATGTCAACACCAAAACAACAATCAGAGCAAGACTGCATCAACACCTAGGACTTTCCTGCACACTTAGTAAGCTTGTTAGATCACAATAACACCTTAACTTTTGAACCCTTTTCCATTATCAAAACACAGGTTTGACTTAGGTGCTTCCGGCACCAATAGAACCAACAGTCTTGAGGGTGCCCGAGAGGACCTGGGCCCCCTTGTGCGTAATACTCAACTTGGGTGAGGCTGAGTTGGTGGCTACTGATTGGATGCGCCACATCACCAACACAAGCGCCCCAAAGCTTATCAGGCGCTCGAGAAGGATAGGATTTGGCCTTGGTCAGCTGATCATGTCACGGATGAATCGCTGAGTTGGGGTCGCCCCTATAGGCACTCAGGCACCCGAGTGCTTATATAAAAGGGGTTTCGAGCCACAGCTTTCTACATCAGTTTTTTGCATCATTTGTGCTCAAGTGTGCTACTTTGAAGTGATCTAGAAACACCGAAACTCTACTCCAACAACAACGCGCTCTCCTTTTCATTTCAGTCAAAGTTGTTGGTATTAAGTTCATTTCTTTTATACTTAGAATTGCATATCTATAACTATTTTATGAACTTATAGAATTGCCCAATGTAAACAGTCAAGGACCATGGGCCTTGGAGTAGGAGCCATTATAGACTCCGAATCAAGTAATAACAAAGTATTTATTCTTTCTGCTGTGTATACTCATTCCTAAAATCTGGGAATTTTTTGAATCGATATTCACCCCCTATTGATCTTACCGATCCTACAAGTGGTATCAAAGTAGGGTCACTCTGAATTGGTGAAACAACCATTCGAGCAATTTCTTTCATTTTCAGAATTTTCGCCGCTTCTTTTAAATAAAGAATATATTTGTGCGAGGTTTTAAATTATTCTTACGCTTTTTAAATTTTGAATCCTAATCTTTTCACCATAAGTTAGAATTGATAAAACCATCATTTTCTGAAAATTTGTCATAAATTTTTTTTTATTATTTTTTATTATTATTTCTCGAAATTGGTGCAACACGTTTCGAGCCTTTTTTCTTCTCCCACACTACTAATCCAAGACCAAGTCTTGGTACCTTCTTTGTTGTTTTTCTTGTGTGCAAGATTTATCCTAAATGGCTCATTAAGAATAGAAAGTGCCCATCCACCTCTATTCTCCGATGAGAATTTCAGATCTTGGAAGAGTCTAATGGAGTCTCACCTGAAGGCTCATATGGATTTGTAGAAGATAATCCAAATGGGGTTCACATTCCCCACAGATGATGAAACATCAATTGCTTGGGATAAATTGGACGAACCAACACTGAGGAAGATCGAGACCGATGTCAAGGCAACAGTAATCCTATAATGTGGCATGTGTTAGTGATATGAGAGAAGTGTCCTAAGGCAATCGCCTTATGATTGTAATCATTTATTTTAATAAATGAATATTCACTATTTGAGTATATATGTTTGTGTATTTGATTGTGATCTTAAACTCATTTACTGAATGCCCGCAATACAATTCACAGCATGAGAGAATTTGTGATGAATTAACAACTAGTGATTATCTCTACATGTGCAATTGTGAAGTATTGAAATTGTCCCTAGTCGATGAATTGATAAATACGGACACTATCAATTCTGTTGAGACTAGCATGGGTTATTCTCTAATCAGCTGATTCTCACTGGCTGGTGACATTGATATGTTCGGAGATAAACATGAATGCTAGTTAAGGGAACTAGTTCATTGGAGTGACTGGCTATAAAACTTCATATGGTAGTCTATATATAGATATGTCAGTGAAGTTCTTACTGTAGCTTAAGTGCGATGTTCCTTTGACTTGCGGTGTTCAAGTCATCTTGGTCATGGAGACTTATACTTTGACATCTTAAGCAAGCATCTCCAAGGAGGTGTGGACCCGGGATGATTGGGTATAAGCCGAAGTGCCCGAAGATGTTTGAACAGCCTACAAAGGATTTACCACTCCTTGCGAGGAGATGTATACCCGAGGCCTATCGTTGGATTGTTACTCGAAGCCTCTGGCCAGAGCATGACATGTTCAAAGTATGAATCTCTTAAATACATGAGAGTAATTAGAATCCGTAGGACGAGAAAACGTTACTTGGGCTAGGTGTGACGTAGTCAGCCTAGTGGGGACTGACTCACATAGACCATGTCCTGAACCAAGTGGGTATAAGATGGTGAAGGGAATGAGGCATGATTCATTATAGCTGCTGAAGGGTTTCAGAATTATTTCTGAGGTCAACCGTTGATCTTTCGATTAATTGGGGATCATGATGTACTACTAGGTGCCACTCATGATCGTTCTATAATTAATTGATTAATTATAGACGGCCAACATAAATCGAAAGCCTATTTAGTCACACGCACTACGATTAATCCGAGGGATTTAAAACGAGTTGAAAATTAGATTTTCCAATCAAGGGAGATTAAGTTTGGTTGAGCCAAATGATAAGTCAAATCTGAATTTTTCAGAGACGCATCGGAAGCGTAAAATGGCTAAGTCTTTTGAAGACTTAATAGATGAATTAAATAAGTTTAATTCATTGGGGCTTGACTTGGATGGGCCGGCCAAAGAGGGCCTCCATCCTCATTGCTTGGTCGGCCACAGCAAAGGGAGAGAACCAAGTTTTTGGTTCAATTTATAAAATAAACCATGTGTGGTTTGTTTTATAAAATTATGGATGATATAAATTTTTTATATAATAAACCAAGGTTTGGTTTATTTTTCATGGAAATTAAAATGAACCATGAATTGGTTTATTTTATAAAATCAATCATGGATTGATTTACCATGATAAGGAAATTTATTCCATAAGAGAGAAGAGACTTGATTGATTTTTATCATGAATTAAAATATAATTTTAACCATGATATAAAATCAAACTTGGCATGATGGAATAAGTTATTCCATATTTGAGAGGCTTGATGGTTGAGAGACCACTATACAAAGGACCCAAGGCAAGGCTTGGGTGTGTGAATCATAGAGATGAAGACATATGCTCTCTCCCTCTCTTTCTCTCCTTCTCTTCTCCCCTTCTTGCCGTGCGCCAACCAGCCCCAAGAAGGAGCACCAGCCAGCCATCCTTTTGTAGTTAGTCTTCCGACTTCTCTCTTGGTTTTTCTTGTCGCGTTCTCGGAGAATCTAGTAGTTCTCGAGAACACGAAACTCGTGGCTTTGCGAAGTCATCCCGAAGATACTCGGCGTGGAAGGTGAATAGAAGCGGAGCTTCCAAGGGACGCTTACTGTTGGATCTCGTCCCTTCCTTCAAGTTACGCGAGGTAAAATGTAAATTAGTTTACGTTTGTGCAAAAATTTTAAATATATGATCATGTCTACACAAGATAAAATTACATTCTTAGATGTATGGTTAAATGATTTAGAGAAATTATTTATGCTAAACCTTCCGCTGCACGTAATTAATTTTAAAATTATGAACCCGCATCCATGTCAACATGCACCCGGTCCCAACAATGGTATCAGAGCCGAGGTTTGTGTTCGACATAATCATATAATTGTTTTGCGGAAAATTTTATCATGATCTCAATTTTGAAAAATTTTCAATTATGGAAACTTTCCAATTATGGTAAATTTTCGATTTAGGAATTTCAAAGTTTGGAAATCCTCATAAAATTTGGCAAACTTTTGAAATATCTCTGTTTCTGAAATTTTATGATAATTGTGAAAACTTTCCATTTTTGGAAACTTTCTAATTTTGGAAATTTTCTAATTTTCGAAAAACGTAACTTTTCTTTGTACCAGAAACTTACAATTATTCTGAAAACCTTTTATTTTTGGAAGCTTTCCATTTATGGAAAGCTCGCAATTTTGGGCACCTTCTTTCAAGAAAGTCTAGACAAATTATGGGAATATTAATTGACATTTAAATTTATAATTGGAAATTAAATTATTTACAAAATTCTTTATTTTGGATTGAGCCTCGGGGAGCCGTCCAATTTAAAGTTAGTTGTTATAATTAAATTTCCTAAATTGAATTTAAATTGTCAAATGTTTAATTTGGATTGAGCCTCGGGGAGCCATCCAAATTAAGTTATTGATATTAATTTTTCATAAATAAAATATGTGATCAAATCTTGGAAATTTTTGAGGTGATTCTCAAACAATAATTTCCTTATAGTTAACAAGGTTTCTTAGGATTGTGTCAGACTGGAAAAGAATCCAAGTCAAGAACTTATTTTCAAAATCCTTTGACTTTTGGAATCAATTTGAAATAATTTTTACTTGAGTTTAGAGAATTTCCAGGAAACTTAAGGAAATTTACTTGTCGTTAACAAGGTTTCCTAAGATTAAGTCAGAATGGAAAAGAAACCAAGTCAAGAAAAAATATTAGGTTTTCAAAACAAAAGTTTATTAAAAAGACTTTTTCTTGCAAAAAGATTTTTCAAGTGTAAAATATTTTTCAAAGTACTAATATTTTTCTAAGTACAAAATATTTTTTCAGGTGCAATTTAAGTACTAAGTTTTTTTTACAAACTAGTACTTAGTCTTTTTCAAACAAAAAGGAGTTTTGAAATGTTTTATCAAAAATTATATACTTTCAAAGAATTATCCTAAGTACTTTCAAAAGGAAAAGAAAAATTTTTGAGAAATTTTCATTGTTGGTAAGTTTTTTTGTCATTTTTTTATGTATGACAAAGGGGGAGAGAGAAGCTTAAGTTAAATTTTTTTTTTGTTTTCTCCCAAGGAATTTTTTTTTGTTTTCTCCCAAGGATCAAAACTTAAATCAAATTGTTTTATTGTTTAATCCCAATGATCAAAACTTTTTTTTGTTTTCTCCCAAGGATCAAAACTTAAATCAAAATGTTTTTTCTCCCATGGATCAAAACTTTAATCAAAATGTTTTTCTCCCAAGGATCAAAACTTAACCCTTAAATCCAATCTAATTTAAGATATTGTCAAATATCAAAAAAGGAGAGATTGTTGGTGCAAGATGAATCAGTGATGTCCTCCTATAGTATTTCAATGATTAACAATATGCTTAAGTTAGTGATATATCAAACAAGGTAAGAGTTAGTCAAGAAATTCATTTCAAGATAAACAAAGTACTAGTTAACCTAGGCAATAAGTCCTAGTTCGAGGAATTGGGCACTAAGTCCTGATCATGGATTGGGCACTAAGTCTTAGCCGAGAGCTGGACATCTATGACCAGACCAAGGGTTGGGCACGAAGTCCTGGTTCAAGGAATTGGGCACTAAGTCCTAGCCGAGGGCTGGGCACCTAAGACCTGACCGAAGGTTGGGCACGAAGTCCTAGTTCGCGGAATTGGGCAATAAGTCATGGCTGAGGGCTGGGCACCGAAGTCCTGGTGAGTGAAGCTGGGCAATAAGTCCTAGTCATGGACTGGGCACGAAGTCCTAATCCGAAAAATTGGGCAAAAGTCCAACCGGAGGAGCAATTGATTGGAAAATGAAGTCCTAAAGAAAATAAATGTTTTTTTACTATTCAAATGAAAAATGATGCCCTTTTAATTCTTCCACAATATTTTTTATCAAGAAGATAATTATCAGTTTTTTTTATCTTAGCTAGTATTACTACAGTATCAACTGAGTAAAACACTTCTCAACACATAACATAAACATGGGAGAGGCATGCAGTAGTACGTCAGTAAACAGCTTTCATATATATATATATATATATATTCTCTGCGCGTCAGTGAACAATTTTCATAAATGAATGCTTTCAAGCTAGCTGTACTTCCGAGAAAATATTCTCTAATAATGAGAATATTATAATATTAAAAATAAAAAATATATAGAAATAAATATTCTCTAATAAAAAAATATTACAATACTAAGAAATAAATAAATAAGAAAGTTAAGAAAATAAATATTCTCTAATAAAGAGAATAATATTCTCTAATATGCCCCTCAAGATGGTGTCCCAGAGATGACACTAATTTTATTGCAAATAGCTAACAGTCAAGGTCGGGAATGTAATTTGGTGAGTGCATTAGCCAATTGATCGTAATAGAAATATGAGTAACTTGCAGTCCAAAGGACTGTACCAGATCACGAACAAAATGATAATCAATAGTCAGATGCTTCATCCGAGAGTGAAAAATAGGATTAATCGAAAGATAAGCCAAATTATCGATGAAGAGCACATAGGCGTGATAACCGGAAGAAATAGTTCTATCAAAAGTGGCTCAATCCATTAAAGCTCAAATACCGCAGAGGCTATGGCGCGATATTCGACCTCTGTCGAAGAGCGCACAACTGTGAGTTGCTTGGAAGATTTCCAGGGAACCAAATTAGAACCTAGAAAAATAACAAATGCACTTGTAGAAAAGCGATCATCTGGATCTTCTACCCAGTCTACATTGGAAAAACCATGAAGAGTGAAAGATGTATCTGCAAGTAGACGAATGTCAAGATCCCTAATACCATTGAGATACCAAAGCAGATGCTGCACAGCGCCCTAGTGCATCTTTGAAGGGGCATGCATAAACTGTAAAAGTTTATTAACCGCAAAGGAAATATCAGGATGGGTCATACGGAGATGTTGTAAACTACCAACCACCTGTCGGAACTTAGTTACATCAAAAGACGAAGACCCATTATGCAAAGTAAGATGAGAGTCAACAGCAATAAAAGTGGGCATCGACTTGGAGACAAGCATGTTATGTTTGGAGAAAAAAATCAATGATATACTTTTATTGAGACAGAAGAAGACCATTAGAAGTTGTGCGAACCTCAACTCCGCAGAAGGAAAGAGCTAAGAATTCACCTCCATTGTCAGTGAAGAGAGTTTTGATAGTCAATGAAAATCGATTTTCAACAAGTGACTTGAACACAATAAAGGTAGAGTATATATTCAATTTTTTGCGAAGAGGATAAAGTAATATATACTTTGTAAAATGATCAATGAAGATAACATAATATCTTAGCACAACAAATGATGAAACAGGAGATGCTCATATATCAAAAAAGACAATATCTAAAAGAGCATGGGACGAAATCTAGATTTATGAAAAGGAAACTTATGGCTTTTATTAATATTGCATGAAGTACAAGAAAAACTAGACAAAATATTCGTCGAAAATGAAAGACCCAAGAAAGACAAATATTGTCACAAAATACCTAATGACGGATGACCTAAATGACTATGTCATAAGGACATAGATGACAAGATAGATATAGAAAAGGCGATAGCAAATGATAGCTTAGACGTAGATTTCGACCAGTAATAGACATCATCTCTATAGGCCCCGCTGACCAATATTGCCCTCGTACGATGATCCAACACATAAAAATATAAATCAAATAAAAGAAATGTAATGGGATTAATAGCATAGAGTGCAGCTACATAAATTAAATTTTTTGACATGGAAGACACATATAAAATATTGGAGAAAACTATAAGAAAATATGAAGTTGAAAAAGAGAAAGAACCAGTATAGATAATAAGTAGTCTAGAACCATCGCCAATAATAATGCTATCGTTCCCAGAGTAAGGCCTCATGCAACGAAAGAGTAGCGAGATCAGTAGTGACATAATGAGAGGCGCCAGAATCAAGTACTCATTCCTAAGGATCAAACCGAGGGGTAGAATGAACGGCAATATGAGCAAACTGTATACTGTATGTGAGACGCCGAGCACGCAGTGGATCCGGTGGAAGAAAGGCTAGTATTGAGGCATACATATATAATCACACTAACGAGTAGAGTGACCTATGGCACTACATATCTGGCAATGCCTAAGGTAGCGATTGGGACTGGACATAATCGACTGTGTAGGCAAGCGTGTAGGCAGCGCTGGGGCAGAAGGCCGTGGCTAATAGGAGATCATTGGAGGTCGGCTGGTGATGTCGTCGGCGGAAACCATTGTGGGTGGTAACTAAGGTTTATGGAGAGAAGAAAGGGAGAAAAATATTACTGTTAAGCTTATCGCTCTGATACCATATTGAGAATTGAATACATAATTTTATTAATGAGATGTGCGGTATATAAATACCAAAACATTTAAATATTAGGAAACAAATAAATTAGAAAACTAAGGAAATATTCTCTAATAATGAGAATATCACAATACTAAGAAACAAATAAATGAGAAAATTAAGGAAACAAATATAATAAAAAGAATAATATTCCCTAATATATATATATATATATATATATATATATATATCGTGTGCTATATATTGTATGACTGTGCAGGTATATATATATATATATATATATATATATATAAGGGTTTGATCAGTTGCGGATCGATCCCTGCGGAACGCGTGTGGACTGGCGCCTGATCGGTCACCAGACCGATCAGGCACTTGCCTGATCGGTTTGGTGACCGATCAGGCCTTGCCTGATCAGCCACCAGAGGCTCAGGAGCGTCCTGACGGGTTCACCCGTACCCGACGGGTTCACCCTACCCCCTAGGGTTAATCGCACCTCCCTTGGGTTATAGTTTTGTTCGGGGGTGGCGGCCGAAGGCCGCCGTTGGTGTCGAGAAGCCGCAGGTCGTGTGCCTGATCGGCCACCGGAGGCTCGGGAGGGTCCTCGACGGATTCTCCCGTAACCGACGGGTTCACCCGTACCCGACAGATTCACTCGTACCCGACGGGTCCACCCTACCCCCTAGGGTTCATCGCACACCCTAGGTTATAGTTTTGTTCGGGGGCGGCGATCGAAGGTCGCCGTTGGTGTCGTGAAGTCGCAGGTCGTGTGCTTGATCGGTCTGGTGATCAATCAGGCGCCAGGTCGTATGCGGTCCTCAGCACATCATTCCTCTATATATATATATATATATATATATATATTTTAAATTAATAAATTATACCTCTAAAATATTATATCCTAAATTCTAAATTATAAATCTAAAAAAGAGTTTAAAAAATACATACCCTAGATACTAAATCTTAAATTTTAAATTTTAAATTCTAAAGCTAAAGTTAAAAATAAATTATCGTAAACATTAAATCTTAAATTTTAAATCTAAAATCAAAAAAAAATTATGTCATATAAATTTTAAATCCTAAATTATGAAAAAAAAATTGTATACAATTAATATTAAATTTTAAATTTTAAATCTTAAATAGAAAGTTTAAGAAAACATAAAAACAAGTACTTTCTTAATTAAAAAAAATAAAAATATATATACATAATATATATCTTGCATATTCCAACATAAAATATTATATATCTATATTATTCAGAGAGCATCATTCACTTTGGATTGTGTTTGATGAGTGAAAGCAACTCAACATGAGACCCAGATGTTTTTATTGGGCGAGTGTGGTGGTCCACGTACGCCTGACGGTTGCCATTGCTTAGTGGGGCTTAGAGTGGTGTCCTAGTTAGCTGAACGTGTGCGCGGGGCCCACTTGGATCCGCATGTACATCCAGCGTAGAGTTATTAACCCAAGTCAACATTCAGCGTGGGCCCCTCCAAATGCAGCGCAATGAATGTGTCGCTTAGATCTTTTTAATATAGAATAATGATTGAGAGAATAACAATGTGAAAGTAAAAATTATTATAAATCATATGATATAATATGATATGACATGATATTTTATATATATATATTCGATTATCGTTTGAATATTATCGACGGCAGAAGGTCACCATCCTAAATTAAACTATACCCTGAGAGGCATGATAAATCCGTCAAAAATTATGTATGTAAGGTGTCATATCATTTATTATGATTTTACTCTCTCATTTTTATTTAATCAATCATTATTCTCTAACAAATGTCTGTCCGTGATATTCGTTTAATTTTATCAGATTTTTTATTTAAATTTTTAAATGATAATATTTTATTTTAATTATCAATCCATTTATAAGAATAAAAATAAAATAATAAATTAGATAAGAGATGGATCTAAGATGATGAATCTAACATTACAAAAATTTCTTATCAGTTATTTATTTGATGGTGAAAAAAGACGATTTACTTGCTCTCAGCGTCTTCGTTAATTTGTTCCAGGATCAATACTGAAAAGATAAATTATGAAAATTATTAATTCAGATACTATAACTAATGCATTAGGCGAACACAGTTGATTGATCTGGTTTTGAATTCACATCATTAAATGAATCTGAAATAACTGAAATCATCCTGGCCAGAATGAGGCTTACAGCTGAGCCGGCTTCAAGAGAAGGCCCAACAAGTCCAAAAAGGCCTTGCTTCTGGCTCAACTAGTTAAAGAGCTTTCAAAATGTTATAAATTAATTATATGTTTAAAGATTATGATTATTTTAATTCTACATAGAATTTAAACAAAATTTAGAGACTTAGATATGTACACCCGTGCAAGTAATTATTTTTTTAATTTTTAAGATTTAAAATTTAAGATTTAATATTTAAGTTAAAAAAATTATATATATATATATATATATATATATATATATATATATATATATATATATATATATATATATATATATATATATATATATATATATATATCTTGGTAGGGTGGATGAAAAGTTGACTATGAGAAGACTTTGAACCGGAGACTTTGCAGCGCTATCAAGAAGGAACAAGGAGAGAGAACATCGGTAGGCAAACTAGGGAGTCCCGGCGCAACTACTCTGATGCCTAAGTTAGCTCAGGAAGGTGGAGTTTAGTGGCAACGGAAAATAGAAATGCAGAAATCTGAAAAAGCATATCTACATCATGGAGAATGAACCTCTATTTATAACACCTCTAATAACCTCCGCATTAATGAGATGTTGTGTCAAATAAATGCACACGTCTAATTGTTGTATTTGAGAGGTATGAAGTGGTCTTGTCAACCGCAGGTATATAATGATAATCGTATTTGATGACCTCTCTTCCCGTCGGCACGGGCCCTTCTTCTCCACAAAGCTATGTCGATCGTCGGACATGTTTGATCCCTATTATCTGAGAGATCAACACGAGTTAGGATTGGGCCGAGTCTATTGGCACGACCCCTCCGATGCTCAAGCCAGTTACCGGAGGAAAAACAAGAAGAAGAAGAACTTTTTGGGATCAAAGCCCTCTTACCTCATCTACATCGACGAAAGTCACTTAAATAAGCGGAAGGAATCCCTCATCACATTTTCAACACTTTTTGGCTGGTTCCCACTCCCGTGGACAAGCATGACAAGTTTGTTTTCCCACCTCCAATCACATACTGCTATGCCAGATAAGCGAGGGAATAAGGAAAACCACTTCCGTCATCCAATTCTTGTCAACCAATTGTGAACTGTGACACAACTTAAAAAAAACCTTCAAGAGAACTACTTCTGTTAGTCATATGAGATAATCATTCATAGAGTGCCAAATAACGTTCTGGGGCACAAAGTAGGTAACCACATTTTTATCTTTTGGCCATGATGATAGCTAGATGTATCTTACCAACGAGATTCACCTTGATTATTATTGGTGAGATAACCCTCAGACTAACTTACTGGAATGCCCAGGTATTTTTTGGTAATCTCGTTTCTATTGCACGATTGATCTTTTTCATAATTCTCGAATGGTGAGAGGATCATTGTCCTATAGCCTGAATAACCGCGGCGACATTAATAATATTGTTTAGTGGATCAAAGTGTTATCATCTTGACAGGGCTTAATCCATCTTTTACATGAGATTGATCGAGGAAACTTCTGGCATTGTCTCACCTAGCTCAGTAGATGTCCCAACACTCCTTGGACTACTCGGGGAAAAATCTCAGTTACCATTAGTATCTATACAGCGTATCTATGCCCAAATACCACATCACATGCTTCTAACCTCCTTATTTCGGTCTTATCCCTCATATGGGCTTGGAGGCCAACAAACTTGCTGGGCTTCGTAGGATGGCCTTTTTGTTGGCGTTGGGATTCCGTCCATGCTTCTACGGATTCAATTCTATTGACAGAACTAATCCACACAAGGATAGAAAACTTCCCGAACGACCTACTTTATCATCATGCTTTTCAATTGAGTGATCGCTTGAATAAACTTGTTGTTCAAGCAATCAAGCTGCTTTATCGATTAGCCGAGGAATAGAAGATGATGTTTGAATCGCCGGTTCTAGTGTTTGTTTCGGGATCCAAGAGAAAAACAAAATACAATTAAACTAGTATAAAACCAAAAGTATACCTCTTAATCTTTTATTGTATTCCTATCCTCTTCTTGGACGGCGTGTGGGCGACGATCTTCCAAGAAACAAAGCAACCAAAACCACCTTTCTTCTTCCTCCTTTCTCCTTCTTGATGATGCGCAGACCCTAGCTCCACAAGGTGGTGCGTTGGCCCTTGCTCCCTAGCCAACTCATGCACGCCAAGCGGAGAAGAGAAGGGAAGAAGAAGAAGAAAGAAAAACTCTCTTTTCTTCCTAAACCATAGCCACACTTGCTCCCTTGTTGCCAGCGCCGCAAGCTCAAAGAGAGAGAGAGAGAGAGAGAGGGAGGAAAAGAATAATTAAGTTTTCTCATGATGACTTATGAGGGTATTTATAGACTATAATAGGGACCATGAGAAGGAGTTGGTTTTGGTCTCCTAACGAATCTTTAACCCGACCCTTTAATAATAATCAGCTCCACTAAAGGGTTATTATTGAACTACCGAACCAACCCCATAATAAAATATGAGCTCCTTCTTATTATGTGTACATCATCTTCCCGTGTTTAAGATATCGCATGTCCATTAATTAATTAAATTATTGACAATTTAATTAATTAGCATATTTAACTCCAAGAGTAGTACCACTCAACTTTATAATCATGTCGAACCAAGTCCACCTGCAGGATTTACATGATAATCCTTATGAGCTCCTCAAGGGGACATCATTAGCCTAAATAATTTAGGACACGGTTTCCTTCTATATCAACGACACACCATATAAATAATATTATTTCCTAATTTACCGGTCTTATTGATTTAACGAATAAATCTCACTCATTGGTAAATTAAAGAAATAAACATTAAGTATATGTGCCCATTATTATATCGGGATTAAGAGCATGTACATCCATAATAACCGAGGTCTTGTTCGATTTTATAGTCAGTATAAATCGAACAACCTCAAAATGGTCCTGCTCAATACAAACAAAGTACACTAGTGTAATTCTATAGTCATGATAGATAAATACCAAATTATGTAGGACCGGTGCCGTCGATAGAGGGGGGGGGGTGAATATCGCCCGAAAACTTCTCACGGAAACTTCGTAGAAAACTTGGATCGTTCTAGACTTAGAGCGTTAGTGTAGCAGAAAATAAATAGAACGAAAAAGACAATAACGACACAGCGCACGCGGGATTTACTTGGTTCCCAACCCCCCAGGGTCAGTACATACAAGGCCTCAGCACGGGAACACCCGCCCACTATTGGTATCCTTTTCGGACTTTTCGGAGGCGGAGAAACCGGTCTTATGGTCCAGAAGTACAATCAAAATAGAGCAAAGTAAGTACAGAATAATAAAATGCAAACCGAACAAGCATGTTTTTGAAACTCGGCCGATCTGGACCTCCGAAGTGCCGCGCACTTCCTCCTGGAGCCTCCCATACGTAGAGCCACATCTTTAGCGCGTTGTCGTCGGTCAGAATGATCAGAATTACTCTGGAATGTTGTGTACTGAAGGCTTGGGGTCGAGCCCCTTTTATAGTGCTCCTGGGGGCGCCTGATTCGCTGGGGGCGCCTGACATGTGCCTTCAGATTGGAGAACCTTCATCCGCAGCTCGGTCAGTGCTTATCCCTTCTAAATCGGCCCCTGGAGCTGACTGGGGCACCCGGGACCTCCTGGGCGCCTAGCTTGACTTGGTCTACTGGCTTCGTGGCTGATTTGCTTCGATTACCTCTTTGGCTTTGACCTTGGGCGCTCGGGACCTCCAGGGCGCCTAGCCCAGTGTGATTTCGAAGTGTTCTTGCTTCATTGCTATTTTGGCCTTGACCTTGGGCGCCCGAGACCTCCCGGGTGCCTAGCCTCAAAGCTTCCAACCCAAGACTGGGTTTTACTCATTGATCTGGGCGCCCCCATCAATAGGGGCGCCTGGCTTGGCTGCTTTCCAGCCTTTTGCCTGCTTTGTCTCCGGTTCTTGGTACCTGCAAGATACACAAACACAAAGCAAATATACATATGATATTAGCCTTAAGGACTTGGTTCGGACTTCGGATTTCCATGAAACCCTAGGTTGAACCGACGCAAGTTCTCACCCCCGAGAACGCGCCTTTCACCTACTCCTTTCAGGAGACGGTTGCCACCCCAGTCCTTCGGGTGGACTTTTGCTTAGCCTTCGATACTCCCGGATCTCGAGACGTCCGAACCCCACCCGTCTCTACTTCTGTCCTTAGTCATCACTCAGCTAGGTTGCTCAGTCCCTCGGACCAAGACTTCGTGCCCAAACCCTAAGTCCAGGACTTCGCCCCAACCCTCGGCCAGGTCTTCTTGCCCAGTCCTCGGCCAGGACTTAGTGTCCACCTTCCAAGCAGGTCTTCGGTGCCCAGCCCTTTGCCAGAACTTAGTGCCCAATCCTCGATCAGGACTTATTTCTCAATTCTCTGAATCAGGACTTATTGCCTAGGTTTCCTAGGACTTTCTTCCACTTTGTTACTTCTCTCTTAACTCCCCTTTATCTGTTCAATGTATCACTGACTTAAGTAAATTGTCAAACATTAAAACACTTAGAGGAGAACATCATTGATGCAACTTGCACCAACAATCTCTCCATTTTTGATGTTTGACAATAACTTAAGTTAGATTGGTTTAAAGGGATAACTTACAATCCTTGGGATCAAAAGAATAAAAAATGATATACGTTTTGAAACTACATTTTGATCTTTTGGAGAAGAATATTTTCTAACATAAGCTCACTCTCCCCTTTTTGAAAAAAATATTTTTATTCATTGATCCTTCTAGAAGACACCAAAAATTTTCTAACTTAAGCACCCCTCTCCCCCTTTGTCATACATCAAAAATCAACAGAAATACTTGCGCCAACAATGAGAATATTTGGTTCTTTTTGAAAATACTTAGTATAAGTTTTTGAAAGCATAGCATAAAACTAAGTACATAAGTATTTTGAACTCAGAAAACTTAAACAATATTGTTTTTTTTAGAAAATAACGTATTTTTTGAAAGAATACTATGAGTTTTGAAAGGTACAAATACTTTGAAAAATGATCTTTAAAACATGCAAGTATTTTAATAGATATTATGAATTTTTGAGAAATATGCAAGTACTTTTGAGAAAATAGATTGAGCCTTTTTAGAAAATCTAAGTACTTTTGAAACATATTATGCAATTTTTGACAATCTAATTACTTTTTTTTAAAAAAATATTTTGCATTTTTGAAATGTATAAGTACTTGACGTGGTTCCTTTTCCAGTCTCACACAATCATAGGAAATCTTGTTGACTACAAGGGCATTTTCCTAAGTGTCCTGGAAAATTTTCCAAACTCAAGAAAGACATTGTTTCAAATTGATTAAAACCAGATGAATTTTTGAAAATAATAGTATTTTGAAAATATATGTAAGTACATTTTGAGAAATGTATGAATTTTTGAAGACATAATATTTTGCTTGACTTGGTTTATCTTCCAGTCTGACACAATCATAGGAAACCTTGTTGACTACAAGGACATTTTCCTAAGTGTCCTGGAAGTTTTCCAACCCAAGTAAATATTATTTCAAAAACAATTTCATAAGCACAAAAATTCTAAAAAATAGAATAATAGTATTTTGAAATACATATATTTTCAGCAAAATTTTAAACATGTTATTAAATAATTTCTTTTAATTTGACCTCCCCCTAAACTTGACCTAATCCTGGGAAGCTTATTGACCACAAGTACTCTTCCTCTAAGTCTTTAGGGTTTAGTTCAGATCAAAGGAATTATCCAATAATTTCAAAACAAATAAAAAACTTTTCAGAAGTTTGACTTAGACTCCCCCTAAATCTGACACATCCTAGGAGTCCTTGTAGATCATGAAGTGGACATTCCTCTGTGTCTTTAGGGTTTATCAAAATCAAATGAATGATAATTATCAGGTAGATAAATTTTGAAATCACAATTTGGAAAGAAGATAATTTTTTGAAAACATATGTGATAGAAATTGAGGCGCAGTTTTTGAAAAGTCTTTTCAAATAATAGAAAAACAATTTTAAAAGAGTGAAAACACTCCCCCTGTACCCGACATCATTTGACTCTATCTAAGTACCTTAAGGAACCTTAGTGTTGTCCTAAGAGGTTTGTGTCTACTTGCATGAGTCAAATAATTTTTAAAAAGATATAATTTTTGAAAACATATAATATGTATAATCAATCAGACAAGCATGAATTTGATGAAAACATTATTATGTTGAAGCACTATTTTGAAAATATATTTTTAGAAAAATATTCTAACAATTTTAAAAACACTTTTTCAATTTATTAGTCCTTAACATCTCACCCATTCTAGATGTCTCAACATAGCAAGCAGGGTTGCCTTTTGGGTATATTGTGAGATGCTTGAATCATTTTCTTTAATTTATTATTAAATCTAAGATTTAATTGAAACATGTGTTAGATTCAAATCTAGCAATAGTAAAGTGAATTTGATTTTCAGTAATTGGCTTCCAGGTCTTAGCGAGGCACTAGGCCTTCTTTGGCCGTAGTCTTATTAGATCATCAACCCTTTCCTTGACAAAGCCTTTTAATGAAATTTCATTTTCAAGATTACTTTTTGAGAAATTCTGGTCTAACTAGTTTGGGTCTTGGATCGGTAGCTTCGGCTAGTTTCACCAGTCTAAATAGACCAAGTAGAGTATACTTGACCTTATTAGAAAAGGCTTCCCTAACGTACTATCATCTCACCGCCACCAAATACTATGTTGTTCAAATTTCAGTTAATCGGTTTAGTCCTTAATCTAACCAGTCCTATGTCTAAGCATGGTAAATTGTAGAAAATAAATAAACAAGCAATCATGCAATTTTACAATAAAAAATTTATTTCACTATAAAAATGGTTTTTAAGTTGGCTCCCCCTGGACTAAAGCCACGGTAATGATTAGGCAAGATATGAATCTTGTCCTTGGATCCATTATTGGTTTGGTCCAGCTTGGTTGTTCAGACAAAGTTTGGGTACCCATGCCTGAACTTTAGGTCTAGACTGATTCAGTACAACATAATATGACCTTTGTCTAGCCTTAGTTCGATACCCTAACCCGGATCGATTTAGAACGGACTTCTATTTTCCAAGGATCATATCAAGACCCTTGGAACCCGAAGTGAATCGTTCCAAAGATGCTCTAAGGTCCTTGACTTGAGTTTTCAATAAGGAGTTCTCTTTCTCAAGTTTTTCAACTTGAGTAGAGGTTCCTTCTTGAACCTTCTCAGTTAAGGATCTAGAGTCAGCGTCCTCTTTCAGGAGTTTTACTTCCTGTTGGAGAGACTCGACTTGAATTTTGGCTTTCGCCAAGTTACTAGATAGCTAAGCAATTAATTCAGCTAATTTTGCTTTTGAATAACCACTTACAGTTATTTTGCCGTCTTCCGAAATGGTGAGCTTTCCATCGTCCGGCTCCGATTCTGATATGGTGTCGATGTCTTCGGATGCAGTCAATGCGAGCAGGTTCGATTGTGGGGCCTCTTCTTCTTCTTCGGATGAAGACTCGTCACATTGCTTGAAGGGCCTTCTTCCTTCTTGTCTTCTTGGCTTCTTTCAGATTAGGGCACTCCGATTTGAAGTGTCCCTTCTTGTTGCATTCGAAGTAGGTCACATTTGATTTGTTCTTGGATGGTTCAGTCGGATCCTCCTTCTTTCGGTTGGCTTTTCTTCTGTTGGACTGATTCTTCAATTCCTTGTAGTAGTCCCAGGCAAGCCGAACCAGCTTGGGTCGATTCCCTTCGCTGTCTTCTGAGTCTGAGTCTGAGTCAGACTCGGGTGCAGGTTGAGGCTTCTTCTTCACCATCTTTCCTATTTTGCCTGCAACAAAAGCAATGCCTTTCTCGGCCACGGTGCAGTTAGTCTGCTCATGTAATTCAAGTTCAGGAAATAACTCATCTAATTTGATTTTAGAAAGATCCCTTGAAACTTTGTACGCATCTACCATAGATGCCCATAAAGTATTTCTCGGGAAAGCGTTAAGGGTATACCTGATCAGGTCACGGTTCTCTACCTTACGACCGATTGTATGTAGCCCATTCATAAATTCCTGGATTCTGGCGTGGAGCTGGGCTGCTGACTCGCGGTCGTTCATTTTGATCGTGTATAGCTTGTTTAGCAGTAGGTCCCTCTTGCTGATTCGGGTGTCGAAGGTTCCTTCGTGCAATTCAATTAACTTACCCCAGAGTCCCTTCGCACTGTTGAATGGTCCTACTCGGTTCAGCTCTTCTTTAGTTAGACCGCATTAGAGTGTCTGGGTCGCTTTAGCATCGGCGTCGATCTTCCCTTTTAGCGAGGCATCCCATTATGTGTAAGGTTGTGCCACACCTTCAGCATTTTTTGGGATTTCCAGACCAAATTGGATAATTATCCACATGTCCACCTGGGTTTTCAGGTGGACTTCCATCCGACTCTTCTAGTAGGAAAAGTCCTCCCCACTGAAGAGTGGTGGTCTGGCTGTACTGAAGCCCTCTTGCATGGCCATTTAGAAATTCTGAAAATAAAAGCAACAAAAAATTGTCCCAAGACTTGGTCTTGGATTAGCAGTGCGGGAATAAGATATTTAAAAGAAATTATCGAGTGGTGTTGCACCAACCTCGATTAACGATAAAAATCCGATCGAAAAAGAAAAAAAATTCCGTAAAAATCCAAAAAACTCCCAAATTGGTGGTTGCACCAAATTTGAGCTACCCCGCTCTGATACCACTTGTAGGATCGGTGCCGTCGATAGAGGGGGGGTGAATATCGACTGAAAACTTCTCACGGAAACTTCGTAGAAAACTTGGATCATTCTAGACTTAGAGTGTTAGTGCAACGGAAAATAAATAGAACGGAAAAGACAATAACGACACAGCGCACGCGGGATTTACTTGGTTCCCAACCCCCCAGGGTCAGTGCATCCAAGGCCTAAGCACGGGAACACCCGTCCACTATTGGTCACCTTTCCAGACTTTCCGGAGGTGGAGAAACACGTCTTACAGTGCAGAAGTACAATCAAAATATAGCAAAGTAAGTACAGAATAATAAAACGGAAACCGAACAAGCAAGTTTTTGAAACTCGATCGATCTGGACCTCCGAAGTGTCGCGCACTTCCTCCTGGAGCCTCCCATACGTAGAGCCTCGTCTTTAGCGCGTTGTCGTCGGTCAGAATGATCAGAATTACTCTGGAATGTTGTGTACTGAAGCCTTGGGGTCGAGCCCCTTTTATAGTGCTCCTGGGGGCGCCTGACACGTGCCTTCAGATCGGAGAACCTGCATCCGCAGCTCGGTCAGCGCTTATCCCTTCTTAATCGGCCCCTGGAGTTGACTGGGGTGCCCGGGACCTCCTGGGCGCCTAGCTTGACTTATCTGCTGGCTTCGTGGCTGATTTGCTTCGATTACCTCTTTGGCTTTGACCTTGGGTGCCCGCCCTTGGGTGCCTGGGACCTCCCGGGCACCCATGGTCATTGCTATTTTGGCCTTGACCTTGGGTGCCCGTGACCTCCCGGGCGCCTAGCCTCAAAGCTTCCAACCCAAGACTGGGTTTTACTCTTTGATCTGGGCGCCCCCATCAATAGGGCGGCTGGCTTGGCTGCTTTCCAGCCTTTTGTTTGCTTTGTCTCCGGTTCTTGGTACCTGCAAGATACACAAACACAAAGCAAATATACATATGATATTAGCCTTAAGGACTTGGTTCGAACTTCGAATTTCTATGAAACCCTAGGTCGAACCGACGCGAGTTCTCACCCTCGAGAACGCACCTACTCCTTTCAGGAGACGGTTGCCACCCCAGTCCTTCGGGTGGACTTTTGCTTAGCCTCCGATACTCCCGGATCTCGAGACGTTTGAACCCCGACCCGTCTCTACTTCTGTCCTTAGTCATTGCTCAGCTAAGTTGCTCAGTCCCTTGGACCAAGACTTCGTGCCCAAACCCTAAGTCCAGGACTTCGGTGCCCAACCCTCGGCCAGGTCTTCTTGCCCAGTCCTCGACCAGGACTTCGTTGCCCAATCCTCGGCCAGGTCTTCTTGCCCAGTCCTCGGCCAGGACTTAGTGCCCACCTTCCGAGCAGGTCTTCGGTGTCCAACCCTTTGCCAGGACTTAGTGCCCAATCCTCGATCAGGACTTATTGCCCAATTCTCCGAACCAGGACTTATTGCCTAGGTTTCCTAGGACTTTCTTCCACTTTGTTACTTCTCTCTTAACTCCCCTTTATCTGTTCAATGTATCACTGACTTAAGTAAATTGTCAAACATTAAAACACTTAGAGGAGAACATCATTGATGCAACTTGCACCAACAAATTATACTACAACCGTTCTAATGGTTTGTTCAAATTCATCTTGGTTGTGAGCCACTACTTATACTTTACAAGGAACTGATAGCATGATATTCTGTGTGACATCACACACCTTGTTATCTACAATGTAAAGTAATGTACAATTGCATACATTATAACAAATATAAAATGCAAACACATGACCATTGTGATTCTTATTCCAAAATAGATGTTCATACAAATGCTAGGATTATAGTATACATCCTAACAATCTCCCACTTATACTAAAAGACTATGTTGCCATCAAACTGCTATACATCTGATTCCCATCCCCTTAACATGCCTATCATAAGCTTTCGCTGGAAGAGTTTTAGTGAAAGGATATGTCAGGTTATCCATGTTGAGGCAATATGTGGTCCAGAGTGACCAAATGTTTTGATGTTTGGGCAAAGGGTTTAAGTTAGGATTCCTTTGTGTTCTTATATGTGTATGTTGAGTGTGCAGGTTGTACAGGTTACATATATGGACTTGGCTGGACGGCCTCAGTATGGTGAAGGGTAGCATGGAGACAAGCTGGAGGCTTGTGTGCACCTGAGGGACCTTGGAGAGCAGGGGCGATGAGCTGAGGGACGCGGTGTTAGTAGGAGCCCTAGAGCCAATTATGTGATGATTGACTAAAGACATTTTGTATCATATTCTATCACTAATAAAGGCATGTTTGGTTATTATACTTACTTTGTATTCTGTGCTGAATAACTAAGTATAATAATGTCCTAGTGTAGTAGATTCTTATCTACATTATATGGATTGGTTGAATCGATAGTGAGATAATATAGAGAATACTACACTAAATTATTCCTAGTCAAGCATTAATATTCAGGGACAATATTAATGCATGGAGACTAGCATGTAGGTCAACTAATAACTTGAGCTCACAAGTCATGGATATGTGATATCAAGTTGACACATGGGTATACATTGGAGAATGTGTACTGAAGACCCGCCATGAGAAAGTTTCATAAATTGTCATATGAGTGTCATAGACTTTCTCATGTGACTATTGGTATGAATAGTCCTTAGACCTGAAGTCACTACGATTCCCTATATAAGGAGTTATGTACTTTGGTATCGTCAAACGTTACCCGTAACAGGGTGGACTATAAAGGCGATCACTGGGTATGTAATGAATTATGCGGAGGGATGTGAGTGATGTAGATGGGATCTATCCCTCCCATATGATGGGAGTGATATCTGTGGGCCCCTTGATCGAGTAGGACTACTGAAATGCATGGTCATGCTCGAATGAGTCAATATGAGATATTGAGCTCATTTGTTTGAGTGAGTCTACTCGGGGATCAAGAAACACAAGATTAATTGAGGATGACACGGTCTATGCCTCATTGGTCAATCTAGATATCAAGGATAGAAGGATAAGGTCATACATTATCATAGTCACGGAGGTTTAGTCGGATCTCGACTTTTCTTGTTACTTGGGTAGCAATGATGCATTGCCAGATGCCGCTCATTGCTTATGTGTCTAAAGTGTTTAGGCACATTGCCAACGTCACGAGAACCTATTAGGTCACACACAAAGGACACAATGATTCAGGAAAGTTGGTCGGCAGATCTGAGCCCGAGTTGGGAACTCAGGAGATCTGAGCCCGAGTTGGGAACTCGGGAGACCTGAGCCTGAGTTGGGAACTCGGGAGGTCAGTTCGGGGGGCTCGAGTTGGGAACTCGACAGCGACCGAGTCAGAGCTCGACGGGCCGAGTCGGAGCTCGGCGGGCCGAGTCGGAGCTCGGCGGGCCGAGTCGGAGCTCGGCGGGCCGAGTCGGAGCTCGGCGGACTGAGTCGGAGCTCGGCGGATCGAGTCGGCACTCGGCAGACTAGGTCGGAGCTCAGCAGACTGGTCGCGAGCTCGCCACTCGGGAGACTTGGTCGGGAGACTGAGTCGGAAGCCCGAGAGGCCCGGTCGGAGTTGCATGGAGGAAAGAGAAAAGTCTCTTTGTCTCTTTTCATTGGATGAAAAGATTCATTTCTTGCATGGGAAATGATAAAGAGCCACATAAAAAGATGTGCTCTTTATTGAGAAGCCAAAGAGACACAAACCTCTTCATATTCATGGGATGATTATAAAAGAGGGCCTTGTGACTTTGGATGACTTTTTCTTCTTGCCTTAGCTTTTCCCCTTCCCTTCCTCTCTTCTTCCTCTCCTCCACTCTTGGCCAAAACCTTACTGTAAGGTTCTTGGTGTTTTCGAGCTACCTCAAGTTGCTAGCACAACTAAGGTAGTTCTCTCGAAGTTGAGAGATTGTGTCCATGTGGATACGAACAGAGGCACGGACGTTTCAACGTGCAAGAGATCCGGCGCATCTTGGACGAGCGGGATAACCGAAGGGCACGCTTCAAAGGTATAAACAGTAGATAAATCTATTAGATAGATAGTTTTGTACGAGTTTTCTTTCGCATGGATCACTCATGGGTTCTTGTTTCCGCTGCGTTTTTATTGTTTTGTGCTGGGAGAGCCCAACACGCGGACTTCGAGGCATGCGTGAAGTATGGCATGGAGGCAAGCTGGAGGCTTGCGTGCATCCAAGGGACGGGAGCCGAAGATGAAGAGGGTGCGAAGGTGATAGTCGAGGCTGCTGAGTGAGGAGTCAGTCGAGTCGTGAGGGTACGAGTGTTGTGTGATTGTACTCAGGAAATCCTAGGGTTCGAGTGCTGAGAGAGGTGTACTCAGGAAGGGAAACCCTAGGTATGTGAGTGGGGCAGTCAACTGCCATTGGGGCAGTCGGCTGATAAAACTCATAGAAGGTTTACAGCTCTGGACCAGTCGACTGCCCTGGGAGCAGTCGACTGGTAGCGGCTGATGAGTTGGCTGAGAATTCGAACGTTGGGGTTGCAACGATCGAATTTCAGTGGCACCAGTCGACTGCCCTGGGAGCAGTCAACTGGTGGCGAGGGTTTCAGCCCGAATCCTATTTAAAGAGGACTTCATGGTGGCTGAGATTCTTGACGAATCTTGTCTTGGTTAAAGGCAAGATAGTAGTCTTTGTGCTCAGAGGTTTGCTTGGTGTTGTGGTGAGGTTTCTCTACCCACAAGGAGCGACGAGGGCTAGCCGGAGGTTATCCGAGGCGTGATCCACCGACAGATTCTTGGATTAGTCACCCAGCCGGGGTGGATACCAAGTAAAATCGGTTTATTAGCGTTGTTTGTTTTCATTATTATTGTTTCCGCTGTGCAACTAACAACGTAGGTACAAGAAGAAACGAGAAAACGCTATTCACCCCCCTCTACCGTACGAAATCGATCCTACAATTGGTATCAGAGCGAGGACCGCTCTTGATTGGGCTAACCGCCAAGAGAGCACACGCTAGAGGAGAATGGAAGGAGAGGGTCCGCTAGGATGGGATATCCGGATTCCACCTTCGTACGACGACCGTGACGATTTCGCGTATTGGAAAGGTAAAATGTCATATTTTCTAATGACTAATATTGAAGATTGGATGTGTATAGAAATAGGTTTCGATTCTCCCAAGGACAAAAAGGGAACGACTCTTAAGAAGAAGAAGTGGACCGAGGAGCAAATTCATCAATCCGAAATCAATAACAAGGTAATCAAAATGTTAATTAATTTAATACCTAACGACATTTTGGATAAGATTGGTGAGTAAAGGGATGCTAAGGAATTGTGGAGCAAGCTAGTAGCGCTCCATGAAAAACCTACACGAGCAGAAGAAGAGCCAAAGGAAATGGATTTAGTGGACCAAGAAAAAGAAAAAGGAATGGAAGTATCAACATCCGAAGAGGAAGAAGTGTCCATATCCTCAAGTAAAGGAGAAGAAGAGAGTGAGAGGGCATCCACCTCAAGAGAAGAAGAGGAGGCATAAACTTCAAGGATTGAGGGGGAGGAGAGACCCTCATCCATACAAGAGCAAGAAGAAACCTCAACCTCCACCAAAGCCAAGAGAAAGGAGCATATTGTTGGTGCAAGTTGCATCAGTGATGTCCTCCTCTAAATATTTTAATGTTTGATAATATACTTAAGTCAGTAATACATTGAATAAAGGAAGGGGAGTTAAGAGAGGAGTAACAAAATGGACCAATGTCCAAGTAAATCTAGGCAATAAGTCCTGCTTCGAAGAATTGGGCACTAAGTCCTGATCATGGATTGGGCACTAAGTCCTGATCATGGATTGAGCACTAAGTCCTGGCAAAGGGCTGGGCACCGAAGACCTGCTCGGAAGGTGGGCACTAAGTCCTGGTCGAGGACTGGGCAAGAAGACCTAGCCAAGGGTTGGGCACCGAAGACCTGGTTCGAGGAATTGGCAAGAAGACATGGCCGAGGGTTGGGCACCGAAGTCCTGGACTTAGGGATTGGGCACGAAGTCTTGGTCCAAGGGAGTGAGCAACTTAGCTGAGCGATGACTAAGGACAGAAGTAGAGACAAGTCGGGGTTCGGACGTCTCGAGATCCGAGAGTATCGGAGGCTAAGCAAAAGCCCACCCGAAGGACTGGGTGGCAACCCTCTCCTGAATGGAGTAGGTGAAAGGCACGTTCTTGGGGGTGGGAACTTGCGTCAGTTCGACCTAGGGTTTCGTGGAAATCCGAAGTCAGAACCAAGTCCTTAAGGCTAATATTGTTTGTATATCTACTTTGTATTCGTGTATCTTACAGGTGCCAAGAATGGAAGACAAAGCAGGGAAATCACACAGAAGGCGGCTGGAAGCTTTGAAGCCAGGTGCCCCCATCAATAGGGGCGCCCAACAGCATCCAGGCGCCCCCATCACTAGGGGCACCTGGCTCAAAGAAGAAAATGACAGTTTCGTGAAGAAGGTAGAATAGACTTCCATTCAGGCGCCCGGGATGATACAGGCACCCAAGTTGAAAGCTATATTTGTTGTTTCGAGTTTGAAGCAGAAATAAGCTTTCATTCAGGCGCCCGGGAGGTCCAGGGCTCCCTGGTCAAAGGTTTTATTAGCTGCGACGAGTTCGGCGGGGAGATAAAGTTTGACCAAGTCCATAGGGGCGCCCCCATCATCACAGGTGCCCGTATGAAGCATATAAAAGGGGGCTCGACCCCTCATCTTGAGATACAATTTTCCGAAATGATTCTGAGCATTCTAACTGACGACAAAGCGCTAAAGACGAGGTTCTATGACCGGGAGGCTCTAGGAGGAAGTGCGCAGCACTTCGGAGGTCCAGATCGACCAAGGCTTCAACCTTAATTGTTTGGTTTGCTTTTTATTATTCTGCACTTAATTTCATATCATTTTCATTGTAACTTCTGCATTGTAAGACGGGTTTTCTCCGCCTCCGGAAATTCCGAAAAGGAGACCAATAGTGGACTCATGCCGAGTACATAGGCCTTGGACGTACTGACCCTGGGGGGTCGGGAACCAAGTAAATAAATCCCACGTGTCTGCTGTGCTGTCTTGGTTTTCTTCGTTCTATTTATTTTCCGTTGCACTAACGCTTTGTTTAAGAACGAGCCAACAAGTTTTTCTACGAAGTTTCCACGACAAGTTTTCGGTCGATATTCACCCCCCACCCTCTATCGACGGCGCCGGTCTTACAAGTGGTATCAGAGTCAGGCCACTCTTCACCGGGCTAACCGCCGATGGAGCAAAGACGCCAGGAGTTGAGGGGAGCCCAGGGGTGAATCAGGTACAATTTATTTTTAATGTCTGTTTTTAAATTTTATATTACGTGTTTCAAGTGGAGGGAGAGAGGGCACAATAAAAATCAGCGTCCTACTCAAAAGACTCATTCTTCACCAATCCCAAAAGACGTACCAGCACCAGAAGGCCGGAGGAACAAAGATCACATCAGGTGTTTCAAGTGCGAAAAATATGGACACTACAAAAATAAGTGTCCGACAAAGGTACGTAAAATTTATGTTTCGAAAATTTTTAAATCTCCTGCACATTCTTACATAAATCATTTAGATAATTTTTCTGAAAAATTAAATTGTGTAAATAGGCAAATTAATGTCTTGCATGATCAACTAGATAATATAGATAGTAATAAACTATCAAAAATTAACTTTTTAATTATCAATATCAATAAATTAATCTGTAAAATTAATTCTGAAATTTATCTTAATTTTAATTCTGAAATTAGATCTGATAAAATTACTAAAATTAATACTGAAAATTCTGACAATTTTAATTCAGATAACTCTGAATTCAAATTTGAAAATCCTTTAGATAATTATGAATTCAAATTTGAAAATCCTTTATATAAATCTGAATTCAAATTTGAAAATCTTAAGGATAATTCTAAAGATAACTCTGAAATTAATGAAGATATTTCTGGAGATAATCCTGAAATTATTGAAATTATCTTTGAGGATAAAAATGATTTTGTTGTAAATATTCTTGAGATAAAAATGATGAAATTCTCCTATATGATAACTAAATTATAAATAATATTGAAGACTATTACAAAACATTAACTAGTGCCCAAATTACTCCACCTATATTAAGGATATTGAAGGATGTAATTTTGACGATGAGGAGGAGATGGAATTTTCAAAGATAAAGACCATAGTTAATAAAAATTACAACGATTCAAATAAACCAGAATTATTAGAAAAACTTGAAAAGATAAATAAAAAAGAAATAGTAAGAGAATTAGATATTTTCGAAATAATGAAAATGATGAAATTAAACCCACAACTTACCAACCCAGAAATCTTGAAAATTAAATCAAGATAAACCTTAAAAACTTTGATTAAATTTTAATTAATTTTTAAGCCTTGACTTAATCCTTTAGTTTTAAGATCAATTAGTTCTGAACTTTAATTAATCCTTAAGTTATTAATTTAAATGTCATATTAATTCAATTAAATCTTAATTAAATCAAACTCAAATTAATTCAAGTTAATTCAAATTAATTCAATTAAATCTTAATTAAATCAAACTCAAATTAATTCTAATTAATTCAATTAAATCTCAATTAAATCAAATTCAAATTAATTCAATTAAATCTTAATTAAATCAAATTCAAATTTATTCAATTAAATCTTAATTAAATCAAACTCAAATTAATTCTAATTAATTCAATTAAATCTTAATTAAATCAAACTCAAATTATTTGTTAATTAATTCAATTAAATCTTAATTAATTTCAATTAATTCTTAAATGACTCAAACTTGAACTAAAATAAAATCTTAACCAAACCGCAACAATTAATTTAATAAAATCAAATATGTCAAAGTGAGTTGACATATTCGCGGGTTCACACGACATCTATCAAATCGGGTATTTGATACATTTTTAGAAACTTAAATAAATGATTTGAATTGCTTGACTCATGCATAACTGTCATGTCATGCATATGCAATTTTCATAAAATATATATCATGTCATTCACGTTTAATTTTATGCATAAATTAGAATGGTTATAGAAAAAAGAATAATTGAAACTTGAACAACCTAGTATTGGGTGGAGGTGAGATGATAGTACGTTAGGGAAGCCATTGTGGTGGAACTAGCCGAAGCTATCGATCCAAACCCCAAGCTAGTTAGACCAAAATCTTTCAAGGAGTAACTTGAAGACGAATTTTCAATAAAAGGCTTTGTCAAGGAAAGGGTTGATGATCCAATAAGGCTACGGCCAAAGAAGGCCTAGTGCCTCGCCAAGACCTGGAAGCCAATTATTGAAAATCAAATTCACTTTACTATTGCTAGATTTGAATCTAACACAAGTTTCAATTAAAACTTAGATTTAAAAATGAGAAAAATGATTCAAGCATCTCACAATACACTCATAAGGCAACCATGCTTACTGTATTGAGACATCTAGAATGAGTGAGATATTAAGGACTAATAAATTGAAAAATATTTTTCAAAATTGTTAGGATATTTTTCTAAAAGTATATTTCCAAAATAGTGCTTCAACATAATAATGTTTTTATGGAATTCATGCTTGTCTGATTGGTATACATATTATACATTTTTCAAAAGTATATCTTTTCAAAAATTGTTTGACTCACACAATTAGACACAAGCCTCTTAGGTCAATACTAAAGTTCTTAAGGCACTTAGATAGAGTCAAACGATGTTGGATGCAGGGGGAGTGTTTTATTCTTTTTAATCTTTAAAAATATTTTTCGAAAACTGCGCCTTAATTTCTATCAAATATGTTTTCAAAAAAAAAGGGCTTATACTTTAAAAATTATCTTCTTTCCAAATTGTGGTTTCAAAATCTATCTATCTGAAAATTATTTGATTTTGATAAACCCTAAAGACACAGAAGAAGATCCACTTCATGATCTACAAGGACTCCTAGGACATCAAATTTAGGGGGAGTCTAAATCAAATGAAGATTTTCTGATATGTTTTTTTTGGGCAATTATTTGTTGAGAATTATTAAATAATTCTTGTGGTATGAACCAAATCCTGAGGACTTAGAGGAAGAGTACTTGTGGTCAACAAGTTTCCTAGGACTGGGTCAAGTTAAGGGGGAGGTCAAATCACAAAGAATTATTTAATATATTTTCATACGCTTCACTATTAAGTCATGTTTGAAAATATAATTTTTCTTCAAAATACTATTTTTAATCATATTAAATCTCTATCACTTTCAAAATATTTTTTTTGGAAATAATATTTACTTGGGCTTGAGAATTTCCAGGACACTTAGGAAAATACCCTTGTAGCTAACAAGGTTTCCCAGGATTGTGTCAGACTGGACGATAAACCAAGTCAAGTAAAATATTGTGTCCTCAAAAGTTTATGAAATTTCAAAATGTACTTGCATATATTTTCAAAGTACTATCATTTCTTTTGCTTATCAAAATTCTGGTTGGAAATAGTACTTACTTGAATTTGGAGAATTTTCCAAGACACTTAGGAAAATATCCTTGTAGTCAACAAGGTTTCCTAGGATTGTGTCAAACTGGAAAAGAAACCAAGTCAAGTAAAATATTATATTTTAAAAATAATATTTTTCAAAAGCACTTATACTTCTCAAAAACCTCATAACATTTTTCAAAATACTGATATTTTTCAAAAATTCTTATATTTCTCAAAAAGTACTTGCATTTTTCAAAGATCATAATATTTCTCAAAAAGTACTTGCATTGTTTTCAAAAACTCAATTTATCTCACAAGTACTTGCATTCTTGAAAAATCTTTTCTAAAATTTTTCTACGGAAATCTTTTCAGATCAAACACTTTCTTACAAATACAAAATATTTTTCAGAATTGCACAATACTCTTCAAAATGGATTTATTCTAGAAATTTAAATACTTAGTATTACTATGCTTTCAAAAATTTATACTAAGTATTTTCAAAAGAACAAAAAATTTCCATTATTGATGTAAGTATTTTTTTTTTTGGTTCCTTTTTGATGTATGACAAAGGGGGAGAGATGCGCTTAAGTTAGAAATAATTTTTTTTTCTCTTACTAAAGGATCAAAAAATCAAAATGTTTTTCAAAAACATTGGGAGAGTGAAAGTTAGAAATTTTTTTTCTATTTTTCCCCAGAGGATCAAAAATGGATTTTCAAAACTTAGATCATTTTTTATTTGATCCAAAGAGTTAAAATTTAGCCCTTTCAACCAATCTAACTTAAGATATTGTGAAACATCAAGAAGGGGGAGATTGTTGGTGCAAGTTGCATCAGTGATGCCCTCCTCCAAGTGTTTTAATGTTTGACAATATACTTAAGTCAGTAATACATTGAATAAAGTGTTGGAACTTGGATGGCTATAGAGGGGGGGTGAATGTAGCCAGACACCCACAAGTTGCTCTTTGAAGTTTTCTGTGTGATCAGATTAGCAGCGGAAGAAAATGCAGAACAAAGAACAAAGCAGAGAAGGAAACACAAACCAAACAAACGCTAAGACAGAGATGTACAAGGTTCGGGGATAACTTGCCCCTACTCCTTGGCGTGCCCGTAAGGTGGGCGATCCCTTAATCGTCGGTAGATCAAGCCCTGGTGAACACCGGATATCAACCGCCTCCTTCTCGGTGGAGAAACCTCTCCACAAGCTGTCTCACAGATGGATACAAGATAAGCTCACGAGACACTCGAGAAGGGAAGCTCACAAGAATGTGACAAGAACACTTAAGCATAAAGCAACAGAGAGCACGAACACAACCCAATCAAACTTCCCAAGTTTCTGTCTTGTTCTCTCATTCTGTCCTCTGCTGCCAGTTTCGTCTCTTAAGCTCCTGCTCAATGTCGCCAGCTCCATCAGCACTAATGACCCACACCCTGACCCACTGACCTCTCTGAGCACTCAGTCCACTGGACACTCCTCCAGCTAAGCCTCCGTCAGTTGCCAGCCGCGCCTTCGTCAGTTGCCAGTTGTGTCAGACGCCGTTGAGACCTGAAAACACAATAGATCCAAACCTGCTCCATGGAATGTCCTCCATTGACCCTCCTTGAGTATTTGAATCCACTTGTATCACCTGCACACTCTAACAGACGCTTAGCAATGCATATCAAAACATATCAGCAGTGTATCAGAGAAAGCAGGCGTGATCAGACACGATCAGAGCGTCTGACAGCGCATTTGAATTAAAGTGATCGGTCACCGGACCGATCCAGGATGATCCCAGACCGATCAGGCTCCAGCCTGATCGGTCCCCATTGAGAAACCTGGGATCGCAAGCTCGTATGATGGGTCACCCTGACCGGTCACCAGATCGGTCACCAAACCGATCCAGAAATCTGCTTGCCACAATCCCGCCAGAAATACACTACTGATCGGTCACCAAATCGATCAGGATGATCCCAGACCGATCAGGCTCCAGCCTGATCGGTCAGGGTGAGAAACCTCGCGACAGTTGATCGTTCAGATTGATCGGTCAAGGTTTCTCCCTGATCGGTCACCAGACCGATCAGGAGCCGAATAGTAGGTTTGCCAAAGTTACTGGAAGCTCCCTAATCGGTCACCAGACCGATCAGACAATGCTGGATCGGTCACCAGACCGATCAGACAACGCTGGATCGGTCACCAGATCGATCCAAGAGGGAACTTCGTGCCAACTTCCCTGATCGGTCACCAGACCGATCCGGGCAAAGCCAAACCCACTCAAAGTCAAGAGAACTGACTCCCAGCCTCCCCTGACTCGTGCTCAGTCCCTCGGACCAAGACTCCATGCCCAGTCTCACTCACCGGGACTTCAACCTAGCTTTCCAAGCTAGGACCTGGCTTCACTCACCAGGATTTCATCACCTAGCCCTCCAAGCTAGGACTTTTCACCCAACCCTCCAAGTTAGGACTTTTCACCTAGCCCTCCAAGCTAGGACTTTTCACCTAGTCCTCCAAGCTAGGACTTTTCACCTAACCCTCCATGTTGGGACTTTTCACCTAACACTCCAAGTTGGGACTTTTCACCTAACCCTCCAAGTTAGGACTATTTGTAGCGACCCGCCTTCTCTGACTTAGACGGATCGTTACTTTTGTCTACTTCTTGACTCTAATGCACGACTAAGAATGCGGAAATCTTTTTTTTTCTTTTAAATCCCTCTAGGGATGATATTCTAACTCTAATAGTCATGCATGATACCATGGCACACCTCCTTTCTCTAAAATTCATAAAGAAAATATTTATTGAAACTCACCCTGCCCAACTTCACTTTGCGGCACCAGTCGACTGCTATGTGGCAGTCGACTGGTACCAGGCGACTGACCCTTGGCAGTTGCCTGGTGCACCGAACAGAAGCTGCTGTTCGATAGGGCAGTCGACTGGTCCTGTACCAGTCGACTGGCACCAGTCGACTGATACTGAACCAGTCGACTGGCACGCCTGAAATCTGAAATTCAGAATCTGAAATTCATCTCCAAACATCCACCAAACACATACTTTCGAGCCATACAAAATCATGACACCATTTCTATACCCTATACTAGTTTTCTAAACAGTTTAGCCAATCAAAACGAATCCATAAACTTGAAATTAGGACTTTTGCAAGATTTAGCAAGTTATGAAAATCTATATAAACTTTAGGCTAGAGTTTGTACCAAACTTAACTTCTAACCATTTAAACTCATCATGCAAGATTCTATAACATTGCTAAAGCATTATGAAATGAGAAAGCGACTTTTCTAAACATATTTAAGCAATAAAACTTGATTCAAAGGAGAACTAGTACTATCTTGGCACATGCATCAATATCTTCAACAAAGTATCAATATTTCAAACTACTCACACTTCTGTTCATCCAATGCAATCATAAGGATATGTATGCTAAATGAAATGGCATGGAATCTTTATTCTACGAAATTGAGCATGTAAAACTATCCAAAGCTTAAAAGTTCGCTAAACTCCATAAAGCAATAACTCGGAATTTGAATAAACTTAAACATTATAATTCAAATAACTAAATTGTCTTGTCTCAAGGATCTCTCCAAGCTCAGCCACCACACACACTTTGCTCAGCACCGCCTCGTCGCCTTCCTTCAGAATTGCTTGCCTTTACCTTTATCTGCAGTAAGAGGAAATGCAACTAGTAAGCAAAAAGCTTAGTAAGTACTATCTAGCTCACAAAATCTCGATATGTGCAAACATGCTTCTTGAACAATATGAAATCACATGAGATACTTATATGCTTGAAAGAAACACTAAGAACATGTATAACTCAAAACATGCATACTCAAGCATTAATAAATCTCAACTTGCTTTTCTTGGCTCAACTTGAAACTTTAGCTATTCTTTAACTTTTTGAAAACTCTTTAAACTTTAGAAACTTTGCTAAAGCATATACTTGAAAATAATAATCACTTGGATCCACTGAAGACGTAAGTACCATCTCATATGCGCGTTCCCTAAAAGGTTGGGGTAGCGAGCCACCAATCCTAATAGAGCAGACCTTGGTCTACCAGGGCCAAGACCTTGGAATTGGACACCTGGATTTCTTTAACGACGCCCTTGGACGCCGGGTACTGGCCTTAGAAAATAAAATAGCTTTTCTTTCTTTTCTTTCTTATCTGTAAATGCCTTGGCATTTTCTCGAGCACCTTGCGTGCTAAAATCCCTAAGTCTTGACTTTTGGGGATTTCTTAAGGCCTTGGCCTTTTCTTTTCTTATCTTTATCTTCTCTTTTCTTTTCTCATAGCTTTCTTGGCCCTAACTCACATAGGGTACTTAATCAACATATATAAGCATATAATGAACTAAGATCACATGCAAAAACTTAAACAAAAAGGAAATATCTCTTTTAAAAACTTTTAAGGGAAATTCTTGCGGAAAAACCGCCTCTTACTGCAGGTGAGCAGTACTTACATTGATATCTTGGACTTACAACCAAGATTGACGTCTAGGGCTCGGGAGAAACTTGAGATCTCGGAGAATTCTTCGCGCCTACGCGTTCTCCTCGTCGAGACGAACGCAACGCTCCGCTTTCCTTGATCCCTCCTTGGCCGGCGCCCCTTGGAAGAGGAGAGAAGGGCTTGGTGTTGGCGTGCGTGCGTGAGAGGGGGAGGAGGTCGCGCGGCTAGGGTGAGGAAGAGAGAAACCAAAAATCTAATTTCCTCTCTTAACTCATCTATTTATACTATCTTTATGAAAAGAATCGTAACGACTCTATAAATATATTTCTCTCCAACTTTCGTTGTGCTTGATACCCTAGCCCAGCCGGTCGCGCTCGCGCCTGGTCTCCTGGTGGTCGTGGGTTCGAACCCCCTGCTGCCCTTAAACGTTTTTCTTTTTTTTTAAAATACTAAACGGACTCGGAAAATTCCATAAAAATATTCTAAAAATCCCTAAAAATATCTAGAATATTCCTAAACCATTTTTAAATAATTCTAAGGACTTTAAGAACTAAAAATGGGAATTTTGGGGCGTTACAATCCCCCATACCTTATAAAAAGTTCGTCCTCGAACTTAGAATAATTCTGGATATCTCTCTCTCATGCTGTCCTCACGTTCCCAAGTAGCCTCTTCATGCTTTTGATTCTGCCAGATGACCTTCACTAGTGGCACTTCTTTGTTTCTTAATCTTTTAACTGCTTTGTCCACTATCTGTGTCGGTCTGCTCTCATAACTAAGATCTTCTTGGATCTGTACTGACTGAGGCTGAATCACTTGGCTAGGGTCGTGAATACACTTCTTTAGCATAGAGACATGAAAGGTACTGTGGATAGCTGACATATCCTCTAGCAAGTCCAGCTCATAGGTTACCTTCCCAACTCTCTTTATAATCTTGTAGGGTCCTATGTAGCGAGGACTCAGCTTGCCCTTTTTGCCAAATCTCATCACTCCCTTCATAGGAGCGACCTTGAGAAATACTGAATCTCCAACTTGGAATTCCAGTGGCCTACGGCGTGTGTCAGCATAACTTTTCTGTCTACTCTGGGCAGTCTCAATCCTCTGGCGGATCGCCTGGATAGCCTGAGTGGTCTCATCTATAAGCTCAGTCTGGCTGCCTAGTCCTGACTCCATCTCTTTCTTCTCACCAGCTTCTTGCCAACATATGGGTGATCTGCATTTCCTGCCATACAATGCCTCATAAGGTGCCATCCTGATGGTGGCCTGATAGCTATTGTTGTAGGCAAACTCAGCTAAGCACAGAAATTTGCACCAACTGCCTTTAAAGTCCAACGCACAAGCCCTGAGCATGTCTTCTAAAATCTGATTTACTCTCTCTGTTTGTCCATCTGTCTGGGGATGGAAAGCTGTGCTGAACTGAAGTCTGGTGCCTAGGGCGTCCTGAACACACCTCCAAAAATGGGAGATGAACCGCCCATCTCTGTCAGAAACGATCGACTTCGGAACTCCGTGAAGTCTGATCACTTCTTTCACGTACAGCTGTGCTAACTGCTCTACCGAATGCGATAACTTGATGGCTAGGAAGTGGGCAGACTTGGTCAATCTATCCACTATCACCCAAATTGCATCGTGTCCATGGGTGGTTCTTGGAAGACCTGTGATAAAGTCCATGGATATTTCTTCCCACTTCCACTCTGGAATGGGAAGTGGCTGTAGAACTCCTCCTGGTCTCTGGTGTTCTACTTTGACCCTCTGGCAGGTCAAGCAGGTACTGATATATCTGGCCACGTCTCGCTTGAGTCCTGACCACCAGAATCTTTTCTTTAAATCTTGGTACATCTTGGTAGAACCAGGATGCATAGAGTATGGGGTACTGTGGGCCTCTTCTAGAATATTCTTTCTTAGTTCCTCATCATTGGGGAGCAAAGGCGGTCTCCAAGATAGAGGTATGCCACTATCTGATACTCGAAACTCCTGAATTTTCTGGCCTCTTGGATCTCCTGCTTGATCTTCTGGATCTCTGGGTCTTGGACTTGCTTTCTTTGTATATCCACAAGCAGGGTTGACTCTAGAGTCAATGCAGAAAGTTGCCCAATTATTACCTCGGACTCCAAAATCCTTTATTCTTTCTGAAGTGGTAGAGACAGTGATGATAAGGGACATCAGTGCTGCACAGGATTTCTGCTCAGTGCATCTGCCACTTTATTAGCTTTACCTGGGTGGTAGAGGATTTCACAGTCATAATCTTTGACCAACTCTAGCCACCTGCGCTGCCTCATATTCAGGTCCTTCTTGAGTGAAGAAGTACTTCAACTTTGATGGTCTGTGAAGATTCTGCACTGCACTCCATACAGGTAGTGTCTCCAGAGCTTCCAGTGCGAAAACCACAGCTGCTAGCTCAAGGTCGTGGGTAGGGTAATTCTTCTCATA
>JAGFNQ010006050.1:40044-67344 GCA_024364735.1 Boesenbergia rotunda
AAGCAAGTTAAATTTAAAGTTTTCAACCAAAAGTACCTTTTTAATGACAAAATCAGACTTGAGCTCAATGTTACCTGACCCAATGACTTTGAGTGTAGCATTGTTGCCAAATGCTACTGAGCCTAGCTTCTTGAACATGAGTTTGGTGAATTTTAATTTATCCCTAGTCATGTGTCTAGAGCACCCGCAATCCAACATCCATTAGTCCAAATCATTATGTTCCTACACATAAAGAGTTTGTTGATTTGGATCCAATTAGAATCAAGGATAGCCTAAATTGATTTTCACAACCTAGTCTGTCTCACCCAATCTAGAGTTATCAATCACGTTAACCTTATGGATTTTTGTGAGACAGGTTTTAATAGAAGTAAATATTTGTTTTGAAAGACCATGATTAGTTTTGAAAGGTGAAATTAATTTTGAAAAACCAGTTAATTATGTTTATAAATTTATTTTTGAAAACAGTGATTAAATCTAAGATTAATTGAAATCTGTGTTAAATTCAAATCTGACAATAGTAAAGTGAATTTGGTTTTCAATAATCGGCTTCTAGGTCTTAGCGAGGCACTAGGCTTTCTTTGGCCGTAGCCTTATTGGATCATCAACCCTTTCCTTGACAAAGCCTTTTATTGAAAATCTATTTTCAAGTTACTCCTTGAATGATTTTGGTCTAACTAGTTTGGGTCTTGGATCGGTAGCTTCGGCTAGTTCCGCCAAAATGGCTTCCCTAACGTACTATCATCTCACCTCCACCCAATACTATGTTATTCAAATTTTAGTTAATCGGTTTAGTCCTTAATCTAACCAGTTCTAGGTCTAAGCATGGTAAATTGTAAAAAATAAATAAACAAGCAATCATGCAATTTTACAATAAGAAAAGGAATTTATTTAACTATAAAAATAGTTTTTAAGTTGGCCCCCCCTGGACTAAAGCCACGGTAATGATTAGGCAAGATATGAATCTTGTCCTTGGGGATCCAATACTGGTTTGGTCCAGCTTGGTTGTTCAGGCAATGTTTGGGTACCCATGCCTGAACTTTGGGTCTAGACTGATTCAGTACATCATTATATGACCTTTGTCTAGCCTTGGTTCTATACCCTAACCCGGATCGATTTTAACTGACTTCTGTTTTCCAAGGATCATATCAAGACCTTTGGAACCCGAAGTAAATCGTTCCAAAGCTGCTCTTAGGTCCTTGACTTGAGTTTTCAAGGAGGAGTTCTCTTTCTCAAGTTTTTCAACTTGAGTAGAGGTTCCTTCTTGAACCTTCTCAGTTAAGGATCTAGAGTTAGCTCCCTCTTTCAGGAGTTTTACTTCCTGTAGGAGAGACTCGACTCGAATTTTGACTTTCGCCAAGTTACTAGATAGGTATGCAATTAATTCAGCTAATTCAGATCTTGAATAACCACTTACAGTTATTTTGCCTTCTTCTGATATGGTGAGCTTTCCGTCGTCAGGCTCCGATTTTGATCCGGTGTCGATGTCTTCGGATGCAGTCAAGGTGAGCAGGTTCGATTGTGGGGCCTCTTCTTCTTCTTTGGATGAAGACTCGTCCCACATTGCTTGAAGGGCCTTCTTCCTTCTTGTCTTCTTGGCTTCTTTCAGATTAGGGCACTCCGATTTGAAGTGTCCCTTCTTGTTGCATTCGAAGTAGATCACACTTGATTTGTTCTTGGATGGTTCAACCGGATCCTCCTTCTTTCGGCTGGCTTTTCTTCTGTTGGACTAATTCTTCAATTCCTTATAGTAGTCCCGGGCAAGCCGAACTAGCTTGGGTCGATCCCCTTCGCTATCTTCTGAGTTTGAGTCTGAGTCAGACTGGGGTGCAGGTTGAGGCTTCTTCTTGACCATCTTTCCTGTTTTGCCTACAACAAAAGTAATGCCTTTCTCGGCCAAGGTGTAGTTAGTCTGCTCATGTAATTCAAGTTCAGAAAATAACTCATCTAATTTGATTTTAAAAAGATCCCTTGAAACTTTGTACGCATCTACCATAGATGCCCACAAAGTGTTTCTTGGGAAAGCGTTAAGAGTATACCTGATCAGGTCACAGTTTTCTACCTTGTGACCGATTGTATGTAGACCGTTCATCAATTCTTAGATTCTGGAATGGAGCTGGGCTGCTGACTCGCCGTCGTTCATTTTGATCGTGTATAGCTTATTTAGCAGTAGGTCTCTCTTGCTAATTTGGGTGTCGAAGGTTCCTTCGTGTAATTTAATTAACTTACCCCAGAGTTCCTTTGCACTGTTCAATGGTCCCACCCGGATCAGCTCTTCTTTGGTTAGACCGCATTGAAGTGTCTAGGTCGCTTTAGCATCAGCCTCGATCTTCCTTTTTAGCGAGGCATCCCATTCGGTGTAAGTTTGTGGCACTCCTTCAGCATTTTTTGGGATTTCCATACCAGATTGGATTATTATCCACATGTTCACCTGAGTTTTCAGGTGAAATTCCATCCGACTCTTCCAGTAGGAGAAATCTTCCCCACTGAAGAGTGGTGGTCTGGTTGTACTAAAACCCTCTTGCATGGCCATTTAAAGATTCTGAAATAAAAATAACAAGAAACTGTCCCAAGACTTGGTCTTGGATTAGCAGTGCGGGAATAATATATTTAAAAGAAATTATCGAGTGGTGTTGCACCAACCTCGATTAACGATAAAAACTTCGATCGAAAAAGGAATTAAAAACTTCGTAAAAATCCAAAAAATTCCCAAATTGGTGGTTGCACCAAATTTGAGCTACCCCGCTCTGATACCACTTGTTGGATCGAGAAACACGATAGAGGGGGGATGAATATCGTGAAAACTGTTCGGATAAAGCTAAGAGTAAATACGCAGCGGAATTAAAACAAACGCACAAGGAACACAAGTATTTTTACTTGGTTCGGAGTCGCGGTCGGCTCCTACTCCAAGACCCACGGTCCTTGACCGTTTACTGTGGGCAATTCTATAATAGCGCAAAGATTTACAGAATTTGGTACAAGAGTAGTGCAGTAAATAAACAAGTACACTTTTCGTTACCGACGCCCTGTGTGGATCGTACTTCGGAGCAGAGGGTCGTCGTTGACGCTAGAGTCTCTAGATCGGAGTTTGCCGGAGCAGAGCGCTTGAACGAAGAGCGTAGAGGCGTTGGAAAGTCATGTTGTTGAAGCCTCCGGGTCGAGCCCCTTTTATAGTGCTCTTGGGGGCGCCTGATTCGCTGGGGATGCCTGACACGTGCCTTCAGATCGGAGAAACCTCATCCGCAGCTCGGTCAGCGCTTATCCCTTCAGAATCAACCTCGGAGCTGACTGGGGCACCCGGGACCTCCCGGGCGCCCAGCTTGATTTGGTTCGCTAGATTCGTTGTTGATTTTGCTTCGAGTCCTCTTTGGCTTTGACCATGGGCGCCCGGGACCTCCCGGGCGCCTAGCCCAGTGTGGTTTCGAAGCGATTCTTGCTTTCTGCTTGTTTGGACCTTGGGCGCCCGGGACCTCCTGGGCGCCTAGCCCAGCTGCCTGCCCCTCTCCTTTGGGGCGTTCTGAGCTGCAGAAACACACTCCTTCGGTCCCTGCATTCAAGGTTAGTTCCAAAACAAACAAGGCAAGAATATTAGTCCATTTTTACAGCCGTAGCTGTCTTGGTTCTGACTTCGGGTCTCCCAAATGGAACCCTAGGTTGAACCGATGCCTACTGTTCCCTCGACGGCGAACGCGTCCTCATCTACTCGTCTCAGGAGAGTTTACCTTTCGCCAACCGGCTTCTCCGGTTGGACTTTTGCTCGATCCACCTGACCAGGTCTTCGTGCCCAGTCCTCGACCAGGACTTCGTGCCCATCCCCTTGCCAGGACTTCGTACCCAGTCCTCGACCAGGACATCGTGCCCACCTTCCGAGCAGGTCTTCGGTGCCCAGCCCCTTGACCAGGTCTTCTTTGCCTAGTCCTTTGCCAGGACTTCTTGCCTAGTGTACCTAGGACTTCATTCCAGTACACTTAGTAAACACATTAGATAACAATAACATCTTAACTCTTGAACCCTTTGCCATTATCAAAACCCATGTTTGACTTAGGTGCTACCTGCACTAACACCGTCATCCATCCCGACTCCATCTCCTCCCACTTCTCCTCTCCTCCTTCAGCCGGCGGCTTTCCTTTTCTCCTTCACCGCTGCCGGCCGGACCATCACTCCATCTCTTCCACTTCTTCTCCTTTTCTTTCCTCATCTATCGCACACGCTAGGGCAAGTCACCGACAAGAGAAGGATCCCGATCGACAAACCCTAGAGAGGCGACCCAGCCATCTCTTCTTCTTCTCCACCTCCACTTCTTCTCTCTTCTTCAGAGAGTTAGATGTTATCAGTTGAGGGTCAGAGAGTTAGATGTTCAGAAGACAGCGTTTCATACCAGATATGGACATTATAAGTTTTTGGTAATGTCATTTGGGCTTACCAATGCTCTATCGGTGTTTATGGACTTGATGAACCACGTATTCCTGGAGTATCTGGATAGGTTCATCATAGTATTTATAGATGACATCTTAATCTACTCTCGTTCCGAGGAGGAACATGCACAACATCTCTGCATCGTATTAGAGACTCTTAGACGGGAGCGCCTATATGCGAAGTTTAGCAAATGTGCCTTTTGGTTATCATCAGTCGATTTTTCTGGGACACGTGGTATCTAGCAAAGGCATCTCAGTAGATCCCCAGAAGATCGAGGCGGTTATCAGTTGGGAGCAGCCGAAGTCAGTTCATGAGGTTCGCAGCTTCTTGGGCTTGGCTGGATATTACTGACGATTTATAGAGGGTTTTTCCACTATTACTATGCCACTGACACGCCTCACCAGGAAGGGCGTGAAGTTTACTTGGACGGAGGCCTGCGAGACCAGCTTTCAGGAGCTGAAGCAGAGACTAATGTCAGCACTTGTTCTTGTATTACCATCAGGAGAGGACAGATTTGTGCTGTATACCGACGCATCTCATCAGGGGCTAGGCGCAGTTCTGATGCAACATGGACGGGTAGTATCTTATGCTTCTCAACAGCTGAAGGAGCATGAGAAGAACTATCTGGTACATGATTTGGAGTTGGCCGCCATTATCTTTGCTTTGAGGATTTGGAGGCACCACTTGTACGGTATTACTTTTGAGATTTTGACTGATCATAAGAGTTTCAAGTACCTGTTTACGCAGAAGGAACTCAATCTCCATCAGAGGAGATGGATGGAGTTCCTGAAGGACTACGATTGCACCATTAGCTACCACCCAGTGAAAGCTAATGTTGTGGCTGACGCATTGAGCAGGAAGTCCAGAGGGACTTTGGCCTGCCTCCGGGTATTAGTCACCGAGCTGGTTCAGGGATTTTTAGAGTTGGGCTTAGAGGAGCAGAGACAGACTGAGCAAGGTATTCTTGTGACCATGGTTGCTCAATGTCGATTAGGATGAGGATTCGAGAGGCACAGGCCAGCGATCAACACCTGCAGTTTCTTGGTAGCCAGATAGCTTCAAGACAGCAGACTGAGTTCACCAGAGATGACGAGGGTATTCTTTACTTCCGAGGGAGATTATGTGTACCTGAGTCACATCCGATCCTAGAGGAGTTACTTCAGGAGGCTCATCGCTCCAGATTTGCGATCCACCCAGGCGGGACCCGCATGTACCAAGATTTGAGGCGTTCCTACTGGTGGAATGGCATGAAGAAAGACATCACGGATTTTGTAGCGAGATGTCTAGTTTGTCAGCAGGTTAAGGCTGAGCACCAAAGACCTGCTGGACTACTCCAAAGGATTCCCATTCTCGAGAGGAAATGGGAGCATATTACCATGGACTTCATGGTAGGATTACCGAGGACTCAGTGAGGACATGATGCGATTTGGGTGATCGTTGATCGATTAACCAAATCCGCACACTTCTTGGCCATTCAGAGGATAGACTCCCTAGACAGACTAGAAGAGTTATACTGTAGGGAGATTGTTATGCCACTATTGCTATGCCACTGACACGCCTCACCAGGAAGGGCATGAAGTTTACTTGGACGGAGGCCTGCGAGACCAGCTTTCAGGAGCTGAAGCAGAGACTAATGTCAGCACCTGTTCTTGTATTACCATTAGGAGAGGACAGATTTGTGATGTATACCGACGCATCTCAGCAGGGGCTAGGCGCAGTTCTGATGCAACATGGACGGGTAGAATCTTATGCTTCTCAACAGCTGAAGGAGCATGAGAAGAACTATCTGTTACATGATTTGGAGTTGGCCGCCATTATCTTTGCTTTGAGGATTTGGAGGAACCACTTGTACGGTATTACTTTTGAGATTTTGACTGATCATAAGAGTTTCAAGTACCTATTTACGCAGAAGGAACTCAATCTCCGTCAGAGGAGATGGATGGAGTTCCTGAAGGACTACGATTGCACCATTAGCTACCACCTAGGGAAAGCTAATGTTGTGGCTGACGCATTGAGCAGGAAGTCCAGAGGGACTTTGGCCTGCCTCCAGGTATTAGTCACCGAGCTGGTTCAATGGTTTTCAGAGTTGGGCTTAGAGGAGCAGAGACAGACTGAGTAAGGTATTCTTGTGACCATGGTTGCTCAATGTCGATTAGGATGAGGATTCGAGAGGCACAGGCCAGCGATCAACACCTGCAGTTTCTTGGTAGCCAGATAGCTTCAAGACAGCAGACTGAGTTCACCAGAGATGACGAGGGTATTCTTTACTGTTGGTGCAGAATGCACCCAAGTCCAACCTGAGTTTTGATAATGGCAACAGGGCTCAAAAGTTAAGGTATAAATATTATCTAACATGTTACTCAAGTGTGCAGGGTACAAAGTCATAGCGAAGGACTGCTAGGCATTGGCGAAGGAATGCCAGGGTACAAAGTCCTAGCGAAGGACTGCTAGGCACTGGCGAAGGAATGCCAGGGTACAAAGCCCTAGCGAAGGAATGCTAGGCACTGGCGAAGGAATGCCAGGGTACTAAAGCCCTAGCGAAGGAATACTAGGCACCAGGCGAAGGACAGCTTGGGACTGAAGACCTGGCGAAGGAATGCTAGGCACCGGGCGAAGGACATCTTGGTATCCAAGACCTGGCGAAGGACCGCTAGGCAAAAGTCCAACCGGAGGAGCCGGTTGGGATCAGGTACATTCTCCTGAGAGGAGTAGGTGAGGACGCGTTCCCTGTCGAGGGAACAGTAGGCGTCGGTTCGACCTAGGGTTTCATATTGGAGACCCAAAGTCAGAACCAAGATAGCTGAGGCTGTAGGAACTAACTTCTTATTACTTTATGGTGTTTTGGATTAACCCTGGATGTAGGATCGAAGGAACGAGTGTCTGCAGCTTAGAGAGTCTCAAAGGAGTGAGGCAACAGCTGACCAGGGTGCCCGGAGTGTCCCGGGCGCCCCCAAGGTGAACCCAAAATAGTCAAAGAAAAAGAACTGGTTCTGCAGCTACTGGGCGCCCCGGATGGTGCGGGCGCCCCCAGGGCAAGTAGTCGAAGCAGCTCCAGCAAAGCCAAGAGGATAAGAGTCTGACCCGGTCAATGCGGGCGCCTCCAGCGTCCCGGGCGCCCCGGTCAAAGCTTGATCTCGAGTTTTAAGGGATTAGAGCTGACCGAGAAGGAGGTGGATCGACTGACACGTGGGGGGGGGGGGGGCGCCCCGACGATCCGGGCGCCCCCAGGTGCTATAAAAGGACTCTCGAACCAAGGCTTCAATACAACAATTCCTTCAACGCTCCTACGCTCTTTTGCTCCCGCGCTCTGCTCCGGAAACCCCTCGACTCGAGATACAAGCGCCGACGACGTCCTTCCGCTCCGAAAATTCAATCTACAACGGACGTCTGTAACGATGAGCTATTTTAGTTTACTGTACTAATTTCTGTAAAATCTTTTGTAAACTGTTTTTGGGACATATATAATTGCCCGCAGAAAACGATCAACGACCGTGGGCCTTGGAGTAGGAGTCGACCTAGGCTCCGAACCAAGTAAAAATACCTGTGTTCACGATTGTTTTTCTTTTCCGCTGCGTACTTGCTCTAATTTCTATCCGAAAAGTGTTTAACGATATTCACCCCCCCTCTATCGTTTCTCTCGATCGAACAAGTGGTATCAGAGTGGGGAAGTTCAAATTTGGTGCAACCACCAGTTTGAAAATTTTTTCGGATTCTTTTTTCGATTAATATTTATTCGTTCGAATTTCTTCTAATATTTTTTTTCATTCGAATTTCTTCTCGTTGATCGAGGTTGGTGCAACACCCCTCGACAAAATAATTTTCTTTATCCCGCACTACTAATCCAAGACCAAGTCTTGGGATATTCCTGTGTTTTTTTTTTGTTTACATTTCAGATAAAATGGCCATACAAGAAGGCTTCAGTACCGCAAGACCTCCACTTTTCAGTGGAGAAGACTTTTCTTACTGGAAAAGTCGAATGGAGGTCCACCTGAAAACTCAGGTGGACATGTGGATAATCATCCAGTCCGGACTGGAGATCCCGAAATATGCAGAAGGAGTACCTCAAAGCTACACAGAGTGGGACACCACTCTAAAACGGAAAATTCAAGCGGATGCAAAGGCGACCCAGACCCTTCAATGCGGCTTAACAAAAGAGGAGCTGAACCGGGTGGGCCCTTTCAATAGTGCCAAGGAGCTGTGGGGAAAACTGATCGAGCTGCATGAAGGAACATCAGACACTCGGATCAGCAAGAGGGATCTGCTCCTAAACAAGCTGTATACCATCAAAATGGCCGACAGCGAAACAGCAGCTCAGCTTCACGCCCGAATTCAAGAACTAATGAACGGTCTACACACCATTGGTCACAAGGTAGAAAATCATGACCTAATAAGGTATGCTTTAAATGCTTTCCCAAGAAACACCTTGTGGGCATCTATGGTAGATGCATACAAGGATTCAAGGGACCTTTCTAAAATAAAATTAGATGAATTATTCTCTGAATTAGAACTGCATGAACAGACTAACTGCAATTTGGTCGAGAAAAGTATTGCCTTTATTGCAGGTAAAACTGGAAGGACAACAAAGAAAAAGCCTCAACCTGAACCCGAGTCTAACTCAGACTCAGACTCAGAAGATGAAGAAGGAGATCGACCTAAGCTGGTCCGACTGGCAAGAAACTACTACAAAGAACTGAAGAATCAGACCAACAGAAGGAAAGCCAGCCGAAGAAAGGACGAACCAGCTGAACCCGCAAATGAAAAGAACAAGCCCAACGTGACCTGCTACGAGTGCAAGAAGAAGGGTCACTACAAGACGGAGTGTCCGAACCTAAAAGAAACCAAGAAGAATAGAAGGAAGAAGGCACTTCAAGCAACGTGGGACGAGTCCTCCTCCTCCGAAGAAGAAGAGGTCCCACAGTCGAACCTGCTCGCACTAACCGCCTCAGAAGAAGTCGAGACCAAGTCAGAATCAAAACAGGATGACGGCAGACTGACATTCTCAGAGGGCGGGGAAATCAAGGTAAGTGGATTTACTAGATGTCAATTAAACGAACTAATTTCGTATCTTTCTCGAGATTTGGTGAAAGCTAAACTCCAAGTCGAATCCCTCCGACAGGAAGTAAAACTCCTGAACGAGGGAGCTGACTCTAAACCCTTAACCGAGAAGGTTCAAGAAGGAACTCCTACTCAAGTTGAAGAACTTGAGAAAGAGAACTCCTCCCTGAAAACTCAGGTTAAGGATCTTAGATCAGCACTAGAACGATTCACTTCTGGTTGCAAGGGTCTTGACATGATTCTTGGAAAGCAGAAATCAGTTCTAAATCGATCCGGACTTGGATATAGAACCAAATCTAGACAAAGATCCTATTTTGCTGTATTGAATCAGTCCAGAAGTAAAGTTCAGGCATGGGTACCTAAACTGTGCTTGAACAAACAATCTGGATCAAATCATTATTGAATCCCCAAGGACAAGATTCACATCTTGTCTAACCATTACCGTGGCTTTAGTCCAGGGGGAGCCAAATTAAAAACTATATTTATTGTTAGATAGAATTTAATTCTTGATTGAAATTTGCTTGCTTGATTGTTTATTTAAATTCCTGCAATTTACCATGCTTAAACTTAGGAATGGTTAGTATAAGGACTGAACAAACTTAACTGAAACATGACAATATAGTATTGGGTGGAGGTGAGATGATAGTGTAGGTGCAGGAAGCACCATATCGAACCTTGTTTTGATATTGGCAAAGGATTCAAAGTTAAGTTTTATTTGTGATCTAATGTTGTTACTTGAGTGTGCAGAAACAAAGTCCTAGCGAAGGGCTGCTAGGCACCTGGCGAAGGGCTGCCAGGAAACCAAGTCCTAGCGAAGGGCTGCTAGGCACCTGGCGAAGGGCTGCCAGGAAACAAAGCCCTAGCGAAGGACAGCTAGGCACCGGGCGAAGGGCAGCTCGGCATCCAAGACCTGACAAAGGACCGTCAGGCAAAAGTCCAACCAGAGGAACGGTTGGCATCAAGTAATTTCTCCCGAGAGGAGTAGGTGAGGACGCGTTCCCCGTCGAGGGAACAGTAGGCGTCGGTTCGACCTAGGGCTCCATTTTGGAGACCAAAGTCAGAATCAAGACAGCCAAGGCTGTATAAATCTAATAATTTATTATGTTATTGTGTTATGGACTAACCCTGGATGCAGAACCAAAGGAACGTGTGTCTGCAGCTCTGAGAGCCTCAAAGGAATGAGGCAATAGCTGACCAGGGCGCCCGGAGTGTCCCGGGCGCCCCCAAGGTGAACACCAAACACAACAAATGCAAAGTGGCTTCGACAGTTCATATTCGGGGCGCCCCCATGCTCCCGGGCGCCCCCGCTGCTCCCGGGCGCCCCCAGCGTCCCGGGCGCCCCCATGCGCATACCTCGAACCAAAAGCCTGCGAAGCCAGAAGATGAGATTTGACCCGGTCAACCCGGGCGCCCCGAGCGCTCCGGGCGCCCCGAGCGCTCCGGGCGCCCCGAGCGCTCCGGGCGCCCCGAGCGCTCCGGGCGCCCCGAGCGCTCCGGGCGCCCCGAGCGCTCCGGGCGCCCCGGTCAAAGCGGATCCCGAGGATAAGGGGATCAGATGGCGACCGAGCTCCAACCGGATCAAACGCCACGTGAGGGGCGCCCCCGACATCCCGGGCGCCCCCAGGCCCTATATAAGGGACCCTCGACCAAGGCTTCAGAGAATCACTTCTTCCAACGTCTCAAAGTTCTTCTACGCTCGCGCCTTGCTCCGGAAACGCTTCACCTCGAGCTGACGACGTCCTGCTACCCCGAAAGAGTCGACCTACTCCGGACGTTGGTAAAAAGAAGAGCGTATTTCTTTAATTAATATTTTATTGCACTTAATTTTGTAAATCATATTGTGTAACTTATTTTCGCCAAATATAGAATTGCCCAAAGTAAACGGTCAACGACCGTGGGCCTTGGAGTAGGAGTCGACACAGGCTCCGAACCAAGTAAATCGATTGCGTCTCTGTGTCTTTTATTTAATTTCCGCTGCGGACCTACTCTTACTCAAATCCGAAAGTTTTCCGATATTCACCCCCCTCTATCGGGCTTCTCGATCCAACAAGTGGTATCAGAGCGGGGTAGTTCAAACTTGGTGCAACCACCAGTTTGAAAGTTTTTCGGATTTACGAAATTTTTTATCTTATTTCTTTTCTTTTTTTAATCAACACCACTACATCTTTTCCGCTTTTTATTTTCAAATAAATAATATCTGTAGGTGTATTTAAAAAATTTACAACATCTTTTCCGCCTTTTTCAATTTTGAATTTTCATATTTTCACCATAAGTCTGATTTGATAAAATTTACAATTTTTGAAAATTTGTCATAAACTTTTTTTTTATTATTTTAATAATATTTTCCTCGAAATTCGTGCTACCTTAATTCGAGCAATTTTTTTTTAACATTAAATTTTTAATTTTTCATCATTAATCAGAATTGACAAAATTAATATTTTCAAAAATTTGTCATAAATTATTTTTATTATTTTAGTATAATTCTGCCTCGAAATTCGTGCAATATTTATTTTGAGCTATTTCTTCCCTTCTCCCGCACTACTAATCCAAGACCAAGTCTTGGTACAATTTTTTGTTATTTTGTTTGTGTGCAAGGTTTATATTGAATGGCCAACCAAGAGTGGAACAGTGCACGTCCACCACTATTCTCCGGCGAGAACTTCACGTTTTGGAAATGTCAAATGGAGTCCCTTCTGAAGGCCCACATGGACTTATGGCAGATCATCCAAACGGGATTCTCGTTACCCGTAGAAGAGGAGTCATCAATCGAATGGGACAAACTGGATGAACACACCCTCAATCAAATTGAGACCGATGCAAGGGCAACTGCAATCCTACAATGTGGCCTAACCAAGGAGCAACTCAAGCTAGTAGGTCCATGCAGATGTGCTAGAGAAATCTGGGTAAAATTGATTAATCTTCATCAAGAGATCTCAAATGAAGAAGAAGATCAAGTAAGTTATCTTGCCCTTTCGGTCCAAGCACAAACAGCCGAGTCAGAGTCTGAACCCGAATCCAATGTCGAACCAGAATCAGACGACGAATTGGCTGAGACGGTAACTAATTTTGTATTCTTTTCAAAATTTGAATTAAATAATCAAACAGATATTGTAATGGTCGAGGAAGGTATAAATTCCATTGCAGGGAAAACTCCAAAAGAACCACCAAAGAAAGAGCTTCAACCAGTACCCAAGTACGACTCAGACACGGAATCAGAAGATGAGTCTAAATCCGAGGCGGCAAGAATCAAGGGGGAGATTCCCAATAAGGAACCAAAAGGTAAAAATGTAAAGTCAGATTTTAAAAATCATGTAATTTGTTACACATGCAGGGAGAGAGGGCACTACCAAAGTGAGTGTCCTACTCGTAAGATTCAAACGACACCACCGATGGCGACAAAGGAACCAATACCAAAAGCACGAAGGGACAAAAGTCGCATCCAATGTTTCAAGTGCCAGATGTTCGAGCATTACCAACGTGAATGCACAGATAAAAGGGCTACCAAGAATGCCGCACAAACAATCGACAAAGGTAAATTTACAGTATTTGAAAATCCGTTATTTACCTTAAATAATGTGATTGATTCATGTAACTTAATTAAAGCAAACTTTAGAAAATTGAAACAAGAAAATGAAACCCTAAAACATAAGGTTAATAAGTTAGAAAATTTAATTCATAATCTTGCTGATTTCGAAAATCCGGAGTATTACTCCAATTGTGACCTTACTTAGACAATTGTTTGTTTTAATTATGTGTTTCTTTTTATCTTTCTGCTTAGAATTAGGATTGGTTAGTGTAAGGACTAAATCAATTAATTGAAATTTGAACAACATAGTATTGGGTGGAGGTGAGATGATAGTACGTTAGGGAAGCCATCTTGGCGGAACTAGCCGAAGCTACCGATCCAAGACCCAAACTAGTTAGACCAGAATTTACCAAAAAGTAATTTTGAAGATGAAATTTCACTAAAAGGCTTTGTCTAGGAAAGGGTGGATGATCCCATAAGGCTACGGCCAAAGAAGGCCTAGTGCCTCGCCAAGACCTGGAAGCTAATTTTTGAAATTCAAATTCAATTTACTCTTTGTTAAATTCGAATCTAACACAAATTTTCAGTTAATTTTAGATTCAAATATCTCTTTTCAAAACAAATTTAAATTGGGTTTAAAAAAAATTAATTTAACTTTTCAAAATTAATCATGGTCTTTTTAAATCCTTCTATATGCATCTCACAAAACAGTTAAGGATATCCTGTTTTGTCACTTAGAAATGGGTGAGATGCTTAGGACCTAAAAGTTGAGTCCAACCCAACCAACTAATTCAGATTAATCAAACCAAAATTAATTAAGTCAATTAAATTCAATTAAATCTTACTTAAATCAATAAATTCAATTAAATCTTAATTAAAACAATTAAATTTAATTAAATCTTAATTAAAACAATTAAATTCAATTAAATCTTAATTAAATCAATAAATTCAATTAAATCTTAATTAAAACAATTAAATTTAATTAAATCTTAATTAAAACAATTAAATTCAATTAAATCTTAATTAAATCAATTAAATTCAATTAAATCTTAATTAAGTCAATTAAATTCAATTAAATCTTAATTAAGTCAATTAAATCAATTAAATTTAATTCAATCAAATTCAAAATTTAATTCAACTGAACAAACTTAACCCTCTAAATTCTCATTTTCACAAAAATCAAATTTAACTTTTTAACTAAGAGTCAATGTTTCAAATCATTGTAATTAAAATCAAGTCTCTTTTGTTCACTAACCTGAAATTTATTTCATAACATTTATTTCTTTCCTTTACCATTATACAAACATTTTTTTGAAAATTAGTTTACTCTTGTATGGCAAAAAACCACCCTAGGGATTACTTAGGATATTTTTTTGTCTACAATCCGGGCTTAGATATTTATTTTTTTTACTTAAAATTTTTTTATGTTTTCAAATAATCACTATATTTTTCGAAAATTGTGCTTTAAAAAAAACCATTATCATTTCAAAATGTTTTTCGAAAATAGGGTTTATGCTTTAAAATTATCTTTCATTTCAAACTGAATTTTCTAAAATTATATTACCATGCTAGTATTCAAAACTATTCTTTTGATTTTAGTAAACCCTAAAGACACAAAGGAAGGTCTACTTAATGATCTACAAAGACTCCGAGGATGTGTCAAATTTAGGGGGAGTCTAAATCAAAAGAAATTATTTCTAACAAGTTTAAAATTATTAGATAATTCGTATAATTTGAATCAAACCTTAAGACTCAGAGGAAGATCGCTTGTAGATAACAAGCTTCCTAGGACTGGGTCGAGTTAAGTGGGAGATCAAATTAAAAGAATTATTGAGCATTTTCAAAATTATATGTTTTCATGCATTGCACTTTTAAAATCCTTTTGAAAACTTAAACGATTACTCTTTCAAAATACTATCCTGTAAAATCATTTTGCTTATATATATCATCACTTTCAAAATTTTACGTGACTTTGGAATACTTTTAAAAAATCTATTGAGAATACTTTTGAACTTAATATTTACTTGACTTTGAAAAATTTTCTAGGACACTTAAGGAAAGGTCCTTGTAGTTAACAAGGCTTCCTAGGATTGTGTTAGACTGGAAAATAAACCAAGTCTAGTAAAATATTGTGCCTCCAAAGTTGATATATTTGTCAAAATGTACTTGCATATATTTTCAAAATACTATCATTTTGGCTTATCAAAATTCTTTTGGAAATAATATTTACTTGAGTTAGAAAATTTCCAGGACACTTAAGGAAATTTCCTTGTAGTTAACAAGATTTCTTAGGATTGTGTCAGACTGGAAAAGAAACCAAAGCAAGTAAAAGATTATGTGTAAGTACTTTCAAAAAGATAAGTCAAGTAATTTTAGTAATTTTCTTTGATATTTTAAAAGTACTTATGTTTTTCAAATTCATAATATCTTTCAAAATACTTATGCCTTTCAAAAGCTCAATAAAGTACTTGCATTCTTGTGCATTTTTCAAAATATTCAGAACAAGTAAACTTATTGTTTATCATATACACTTGACTCGAATTATGATTTTGAACATAAATTTTTCAGTCTTTCTAAATTTTTTTTAATTATCATAACACTTGACATTACTTCGCTCAATTTTTTTTCACAAGCTCTGATACACAAATTTAAATTTCTTTCAAAATATATTTTACAAAGTTTTTTATTGATATAAGACCAAGGGGGAGAGTAGAAAAAGTGAAATTAAAAATTTCTTTCTTAAAATTTTTTTTTCCCCTTTTCAAAGAAAGTTTTTCTTAAATGGTCTAAAACACAAGAAAAAGAATTTCACATTAAGGGGGAGAAAAGGAAAGAGAGAAAGGAATTTTTTTTAAAGTGCTTCAAAAATTTCGAAGTATTTTTAAGTGTTTTTCAAACTTGTTGAGTACATATTTTTCTCCTAAGTAAAATTTTCCTTAGTAAACAAATTTATTCCCAATTCTCAAAATTTGAAACTTTGTTTAAGGGAAATCTAGCTTCAAAATTTTGCCTAAATTTTTAAAAATATTGCCTAAAATTTGAAACAAGTTTTGTTAGTGAAAATGCTTTTACTCCATTTTTTGAAAAACACTTTGTTAAATACATGAAGCACTTAGGAAAACTCAAAAATCCCTGTTAGATACCTTGAACACCCATGTTTATTTTTGATATATGTCAAAGGGGGAGGAAAGGTCAAAGTTAAGGATTTTGCAAGTATTCAGGGTTTTAGGGGGAGTATGAAAAAAAAAATTTTTTTGATGATAAATTTCTTTTATATACTTCATCGTGTTTTTACCTTCTTTTATTAACTGTTATAAGTTTTTACTTAACTTTGAATTGTGTTGCCATAAATCAAAAAGGGGGAGATTGTTGGTGCAGGAAGCACCATATCGAACCTTGTTTTGATATTGGCAAAGGATTCAAAGTTAAGTGTTATTTGTGATCTAATGTTGTTACTTGAGTGTGCAGAAACAAAGTCCTAGCGAAGGGCTGCTAGGCACCTGGCGAAGGGCTGCCAGGAAACCAAGTCCTAGCGAAGGGCTGCTAGGCACCTGGCGAAGGGCTGCCAGGAAACCAAGTCCTAGCGAAGGGCTGCTAGGCACCTGGCTAAGGGCTGCCAGGAAACCAAGTCCTAGCGAAGGGCTGCTAGGCACCTGGCGAAGGGCTGCCAGGAAACAAAGCCCTAGCGAAGGACAGCTAGGCACTGGGCGAAGGGCAGCTCGGCATCCAAGACCTGACAAAGGACCGTCAGGCAAAAGTCCAACCAGAGGAACGGTTGGCATCAGGTAATTTCTCCCGAGAGGAGTAGGTGAGGACGCGTTCCCCGTCGAAGGAACAGTAAGCATCGGCTCGACCTAGGGCTCCATTTTGGAGACCAAAGTCAGAACCAAGACAGCCAAGGCTGTATAAATCTAATAATTTATTATGTTATTGTGTTATGGACTAACCCTGGATGCAGAACCAAAGGAACGTGTGTCTGCAGCTCAGAGAGCCTCAAAGGAATGAGGCAATAGCTGACCAGGGCCCCCGGAGTGTCCCGGGCGCCCCCAAGGTGAACACCAAACACAACAAATGCAAAGTGGCTTCGACAGTTCATATTCGGGGCGCCCCCATGCTCCCGGGCGCCCCCGCTGCTCCCGGGCGCCCCCAGCGTCCCGGGCGCCCCCATGCGCATACCTCGAACCAAAAGCCTGCGAAGCCAGAAGATGAGATTTGACCCGGTCAACCCGGGCGCCCTGAGCGCTCCGGGCGCCCCGGTTAAAGCGGATCCCGAGGATAAGGGGATCAGATGGCGACCGAGCTCCAACCGGATCAAACGCCATGTGGGGGGCGCCCCCGACATCCCGGGCGCCCCCAGGCCCTATATAAGGGACCCTCGACCAAGGCTTTAGAGAATCACTTCTTCCAACGTCTCAAAGTTCTTCTACGCTCGCGCCTTGCTCCGGAAACGCTTCACCTCGAGCTGACGATGTCCTGCTGCCCCGAAAGAGTCGACCTACTCCGGACGTCGGTAAAAAGAAGAGCGTATTTCTTTAATTAATATTTTATTACACTTAATTTTGTAAATCATATTGTGTAACTTATTTGCGCCAAATATAGAATTGCCCAAAGTAAACGGTCAACGACCGTGGGCCTTGGAGTAGGAGTCGACACAGGCTCCGAACCATGTAAATCGATTGCGTCTCTGTGTCTTTTATTTAATTTCCGCTGTGTACCTACTCTTACTCAAATCCGAAAGTTTTCCGATATTCACCCCCCCTCTATCGGGCTTCTCGATCCAACAGATAGTACGTTAGGGAAACCAATTCTAATAAGGTCAAGTATACTTGGTCTCTTTAGACTGGTGAAACTAGCCGAATCTACCGATCCAAGACTTAAACTAGTTAGACCAGAATTTTTCAAAGATTAATTTTGAAAATGAAACTTCATTAAAAGGCTTTGTCAAGGAAAGGGTTGATGAACCAATAAGGCTACGGCCAAAGAAGGCCTAGTGCCTCGCCAAGACCTGGAAGCCAATTTTTGAATTTCAAATTCAAATTATTCTTTATCAAATTCAAATCTAACACAAATTTTCAGTTAGGTGTAGAATCAAACATTTCTTTTCAAAATAAATTTAATTATTTTCAAAAATTAATTTAAGGTTTTCAAAATAAAAATTAATTTTTCAAAATAATTTTACTTATCAAAACCTATCTCACAAAACCTATAAGGCTAACGTGATTGAAAACCTAGATTTGGGTGAGACAGACTAGGTTGTGAAATCAATTTAAGCTATTCCTGATCCTAATTGTATCCAAATCAATAAAACTCTTTATGTGTAGGAACATAAAGATTTGGACCAATGGATGTTGGATAGCGGTTGCTCCAGACACATGACTGGAGATAAATTGAAATTCACCAAACTCAAGTTCAAGAACCTAGGCTCAGTGGCATTTGGCAACAATGCTACACTCAAGGTAATTGGGTCAGGTAATATTGAACTTAAATTTGACTTTATGATTAAGAAAGTTCTTTTGGTTGAAAACTTCAATTTTAACTTGCTCAACATAAGTCAGTTATGTGATTCTGGTTATATAGTTACTTTCAACAATTTCAACTGCCTGATTAGAAACCTGCAAGACTCAGAAATCATGCTTAAGGGCACTAGGAAAAATAATGTATACACTATAAACCTTCCCCTAGTACCTAAATGTATGTTAACTCAGTTTGAACAATCAAATCTCTGGCATAGGAGACTAGGTCACACTAATCTGAGAACTATCTCAAAAATCACCCAACTTGGCTTAATCAAAGGAATCCCCAAAATTAAAAATAATGAAAACCTAATATGTGAATCATGTAATCAAGGTAAACAAACCAAACCTAATCACAAACTAATCCAATCTGATCTAACTCAAACCACACTTGAGCTCCTGCACCTTGACCTATTTGATTCACATGGAGCCAAGTCACTAAGCGGGAATCGATACTGCTTAGTAATAGTTGATAACTACTCTAGGTTCACCTGGGTTAGGTTTCTAAAAACCAAAAATGAAACCCTAAACCTATTTAATGAATTCTATAAATTAATTGAAAATCAAAATGATACTAAAGTTAAAAGACTTAGGAGTGACCACGGGGGAGAATTTGAAAATCAACGGTTCGAGGAATTCTGTAAGGTAAATGGGTATTTACATGAATTTTCATGTCCTAGAACCCCCCAGCAAAATGGGATAGTCGAAAGAAGAAATAGAACACTACAGGAAGCCGCTAGGGCTATGCTAAATGAATTTAGCTTAGCAAACCAATATTGGGCAGAAGCAATTAGTACGGCGTGTTACATCCAAAATAGGGTTCTGATTAACAAGCGACACAATAAAACACCCTATGAACTGTACTACCATAGACTCCTAAATCTACACTACCTAAGGGTCTTTGGATGTAAAGTCCATATCCTAAACACCAAAGACTATTTAGGGAAATTTCAGTCCAAGTCAACCTCAGGTATCTTTCAAGGATACTCAACCACAAGTAGAGCTTATAGGGTTTACAACAAACAAACTAAGAAAATTGAAGAAACAACAAACTTAATATTTGATGAAGAAATCAACTCAACATCTGATAATCCAGACCTAACTTCATCAAATCCTGATCAAGAAAATAATGAACAAACTGTTGAACCCTTAATTGAATCATTAAACGAACTAACTATTGAACCAACTACTGAGTCAAATCAACCAACTATTGACCCAACAATTGAACCAGCTCAAAGAGTCGAATCAAATAGTGAACCAAACCAACCAGCCGGACCTGAGGTTGAACCAAGTTCTAGAAGAACCAAGAAACCCAGACTCAGTCACCCAACCGATCAAATTGTGGGTGATCCAACTCTAGGAGTCAGGACTAGATCCTCCTATAGAAACCTTAGTCAAATAGCTATGATATCAAAAATAGAACCTAAGACTATAGATGAAGCCCTACCTGATCCTGATTGGATCATAGCTATGCAAGAAGAATTAGCCCAATTTGAGAGGAACCAAGTCTGGGAACTAGTGCCTAAACCTGAAGGCAAATCCATCATTGACACTAAGTGGGTCTTTAGGAATAAGCTAAATGATCAAGGAGAAATAGTTAGAAATAAAGCCCGCTTAGTAGCAAAGGGTTTCAGCCATGTAGAAGGATTAGATTACGACGAAACATATGCCTCAGTAGCTAGCCTTGAGTCCATTAGGATGTTACTAGCCTTTGCATCCCATAAAGTGTTGGATCGAGAAATGCGAGAGAGGGGGGGTGAATGTCGCAATTCGTTCGGATTTAAAAAGAGTAAGTGCACAGCGGAATAAAATAGAGCAAAAACAACGCTAACACGGTCGTTTTACTTGGTTCGGAGCCTGGGTCGACTCCTACTCCAAGGCCCACGGTCGTTGACCGTTTTCTGCGGGCAATTCTATAAGTTCGTAAAAGTTTACAGGAAAGATAATAACAAGAACAGTTTAGTAAACTTTAAATACAGCTCTTCGTTACCGACGTCCGGTGTAGATCGAAGTTTCGGAGCAGCGGGACGTCGTCAGCTCGAGTTGGAAGATTTTTGGAGCGTGTCGCGGAAGCAGAAGAGCGCAGAAGTGTCGCAGTGATTGATGATGTGAAGAAGGAGGTCGAGGGCCCTTTATATAAGGCCTGGGGGCGCCCTGGTCGACGGGGGCGCCCCCCCCACGTGGCAGCAGATCCGGTTGTTGCTCGGTCGCCGTCTGATCCCCTTATCCTCGGGATCCGGTTTGACCGGGCCGCCCGGATGACTCGGGGCGCCCGCATTGACCGGTCAAAGCCTTATCTGCAGCGCTGAGCTCTCCTCGGTAAGTCTGGCTGGGGGCGCCCGGGACAGCGGGGGCGCCCTGGGTATGTACTGTCGAAGTCTTTCTTGTCTTGTTGTGTTTTGTGTTCACCATGGGGGCGCCCGGGACACTCCGGGCGCCCTGGTCAGCGGTTGCCTCATTCCTTTGAGGCATTCTGAGCTGCAGACACTCGTTCCTTAGGTCCTGCATCCAAGGATAGTTCAAAACACAATAAAACAATAAAATAATAGGTTATACAGCCTTAGCTGTCTTGGTTCTGACTTTGGTCTCCAAAATGGAGCCCTAGGTCGAACCGACGCCTAATGTTCCCTCAAGGGGAACGCGTCCTCACCTACTCCTCTCGGGAGAATTTACCTGGTGCCAACCGGCTCCTCCAGTTGGACTTTTGCCCAGCAGTCCTTCACCAGGTCTTGAGGTATCATGCTGCCCTTCGCTTGGTGCCTAGCAGCCCTTCGCTAGGTCTTTTCTTCTGGCAGTCCTTCGCTAGTGCCTAGCATTCCTTCGCTAGGGCTTTGTCCATTCTGGCAGTCCTCCGCCAGTGCCTAGCATTCCTTCGCTAGGGCTTTTCCATTCTGGCAGTCCTTCGCCAGTGCCTAGCATTCCTTCGCTAGGGCTTTTCCTGTACACTCAAGAACCTTGTTAGACACCAATTAACCCTTAACTTTTGAACCCTTTTGCCAATATCAAAACACAGGTTTGACTTGGGTGCATTCTGCACCAACAATCTCCCCATTTTTGATATATGGCAACCTAGTTCAAAAAGTTAAGGAAAAAAATGCTAAAATGAAATCCTAAGTTAGATTCCCTCCCCCTGGAAGAAATCTCCCCCTAGGTTTTTTCAAAAATAGGTGGTTTTAGTTTAAATACTTTTTATTATAGAAAGACTTTAAGTATTGGCTGAGTTTTTCAGAAAAATGTTCTAAGTTTGAAGAAGTTTTCATATTTTAGCAAATTTTGAGTTTAGGAAAACTTTTTTAAACTTAGACTTTTTAGTTTTTGAAAACTCTTGTTTTTAAGCACAAAAAAATTCAGGCTTTAAAAATTCATACTTAGAAAGATTCGAGACTTGAAAAACTTTTTCAGATTTAGAAAACTTTTCAGGGAATAATTTTGAGCAAAAATTAATAACACTTCAGAGTTAGAAATTTTAAGCAAAAAATTAAGCTTTAAGCTTAGAAATTTTTACAGGATAAATTTGAGCTTTGAATTATTTCTAACTTTGATGTTAAACTTTTTGAATAAAGGAAAACATTTGAAAAAAACAGAGCTTTGAATTATTTCTAACTTTGATATTAAACTTTTTGAATAAAGGAAAACATTTGAAAAAAACAGAGCTTTGAATTATTTCTAACTTTGATGTTAAACTTTTTGAATAAAGGAAAACATTTGAAAAAAACTTTTTGGGTTCCCTCTTTCCTTTCCACCTCTCCCCCTTTGACATATATCAAAAAAAATGCAGAAGAAATATTTGCAATAATTAAATAAAGCATTTGCTGTACTGAAACAAACTAGGACCTAAGTCTGGTTAAATCTTTTAGGGACCTGTCTAACCCATTTAGCTACTTACTAACTGTTATAAACAGTAGTTTTCACTAGGGTTAGTCAAGTTAAGTGCATTGTTCATGTTAGATTGTCTAAACTTGACACTTAACCTGATTGCTGTTCATTTAGTGCCCCAATTACTGCCGATGCACTGACTTAAAGCATCTTGAATTGAGGCAAAGACCTAAGCATCTCAACTCTTTCTAGGTTATCACTCAAGGTACCCTAAGGTGCTTGTGAGATGCTGGCTTCTAGGTCTATAGGTGCATGCAGTTCTAGGGTTAGAGCCCATTTCGAAGAAAACCCTAGTTTTGAAGGGGGTAGTTTTTGAAATAAAACTAAGTAAAAAAATTTTAAAATCAAAGTAAAACATTTTTAACAAAGAAGACATTTTAAAATCAATTAAGACATTTTAAGATCAATTTAAGACATTTTAAAATAAAAAAAAATAAATGATTCTATTCTACTAAGCATAATCCTAACTGCCTTCTTAGTGAGCTAAACTCAGATTCAGGTAGGGGTTTAGTGAATATGTCAGCTAGGTTGGACTTGGAGTCTACATGCTTAAGGACTATTTCACCCCTAGCTACGTGATCTCTTACAAAGTGATGTTTTACTTCTATGTGTTTGGTTCTAGAATGTTGAATTGGGTTTTTGGTTAAGTTAATTGAGCTAATATTGTCAATATTGACTTGGGTCTGATTGTAGTCTAGCTGAAAGTCTTTAAGAGTGTGCATCATCCATAAGAGTTGAGCTACACATTCTCCTAGGGCTACATATTCAGCTTCAGTTGTGGATAACGCAACACAGTGTTGCTTTCTACTGCACCAACTTACTAAGCTGTTTCCTAAGAGTTGGCAGCTTCCACTTGTATTTTTTCTATCTAATTTACAACCAGCATAGTCAGAATCAGAGTATCCTGATAACTTAAAGGATGAAGTTCTAGGGTACCAAATCCCTACATTTAGGGTGCCCTTAATATATCTTAAAACTCTTTTTAGGGCTGCTAAGTGAGTTTCCTTAGCACATGTTTGGTACCTAGCACACATTCCTACTGAGAAAAGTATATCAGGTCTGCTGGCTGTAAGGTACAGTAGACTTCCTATCATACTTCTGTATAATTTTAAGTCTACTGGTTTACCGTCAGGGTCACTATCTATTTTTACATTTGTGGCCATTGGAGTACTTATGCTTTTAGAGTTATCCATTTTAAATTTCTTAATTAGTTCTTTAGCATATTTAGATTGATGTACATAATTTCCATCCTTAGTTTGTTTGATTTGTAACCCTAGGAAAAAGTTAAGTTCCCCAACTAAACTCATTTCGAACTCATTTTCCATTATTGTTACAAATTTTTTTAGAAATTTAGAGTTAGTTGATCCAAATATTATATCATCTACGTAAATTTGGGCAATAAATATATCCTTTTCTAAAATTTTAACAAACAAGGTTGGGTCAATTTGACCTTGTTTGAATTCTTTAGAGATCAGGTAATTGGATAATCTTTCATACCACGCCCTGGGTGCTTGTTTTAGCCCATAAAGGGCTTTACTAAGTTTGTAGACATGATGGGGTTTTTCTATATCCTCAAACCCTGGGGGTTGTCCTACATAAACTTCTTCCTTGATAAGCCCATTTAAGAAGGCTGACTTTACATCCATTTGGTATAATTTAAATCCTTTATGGGATGCAAAGGCTAGTAACATCCTAATAGACTCAAGTCTAGCTACAGGGGCATAGGTTTCATCATAATCCAACCCTTCTACTTGACTGAATCCCTTAGCTACTAAGCGGGCTTTATTTCGGACTATTTCACCTTGATCGTTTAACTTATTCCTAAATACCCACTTAGTGTCAATTACGGATTTGCCCTTAGGTTTAGGTACTAACTCCCAGACTTGGTTTCTCTCAAATTGGGCTAGCTCTTCTTGCATGGCTAAGATCCAGTCAGGATCAGGTAGGGCTTCCTCAATAGTCTTAGGTTCAATCTTTGAAATCATGGCTATTTGACTAAGATTTCTATAGGAAGCTCTAGTTCTGACTCCTAAGGTTGGATCACCTACAATTTGGTCAGTTGGGTGACTGAGTCTAGGTTTCTTGGTTTTTCTAGTACTTGGCTCAGCTTCAGGTCCAGCTGGTCCAATAGGTTCAATTCTGGGTTCATTGGTTGGTTCAACTGATTCAGAACTTGGTTCAATTGTTAATTCATTAAAGGGTTCAGTTAGGGTTTCAGAGTTATCTTCTTGATCAGTATTTGGTGAAGCTAAGTCAGAATTATCAGATTTTGGGTTAGTTTCTTCATCAAATATTAAGTTGGTTGTTTCTTCAATTTTCTTAGTTATTTTGTTGTAGACTCTATAAGCTCTACTTGTTGTAGAGTACCCTAAAAAGATACCTGGGTTTGACTTGGATTGGAATTTTCCAAGATAGTCTTTGGTATTAAGAATATGGACTTTGCATCCAAAGACTCTAAGATAGTGTAGGTTTGGAAGTCTATGGTAGTAAAGTTCATAGGGTGTTTTATTTAACCTTTTATTAAGCAGAATCCTATTTTGGATATAGCAAGCTGTGCTAATTGCTTCTGCCCAGTAGTGGTTAGGTAGGTCAAATTCATTGAGCATAGCCCTAGCAGCTTCCTGTAAGGTTCTATTCTTTCTTTCTACTATGCCATTTTGTTGGGGGGTTCTAGGACACGAAAATTCGTGTTTATATCCATTTACTTTACAGAATTCTTCGAATCTTTGATTCTCAAATTCTCCCCCGTGGTCAGACCTAAGTCTTTTGATTTTGGTATCATTTTGATTTTCAATCAATTTACAAAAGTTGTTAAATAGGTTCAGGGTTTCATCTTTGGTCTTTAGAAACCTGACCCAAGTGAACCTAGAGTAGTCATCAATTATCACTAAGCAGTATCGGTTTCCACTTAGTGACTTGGCTCCATGTGAATCAAATAGGTCAAGGTGTAGGAGCTCAAGTGTGGTTTGGGTTTGATCAGATTGGATCAATTTGTGACTAGACTTGGTTTGTTTGCCTTGATTACAGGATTCACATATTAGGTTTTCATTATTCTTAATTTTAGGGACACCTTTGATTAAGCCAAGTTGGGTAATTTTTGAGATAGTTCTTAGATTGCAATGACCTAATCTCCTATGCCAAAGTTTTGATTGTTCTAATTGTGTTAACATGCATTTGGGTATAAGGGGAAGACTTATAGTATATACATTATTTTTCCTAGTGCCCTTAAGTATGATTTCTGAGTCTTGTGCATTTCTAATCAGGTAGTTAGAATTGTTGAAGGTAAGTAAATAACCAGAGTCACATAACTGACTTATGCTAAGTAGGTTAAAACTAAAGTCTTCAACCAATAGAACTTTCTTAATAATGAAATTAGATTTAAGTTCAATATTACCTGACCCAATTACCTTGAGTGTAGCATTATTTCCAAATGCCACTGAGCCCAGGTTTTTGAACTTGAGTTTGGTGAACTTCAATTTGTCTCCAGTCATGTGTCTGGAGCATCCGCTATCTAACATCCATTGGTCCAAATCTTTATGTTCCTACACATAAAGGATTTTCGATGATTTGGATCCAATTTGAGTTGGGATAGCTTAAATTGAGTTTCACTTCCTAGTCTGTCTCACCCCAGTATAGGGTTTTCAAACATGTTAACCTTAAGGTTTTTGTGAGACAGGTTTGAGGGTAAAAATTAATTTTGAAAAGGAATTTTAATTTATTTTGAAAATGTTATTTTAGTTTTGAAAACAGATTTGAAAACAAATAAGTTTAGAAATTTTGAAAAATAGATTAAGTGATTTTTTGAAACAGAAATAAGTTTTTGAAAACAGATTAGAATCTATAATTATTTGAAATTTGAGTTAGATTCGAATTTGACAAAAGATAATTTGAATTTGAATTTCAGAAATTGGCTTCCAGGTCTTGGCGAGGCACAAGGCCTTCTTGGCCGTAGCCTTATGGGATCATCCACCCTTTCCTTGACAAAGCCTTTTAATGAAATTTCATTTTCAAATTAAATTAGGTCATTTTCTGGTCTAACTAGCTTGAGTCTTGGATCGGTAGCTTCGGCTGGTTTCACCAGTCTAAAGAGACCAAGTAGACTTGATCTTATTAGAGTTGGTTTCCCCAACGTACTATCATCTCACCTCCTCCCAATACTATGTTTTCAAGTTTCAAGTAATCTAGTCCTTAAATCTAAGTATTCCTTAAATCTAAGCATGGCAATTTGCAAAAATTAAATAAACAAACAATCAATCAATTAAAAAAATTATCTAATTATAAAAATTGTTTTGATTTTGGCTCCCCCTGGACTAAAGCCTCTGTATGGGTTAGGCAAGATGTGAATCTTGTCCTTGGGGATCCAAAATTGATTTGAACCAGTTGGTTTAGTCAGGCACAGTTTTGGCACCCATGCCTGAACCTTAGGTCTTGACTGGTTCAGTACAGCAAAGTAAGATCTTTGCCGAGATTTGGTTCTATAGCCAAGTCCGGATCGGTTTAGAACAGACTTCTGTTTTCCCAGAATCAGATCAAGATTCTTGGAACCAGAAGTGAATCGTTCTAAAGCTGTTCTTAAGTCCTTAACTTGAGTTTTCAGGGAGGAATTCTCTGATTCAAGTTTTTCAACTTGATCAGGGGTTCCTTCCTGAAGTTTCTCAGTTAAGGATTTAGAATCAGCTCCCTCTTTCAGGAGTTTTACTTCCTGTCGGAGGGACTCGATTCGGAGTTTGGCTTTCGCCAAATCTCGGGATAGATAGGAAATAAGCGAATTCAATTGTAATTTCGAAAAACCCGTTACCCTTATTTCGCCGTCGTCGGAAATGTCAGCTTGCCGTCGTCCCGGTCTGAGTCTGAGTCAGTCTCGATTTGATCCGAAGCGGTCAGGGCTAGAAGATTGGACTGGGGTGCTCTTCTTCT